>JARQZK010004376.1:265000-525000 GCA_030704885.1 Cynegetis impunctata
GATAATTTTATACTAATGCAAGATAATGCCAGACCACATACTGCGAAAATAGAACTAAATTAACCAGAACATTTATGGGATCTAATGAAAGGCAGCTTAGAGATCATCAACCCCCACCTGCCTCCTTGGATGATGTAGAAAACATTATGAGAAAAATATGGACAAATATAGATCAAGCAAAAATTAGACGTCTGGTTCAAAATATGGGACGTCGATGTCAATCAGTTGTAAGGAATAGGGGAGAAAACACTGTTGACTTTTTATTTTAATGTTTAAGATTTTATTTCAAATTTTTTTAAAATAAATTTTAGTTGTTACGTTTTACATTAAATTCCGTATTTCATTTAATAAGCAAGATAAAAAAGTGAATAAAAAAACAAAATGCTTGTAAAATATGAGGCTATATTTTGACTTAGAGAGACACCTAATACTGTTGATGGGAATTCCCACAGAATATGACAAAAGTTGTGCATTTTACTAGTTTCTCTTCAAACACCCAGTATATGCCTAAAACTCGAATTTAAATTTTCTCTCTTTGCATTACGTAATTTCTGAAGATTTAAGCTACATTGAAAATTTTTTTGATCTAAATCGATTCAGCAGTTCGCGAGAGAATTAACTTTGAAATTGACCCAAATTTTAGTGGTGCGTTAATTTTGCTGGCCAGTATATATATATATATATATATATATATATATATATATATATATATATATATATATATATATATATATATATATATATATATATACATATATATTAAAAAAAGAGAACATATCAAGCGATTGTGTTTTCATCCTAAGATTTCAAAGATATTGCATTTATGTTTTCCAATGAAATTATGTTGTGCAACTGAAACATATTAAAGGATAACATGTGTTATCTGTGATTCCTGTTCATTCATACTATTCTCCTTTCTTCTATGAATTAATTTTTTTCTTTCTCAGAGTTCATCTGATAAGAAAAAAAAGATACGTAGAAAAACAAGCACTCCTCGCTTTATTATTTCTGATAGTGCAGAAGATTCAACACAAGAGAAAAATGAGGCTTCATCAAGAACAGTGAGTAAAAATTATGCTCTCTCATTTCATTCAACTTGAAAATTTCAATTAGCTGATTAGAATAGAACTTATATGAACAGTATTTTGAATATTTTACTCTCTAGATTTAACAGTCGCCCAAGATTCAGAAATTTTTGTTACTGTGTTTTTCTTCACAAATTAAAGGGTGCCTTATAATTATGTTACTTGGTATAAGTATACTATAAATCAAGTATTTTCGATAAACTTATCTGCTAGAATATTCAAATTGAATGAAGCAATAATGCTTTCCAAATAATATTGGGAATTCAGAGACCTTGTATGTAGCAAATCCTTACGAGCGTCTAAGCAAATTCCTCTCCAAAACATTTTAGAGCCACCACCAACCAATAGGTACTTTTGAAGAAATATGACAGGTTGCAAATCTATCTCCTGACTTTTTTTTTTTTAATTTTTTTTTTATCGAGGTGAAAACTTCAAAAGCGATACCGGTTGCGAACCCGGCCTGTGTGGGATTCAATAGTTGATATATAAATATATATCAACATTGCCTACCCACTAAAAACACCTCTGTTCTTTCGGTTTCCGGGCATTAGCCTACTAAACCTCCAGTCTCACACTTAGATTAGGACTCTCGTGCTGCGGTCAGCACTAGAACCTGTTCCCTTCCTTGTGTCTATATTTCAAGACCCAAGTGTATATCTCTCTGCGTCGCGTCGCATTAATTTTGAAATCATGTAAACATACCTGACGACTGCCCGTGGCATTATTCTCTGTCGACTGGAAGTATGTTCGCTTCATGCCAGGTTGGTTCGAACTTGAACAATGCTCATCACTCCGACCTCGAGATCCAACATCCATTTTCACACTCGTCGTCTGCAATGGCCATTACTCCGACATCGAGATTCAATATCCATCTTCACTCTCGTCGTCTGCAACGAGCATCATTCGTCTTCGAACCTGACGATCCGCTACCATCCCACCGTGCCGTCCTCTGTTGGGCGCTGCTCCTTACTAGCGAACCGATGAAGAACGTGTCTGATGGACAATCTCTCAGCCCATCTAGGTCCTTCTTCACTTTTCGTCGTCTTCAGTTTCAGCCGCTTACCGTCGAATTCACCGCTTTCCCAGGGCGATGCTGCTTCCTCGGTGGTCTGGTCTCGAATGTGTGTAGGTCTCCTGACGCGCTCACCTCCATCTGGAGTTTTAAGGCTAACTATAGTTTCATCAGAAAAGAACCTGTTTTCAATCATTGACAGTCCAATTCTGATGTAGTCTGACCATTGAACTCAAACTAACTGGAACGAAATGCGAATGCGCCGCAGTGAGAAAACGGTTCGGCTCGTAAGACAGAGTCTGAAACAAAAGGGGGGTTATCTTCTCTGTTCAATTGAGCGATTTGCGCTCCTCCCAGGTAAATTTCAAATGATAGGCGTCAGGTGTATTTGTAGAACTTCATATATACCAGGTTATGATACAAGAAGTTCTGATCTATACAATATCCATGAAATATTCTGTTTTATAAGTAGAGTGAAATAAATAAATAACAAGCAAAATTTTAATAGATATAGTTTCTACATTAGGTACATGGAGTAAACAATATTTTTTCATATGAAATAAAAATATTTTTCAATTTCACATGTTCAACTTAAATTAAACTTTATCAAATAATATCGTATTCGTTAATTTTTGTCTTATAGAAGCTTTAGATCCTGGGAGATTTAGAGTTCTGTTTTTGGCATCAGTTTGAATTCTGATATTTAAGTACGCATTTGAAATGTATTCTATTACTTGCATATCATGCAGTTCATTACAAGTATCAGTAATAGGATGTGGCATACAAAATAATTTGTTCAACATCGGAAGAAAATGATCGCGAGTAGGTACAACATTTATTATATTGTTTCGAAATTTTTTTTTCCAAGATAATTAGTAAAGTAAAAGTAAAGTAAAGTAATTAATTAATGTCAATATACAAAGTATTCACACAAGTCAAAAATATATATATAAAACACTCTTAATATACATATAGGTAATTAAAATGTTCTACGAAATTACATCTTCACATTTAAAATTGAGATTAAAATTTTAAATTCCTACTTTTACGACATACATACATAAGAAACTAACATTACACAAAAACAAATAATAGTGTACAATACATAAAAGTAGAGGTCTAGGGCTGGAGGAACTCTTGTAGACTGTAAAAGGCTCTGGAGCATACTAGCCTCTTAACTGCCTTTTTAAAAGAGCTACATGGCAAGGTTTTTATGCTAGGCAGTTTATTGAATAATTTAACAGCTATGAACTCCGGGCGACTTTGGCACCTTGATAGACAGCAATAAGATGGTACAATACTGCTACAGTGTCTGGTTTCATAGTTGTGAATATCACTATGAGTTAAAAATGCATCCTGTGATCTCCTAACATAAATAACGCATTCCATGATGTCAACTGACGGCAAGGTTGGAATACTGAGTTTTATGAATGCAGGCCTGCAGTCATCCCTATATCCCAAACAGCCCTACGCTGTAGCCGAAATATTCTGGCTGCAGAAGCTGATCCACCCCAAGCTAAAATCCCATAGGTCATATCCGAGTAAAAGATGCCATAGTAGGCATTCAGGATTGTACTCTGGGATACACAGTCACAGAGGTTTCTCAGCAAGAATACACTGCTTCTCAATCTTTCAGACAGATTCTCTGAATGAACATCCCAAGTGAGTTTTGGATCCAGATATAATCCCAAAAACTTTACCTCAGATGGATTAGTAAAATCTTGAGTGTCTCTCATTGAAAACAACATTTTTTGAGTTTTATCCTGGTTAAGTTTAAGTCTGTTAGCATTAAACCAACTTATGGCCTTCAATTGTGCCCCACGTGATCTCCCTTTCAATCTATCAAGATCTTGGTCACGAATAGTGATAGTAGTTTCATCCGCGAAAAGTATGTAAACGGCTAGTTTCCCCATTGGCAGGTCATTTATAAAAAGGAGGAAAAGAATAGGTCCCAATACAGAACCCTGCGGTACACCTAGATTTAAAAAACCTTCAGAAGATGAAACCCTCCCACTTGGAATTGGAATTCACAAAAAGATTGTACGACTTTTCACATAATTGAATTATTTTAAGAACTATTAAATATGTACGGTCTCTATTATTTTCATTTACAACCAAATGTTGGCAGTATTTGCATTGAAATTTCACTGACATCCTTCTCACAATAAAGCCACGAATATAATGCAGTATATTACTTCCAACTTTTGAAATTTATGTTATTTGCATATTGTACTCTCGTAATATCTGCTCGTCACACTCTCCATTAATAATAAATTAATTTTTCCGCTGTATGACGATTTGATGGAAACAGAAATATTGTAATCGTTGAGTCTCCGTGAATTCCTACAGCCATGAGCACAATAAAATTTTACCATTCTGATTCTTTTATGAAATGAATCTTGACTTGAATTAAAAGATCGACTCGCAAAAAACCATTCAACGTAATGAGTAGGACAAGAATGCCAACACCCCTCTCGGCAACTGTCTCTTTCTAAAAGAGAGGCTCGAGAAATTAATCAGCTGGTGACGCAGCGCACTCGTTCCAGTTTGTCTTTATTTCAATGAGTCTGACAAAGTTCAATCTCTAAACTCTGTGTTCTCTGGTGAGCAATGGTTTTTTTGGTCGGTCCTCTGTGGCTCAACCCTGTTTCACGTAAACGTTCTCTAACGCTCCTTTTACATGTCCCTCGCTCCCGAGAGAGAGGAAGGCTCTCAGCACCAAAATGCATTGAGTCCAATGGACTCTTTCAGACGGAAAGCGGGAGCCGCCACGTCTCGCGAGCGAGAGCTCACACGTCTCCTGCATCTCGAGCCGGTGAGCCGCGTCTCTTACTCGAAATGCAAAAGGAAGAGGGAGGGGGGCTTTCAAACGAAAACGGCTCTCGCTCTCGTCCCCAGCAGGCTTTCGATTGCTATTACAATAGTTATAGATCTATTACATTTTACTACTCATCATTACGCCGTAACTACGATTGGAAATTCATACGACATCAAACCTCATAAATTATTAAAATTGAGTCTAAAAAGATGACTGTCTTCACAAGCTGTGGTAAATCGGATTTTAGAACAATGGCAGCCTTTAGTTCTTTTTTTTTACTGCTGAAACTTTTTCAGAAGCGAATGAAAAATATTCAATCTGCCCTGACACTCTGCTAAATACCATGAAAAATTACGTCTTCAAACTTTATTTAAGTTTTCTGTCAAACATCCTGGAAATAATAGATAAAATGAAAATACTTTTCCAGAGTGAGTCTCCTCAAATTCATAAATTTAATGACGAGATAACTTTGCTTTCCAAAACTATTTTGAAAAATTAAAAGCTCTCTTATAGGAGCGAGAGACGTGAGGCTCCCCGTGTGAAAGGAGTGTAACTGTTCCATGCGATATTTCGACTTTTCGAACATCTGCTACTTGCCTTTTTAGTAGATTGCTTGTGACTCTCATGTCCATTGATAACGTGAAATAATTTTGGAAATTTGTTGACTCCCCCTCCTCCCTTGGTGAGATGTCGTGAGTTCTTGCTCGACCCCCCTCTCCCCCTCCCCGAATCTCACGTGAGATTTTTCAAAATGCATATTCGTTATATTAATGAGTTAATCTGTGCTAATTCTATTAGTTCAAGTAAATCAGTAATGTATATATATATATATATATATATATATATATATATATATATATATATATATATATATATATATATATATATATATATATATATATATATATATAAAAGAAAGTCGTGTTAGTTACACTATTTATAACTCAAGAACGGCTTTACAGATATGGCTGAAAATTGGTGAGGAGGTAGCTTAGAGCCAGGAGACGGACATAGATATTTTTTTTCACCCCTCTACGATCAACCCCTATTTTTTATTTGTTAAATTCCTTCGAAATGGCTCGACCGATTCTCATGAAATTTTGTGTTCATATCGGTTAGGTCTGGGAATCGGACAAAATCTACTTTTCATCTCTCTGAATTTTGAGGGTGGTCCACCCCTTAATTTTTATTTTTATTTTTCAGACAAAATTTTCTGTTCTATTTTTTTATGATATATAAATTCAAAAATACATACAACGCTAAATTTTCACCCCTCTACGATCAAACCCCTATTTTTTATTTGTTAAACTCCTCCAAAATGGCTAGACCGATTCTCATGAAATTTTGTGTGCATATTAGTTAGGTCTGAGAATCGGACATCTATTTTTCTGTTCTATTCCTTTTATGTTACAGCATTCAAAAATACATACAACCCTAAATTTTCAACCCTCTACGATCAACTCCTATTTTTTATTTGTTAATTATAAATTATATAACTTCAATTTTTCTGGCAAGATTTTTATTTTTACTTCGTCATGACTTAGAATAAAAATATTCATATTACTCTCAATTTTTTACTCTTCTACGATCAACCCATATTATTCTATCGCAATTTTCTTTTTTTTTTATTTTATCCATAGATCCGCAATAGGGTTGCAAGACGGCAATCGAAAATAACAATAGTTGGTTTGAGAATAGGTCGTAATATATTTTTCATACTCCCAATGATTGAAGTTTTTGCCGGGTCTGATAGATTGATAGATAGATAGATAGAAAGATAGATAACTAGATAGATAGATGATAGAATGATAGATAGATAGATAGTTAGATAGATAGAAAGATAGATAACTATCTAGATAAATAGATATATAAGTAGTTAGATAGGTAGATATACATCGGCAGATAGATGAATAGATAAAAATAATTTATATGGCAGAACAACGTTTGCCGGGTCAGCTAGTATTGTATAAAAATGTGTGAAATATTAAGTTAATAATAAAACAATGGTGTTAATAAGTCACAGTTTTTTTCAGTGAAAATTATTAGTGCACCGTATGTTTATTATAAAAGGTTATGGCATTATTTTTTTTTATGAACAATATTCACATCGTAACGTATATGAAAAAGAAATATTTACTCCAAAAAAAGTATTTACTGTTAATAAATATTTATCAATAGTTAACGAATAATGTTAGAAAAATACTTTTTCATATTTAATAAATGAATAAATTGTTTCTAACCAAATGTATTCATTTATAGTTGATAAATTCTTCCATCAGTGCATAATTGAACCGCGATGAATATTTTTACGAATAATTTAGCAATATTTTAGTGAAGAAACATTTTTTTCCTAAGAGTTAACTCAGTTTTCTCGCAATTTTATACTGTTTCTTGCGAAAAAAAATTACGTGATATTTGATGAGACCACCCCCTCCCCCACGTTATATAGAAAAACTTGAGCTCATCTGATATTTATAGTTTATACACTCCACATGTCTTTTATAACGAAGGTACGTTAATCTGACGGTTTGCATAGTCGGGCTAACCCAACAACACCGAGAATATAAGGACTCGAGGCTGCCGAGTGACGTCACAACAGGCAGGCAGACCCGAAGTCACATCGTTGTGCGTTGGATAACGCGAACCGCTAAAGCAATAGGTTTTTTTGAAATTTTTGAAGGGCTTTCTGTTTAAAGAGGGTACCAGTCGTCAACTGAACCCTTCTTTGTACCCCATTCGATTTTATTATGGAAAAACTAAATTTCAAAGCAAATACCATTACTATCAAAACTTATGTAATCAAAGTATTCAATTTGCGAATTTTGCATGACGCCAATCGGTCGTTTAATTTTCCACAGTAATTTTTAACGAGTGTATTTACTGTACAGGTAATCACAATTTTTGCAATCTCATGAATTGTATAAATATTACATTTACTATCATTATGTAGATGGTCGTTTTCTGAGAGAAATTTCAAAATATATTGAGTGAGAAATGCCCGTTTATTATGAACTGTTAAAAAAGTTTTCTCGAAATCATCTAAAATTTTGTTAAATATTATATAAGTATGCATATAAAACTATTCGTACGATAACGTCTTTGGGATAAAGCAATTTTCCGCGACTGAAACTTTTAATAAGGTTGAAATTATCTTCGACAATGAACTCATCATTGAACAATGAACACATCATTACAGGCCCGGGAGAATATTTCAATCTGAATAATGTGACTTTACTAGTATCATTTATTTTGAACCAGCCTTTAGGCAGTTGAAATGAGTTTAAAACATTAAGAAACTGTTCAAAATCATAATATGAAGATCTTTTTTCACAAGCTTCAAATTCGATCTTACTATTTCTAATTGCATTCGCAAAACTTTTATTTTCTAATTCGCGTAGTTTTTCATCACGACTAAGGCGAAATTTAATTGTTTTTGATAAATAAAAAGGACAGGTTGGGAGTTTGGTGGGCACAGCATCGTGTTTTAGTCTAGGAATTTTAAACTAACAGTTATATACTCGCCGGTTCTGGAATCCGTTGCAGTAGAACAAGTGATTATATTTTCGTTGGCAAAATGTAATTCACAGACCCTAGAGAACTTTGATGGAGAAAAATTTCCATGGTGAATAGCTGCCACCCATTTAGCAGACATCATTTAATCCGTTGGAATACGGAAAAGGTGAACTTTTGGTCCATTTTTATAGTTACCGCGGCATCCCGATACACAGCAACTATATGACATTATGAATATTTCATTTCGGTGACACACCACTACCACTACACAAAAATAGCACACTAATTAATCCTGTTACAACAAATCACAAAAAAAACAAGGGAGAAAAACCCACGTCGCTCCTGTGAGGAAGTAAACAAACACTGAAAAAGTAGGGTTAAGCGGTGAATCTGAATTCGCTTATACCTCGCTGTGCTTACGTCACGCCAATCTGACATCAGAGTCCTCAGTCCTTGTATTCTCGGTGTTGTTGGCTAACCGTACGAATAGGTTGAAAATTTTATTCGAACGCGTCAGATATTCAAAAGGGTAAAGTATAAACTTTAAAATAAAAACACTTGGCTTATGTTTCACAATATAAAAAATATTTAGATACTTTATTTAGCAGTAACTAAAATATCCCTGCTTGTGGAATCTAAGCCATGATTCTTATCATGATCGAGATTTGAAAGAGCTTGCTTGGGAACAAATCTGTTCAATGACATTCAAATAAAATCGGACGTATTTCGTCGGTCGTGTGCGCTAGTGGTCCGATTTGTTGTTTCAGACAAGTAATGCATACTCTTCTGTATATAATTAGGTCACCTTGCTCTAATCTGACGCGCTCTAGTTTTTCGAACGATGCCCTAGACGAACACCCCCATATTAAGGGTTCATATATGGTGGGGGTACTTAACAGGATGCAAGGTTTTCCCTCATATGTTATTCTGCCGCGCAAAATCCTTGCCTGGGCTCCCCTAATATAATCAAGAGTAAAATTAGGGAATTCAAAGTTATGACTAAATGAAGATTAGAGTTACAAATATGAATGTTGGTTTAATTTTGTCCAGCTTTTCTCAATTAATCGTTTATATTCCTTAGGATTCACCAAACAAGGAAAAAAAGCTTACGAAGAAGCGCCACAATTCCAGGTCACACACGAGTCCTTCTGATAGTGAAAAAGATGAGCCCATTAAAAAGAGAAATGAAATTTCTTCTGATTCAGTGAGTTAATATTCATTTCGCTCGATAAGGACAATGCTATATTTATGAGCATATTGCTGATATTAAAATGTTATAAGTCTCACTGCTTTGACTTTTCTAGGATTCACCCAATATAAAAAAGAAACATAAAAAGACACGTCGTCGATCCAGTTCACGCTCCGGTCCTTCCGATAGTGAAGAAGATTTACCAAATAAGAAGAGAAATCAGAAATCTTCCGATTCAGTGAGTAATTATTATTTCAATTGGCGTCTGAAATTAAGATCGTAGCGCCGGAACGGCTAATATCGGTACTACTCTATGGGCCATTAACGGTTTGTTTACATTGTTTGGTAATGGTATTTACGTTCATTTCGTTTTGAGTTTTCGAACATTTAGCTTCGTAATTTGTGTATTTTGGACTTCGTATTTTCCAGTGGTTCATTGTGTTTCGATTGAGGACAATATTAACTCTGTTCAACAGTAGATAACCTACCTACATCAAGTTGAAATTTACACTGAGTTTTTATCAATGAACATGAAAATCAATGATAAAATAAAGGAGAGGACGAGTTAATTAATTGGTTAGAGGAACTATTAGTCCAGTCAATGACCATTTTCCCGTGTATTTGTCCCATGCAGTACCGATTTTCATAAAAAATTGTATTTAGGATCTACTTACCATCTATCTCAAAGTGTACCCTGTGGCAGGGGTTGCTTTTTCCCTGGGGATGGATGCCACCCCTTCTTGGGGATGAAAAACTTTTCATGGAAAATAAGTACGGAAATCGATAAATTGACTAATTTTAAGCAACTTTTGTTCTACGAAGTTTTTTCTGAAAGTCAATACTTTTCCACATATTCGCGGGTGAAATTGTCGGGTTTCAGGCAAAAAAAAACACGTTTTCAGATTCTTTTTCGCGAATAACTGAAAAAATATGCATTCTATTGAAAAAAATGTAGAGAGCAAATTTATAGCTTATAAAAAAACAAAGAAAATTATATATTTGTGATGTATGCAGATTCAATACAAACGGAATTATTGCTTGTTGAAAGTTGACTGGTATTTTCAATCGCCAAAATGGAAAGTTTCTACGTACAATAACCAAAAACAAACGCATTTTTCGAAAACTTATAAAACTTTTTTTAAAGTCCATTAAAAAACCTTTATTTTCATTTTTATAAAAGTTCCTAGCATCAAAACTAAGCGTGCTATGAAAAGAATAATGTCGATTCCTATTTTTTCATTGGAAAAAAATAGTGAAAATCTCACCCTCTCTTCCACCCTATTTGAAAAAAATCGTTGCCACTTTACAATTCACTTCATTTATGTTTTTATAATACGTTCTGAGTGTTTGACCAGTTAAAAGTACTTCATTTTGAAAAAAAATTAGTTTGAAGAGAGAAAATCATTTTCGTAATTTAGCGAAAAATCGCCTTTTCCTCGAAATAACTCGAAAACTATTAATGATATGCAAAATTTTGTGGAGTACGAAATTGTATGTTTTTCTAATTTGAAAATGTTGGTGTTTCATTTTTTTTTATAGGATAAAAATTAAGTAAGATATGGCCATTTAAAGCTCGCGTGTGTTCGCGAAAAGTACCTTTTTTAGCCCTTTTAGCATGAACCTTTTTAAAAGTAAGATCTGAAAAAAAAATTTATTTTGATGAGCTTTTAGCTCTTAAAAAACCTACAAAATGCTTTTTTGAAGAACTTGATTGCTTGAAAACTAAGCGAGTTATGGGGAAAAACCAAAAGCACATTTTTGTAGAAATTAGAATATGTATTAGTATATTGATAAGTACACATAGTGGTAAATACCAATCAACTTTCGACAATCAATAATTCCGTTTGTATTGGGTCAGAATACATCACAAATACACGATTTTCTTTGTTTTTTTATAAGCTATAATTTTGCTCTCTACAGGTTTTTCGACGGAATGCATATTTTTCCAGTTATTCGCGAAAAAAAATTTGAAAACGTGGTTTTTTTGCCTGAAAACCGACTATTTCAGTCGCGAATAAGTCGGAAAGTATTTACTTTCAGAAAAAACTTCATAGAACAAAAGTTGCTTAGAATTAGTCAATTCATCGATTTCCGTACTTATTTTTAATGGAAATTTTTTCATCCCCAATAAGGGGTGGCATCCACCCCCAGAAGAAAAGCAACCCCCGCCACAGGGTAGACTTTGAATAAGATGGCAAGTAGAACCTTAATCCAAATTTTCATACAAATCGGTGCTGTATGGGATAAATACACAGTTTATATTTTTTCCGTCGACCTCTAAATAAAAGCTTACTTTAACGTACACGAAATTGATCATTAATGACCCATTTTAATGTGCAATTTCTACTATTTTAATGTATGATTGTCATGGGCAACCAAACACAGAAGTATTCAGCACGGAATAGTTGAATTATTCTGTGTCTGTACTGTTATTCCACAGAGAAAAGGAATTCATAATTTAAATCGAAAAATTTAACTCTATACAAAATAAAGTAAAAACTGCGGAAAAAATTTTATGCAATAATCGTTCGAAAGTAAAAAACATTTCAGCTTCCACCAGTTCCACATATTCCTTATCGGATATTGTAGGTAATGTTAACTATTCAGAATGTCACATGTCTAATATTCCATCTATGAATTTCTCAAATTGTTCCATCGGGAGCATAAATATAAATATATCGAAATGAACATAGAAATTTATATTGTGTCAAGTGTATCTGTCATGCAAAATAAAAATTTATTTTAATCAAGAATTTATACTCAATTCATGATGAGGTCGACGGAAAAATCTTGTAATAAACTCGTTTATTAATGAAGCGATTAATGGTCTCGAACTATTAACGCGCTCGCTCCGCTCACGCGTTAAAATATCTCAACCATTAATCGCTGTCATTAATAAACTAGTTTATTAAATAACTATTTTTACCGTCATTGACTGGACTATATGTATACATCATGAAAAGGCTGTAGGATAGAACACCTATTTATTTAAAAAGTAAAAATAGTTTCGAGAAAACATCTCTGACATGTCTACTTTCATTACCAACTGAAGAGGTTTTGAGTATAATGGACAAAACTAAGTACTTACCAGCAAAACTGAAAGAAACAACATGAAATAAAAAAAACTGCTTGAATGGTTTGAACGTAATGAGTTTTTATATTTTTTTAATTTTCCTGGCGTATAACAGCTCTCCTAAAAGTACGGTGGACTTCTGAGAGTCTGGTTTTTTTTTTATAGAATCTGTTTTCCTGGTTATATAATCGAATATTTTAGTTTTTACCTAGCTATAGAGTCAAGTTTTATTTCATATTCTTGATGTTATGATAAACTGTTATTTTGGTTGTGCAAATGGCATTATTTATTATTATTATTTTAGTAGTATCTCTGGTTGTTACATGAGAGAAAATACAATTATCTTGAATCTCTGGATGATGGCCCAGGTTCAGATTCCGATAAAAGGAAGATTTTTCTTAGGAATAGCATTGGATTTCAAAATCTCTTCGTTTTGGGTTAGCTGAAAATTGCACATCATCAGTTGGTATAATTCCCACAAACTTACTGCAGGGAAAATAATTATTTTCAGTAAACTGTAAAGAACAATTCTCTTATGTTCAGACACTTTTTTTCAATCTTCAAGTTATGAATCCACACCTTTCTTCTGTCCATCATTTCCTTGTTTCCCAACTTTGTTTGGAATACAACTTTGAATTGTCCAGCTTTCGGAAAGGTATGTAAGCTATATTCAGGTTTTTTTTTGCCCAAGATGAACAATAGGATGCACAACAATAGTGATTCATCTCTTCTGAACGTTTGTAAACGATCCCAAACTGAATTAAACACAATTAAAACTCAACAACTTCTCATATAAAATACACGTAAACAGATGTAAACAAAGCAATCTATGGCCCATGCGTTAGTAATATTCGACACCGGTAGGGGGCGTATCGCTTATCTACGTTCTCCAATAGATAAAGACATTGCTATATTTATCAACCTGTTAGTGATCCTCAAAGTTATAAGTGAACAAGACTCACTGCTTTGTTTTTCCTAGGATTCACCAAATGTGGAAAAAAAGGATAAAGAGACGATCCCTAATTCCTGTCCTTCTGATAGTGAAGGAGATGCACCAAATAAAAAGGGAAATGACAATTCATCTGATTCTGTGAGTAAAATTTTTTTCCCATATATATTCATTTTTCTCCATGACTGTTTTATTTTTTTTTAAATAAAAAATTTTACAAATTGAAATAATGAGTAGAAAGTGTAATACGGATGAATATAAAGCAGTAGTAAAAAATATAACAATTGTATAAAAACGAATAATAAATTATGTACAAATTCTAAATAACAATTCTTAAAAGATAAAACAACTACACATAAATAATCCGCACCGTAAATGTAATTCTTTAACATATCGTAGACTCCATAAAGATTTATATATTAGACACTGCCTTGTACCTTTGTGGGTCATGATGCTTAATTAATAAAGCCTATATTCCTAAACATTTGTTGGTATTTGTATGGAGATTCTCAATTTTTATTAGGACACGCAAATCAAGAGGAAGAGAAGCGGGGATAATTCATCAGACAAACATATTAATATCAGTTCCGAAGATTCAGAGGATTTCAGCGCATTTTATAAGAAAAATAAAATGCTCAAGTCAAGGTAAATTACTATATTATTTTTATATAAAATTTTCTAAATATTTAATATCACTCCATAGAAATAATTTATTTTGAACAGATATGTTTTGAATGAACATCAAAATAATTATTGAGCCACAACATGACTTTTCAAGTTTTATACCCTGTTTACAAAATAATATTTGCTCACCAAACGTAATATCCAAGCACCAAAAAACATCAAGCAGAAATAGAATATATGAGCACCTGAAATTTTAACAAAGTTTGTATAAATATTAAAGCCACACCTGAAGTAATACGTGAAAACCGAAAACTGTAAATAATCTTCAAAATTAATGTATCATATCCATGAGCAGAAAGTTAAATTAAATGAAAACCCAAACTAAATAATGTTTTCCAAAAATTATCAGTCTACACGAAATATACTATACAAACTCCAAAATAAAGGTTGGAAATAATACTGTGGGCACCAAAAAATAAGAACCGGGTTGTCAACCTGTGCACCACCGTTCGTTACGTGACGTTTTTCCCAATATAGTATTTATTTATCTCAAATTCACTTGCTTGCTGTGAAATTATGAAAACTATGTAAATATTACAGTATACAGTGTCAAAAATACATTATGAATGGGAAAATAAAAAAATTTCTTTGAATACTTACAAGAAGAATATTGGATTAGAATGTTTTAACAGGGTAGTTAAAGACAGTTACATACTTCGTAAACGCTATTCTCTTTCCCATTTTTATTAATCGCTTTTGGAATGCTAACTGAATGGTTAAACAAATACAAACTGTATCACAGTTTCAAGACAACCAACTGTGACTTTAAAGAAATAGACGGACATCTATCAGTGGGCTAAAATGCCTAAATGGGCACCCAAAAAACATGGTTACGAAAACAAAACTCACTTTAGAATTCCGAGTGGAGATGCATTAGAATTGCAATCGTTCGACGAGCCAAGGACAAAATTTGATGATTAAAAGAAACAAAGTTTTAATGAATGGAAAGTGTACTTGGCGATAAAAATAGATGACTCACTGCAAGGCACTTGTAATTGTCCATTCGTTATGAAGGAATTTATGTGCAAAAATGTTCTTGGAATGTCCATCCGACTTAAATACGCTATACCGTCTAGTGTTGAGTAGGACATACAAGAGTACATTTGTCCCATACATGACGTCAAAATGTAAGAGCGGCTCAACATTTTATATTGTACTGCTTCAAATTTTATGACGCGGGTGTCGCTACTTACTTTCCGTCTCCGTAAAACTATAGGATGAAGACAAAGAGGAAGTGAGACGCATGCTACAAATTTATTGCATTATTGCTTTTCGAGTCTCGTCGAGCGATAAGGAAATATCCTATGAGGATGAGGCACGTATTGAAGCGACTGTTTTGCTTTTGAATATCCTAACCTTTCAAAATATATTAATTGTTTATATTTTTATTTACCTACTTACAAACAATATTCACTATGCTAATCGTTTCATATCACTTTGCGATATAATTCTACATTCACAATCCAACAATTATAGAAATCTTCAAGTCACCCCGACTAAAAATCTGCATACAGCTGTTTCGATCTCATTAGATCTCATCAGTGCAGCTTATTCGACTCGGAGTGAAAAGGAAACACACGTGTTTCATTCCTCCCTGAAGTATGTGTCAGGGAGGCGGGCAGCTTGAGTTTGGGATCAACTCCTTCAGCCAGATCAGAGGATACACTTGTATGTACAAGTGCATTGAGGATAGGCGAGACGGGATATTTATGGAACATAGGAAGTGTGGGTAGGGTTCAGAGGATTAATACTGGCCCAGCATTCGCCTTGTAAGTTTGCAAGCAGTGACTTACATTACCATGAGGAAACCTCTGAAAAAAACTCATGGCAGACCAGTCGGCCCCGGGGTTTGAACCCGAGACCTCCCAAATACTAGCCAGCGTACCTAACATACTCGACTAACTAGCTTGGTATTCTCGGAGTGAATTAACAAATTTCTCGAATACAAATCGTCACTGAGCTACTATCTGGATAAACCCAGAGCGCCCTCCACCAAATATATTGGAAAACAACAATTCACCGCTTAGATTGAAAATGCAGAATCCCGTCGGGAGAATACATAACTTCCTGACATGAAATGTCTACTCTGCAACTGCGGCGTATGTGGTTTCAAAGCACGCTAACTCAGCGTTTTTAAAACCTCTGGACATACTCACATTATATTATATATCACATAAGTATATTAAATTGACCACGGTCAACTTTTATATTTTTCATGATTTGATTTTAGGTAAATAAGCTTCAAATTTCAATAATTTGAGGTTCGAAAACAAATAATTTGGTAATTATATTTTGGTGATCAACTATGATTTTTGGTGGCACAAGACAAAAATCAATATTACTTTGGTGCTCGCTTAAATACAACTCATTTTAAACCATCTAATTGAAATATTTTTTGCTTATTATATTCCAATTACACGGAAAAATTTGAATATTTCAGTCAAACTAAAAAAAGATTGAAGATGAAAGCATTAAATTCTGATAGTGAAGATGATGGCGAAGAGAAAAAAGATGAAAATTCTGGCAGCGAAGATGAAAATGAGAAAACTGATGAAGATTCTGTTAAAAATTCATCTAGTGAAAGTGAAGCAAAGTAAGTATTTACTACTTCTATACTATATTTAAGCATTTTACTCTTTTTGGGTATAAAATAATTTTTATAATGTTTTCTCATTAATGGTTAAAATGCTTTTTTTTATTGGTGCTAGATTTATAAAAAAAGTTCTGAAGGTTATTGGTAGAGATGTCGAAGAAATTGGAAATGCAGATGTTTAAGAAAATCACAGTTATCAAGTATAATAGTGAAGACTTAACTTGAAAGGCTACATCTTTTTGTAAAAATTAGAAAAATAATTATTCATAAAAGTATGTATTTGATAAGAATTAGTTAAATATGTTTTTATGGGTGATTTTCATAACTAATTCTGTAGTTATCTCGAGGGTAGACAATCACACTCCTTCCTAAATGATTTACTTTCAGCTATTAAATGAACATTTCTTAATGTTTGCGTAAATTAAACAATAATTCTTCTTGGATGAGCAGTGAAATTATTTAATTGGATATATATATATATATATATATATATATATATAAAATATATATATATATATATATATATATATATATAAAATATATATATATATATATATATATATATATATATAAAATATATATATATATATATATAAAATATATATATATATATATATATATATATATATATATATATATATATATATATATATATATATATATATATATATATATATATATATATATATATATATATATATCACTATACTATACTATATTAAATAGCATTCAGCATATTCATATTAATCAAAATCATATTATTTTATGCACCTACCTTCCTTTCAACCTACATTATATAATATAATTTATTAATTACGATAGAAGGTATTTACATTTACTGCTTACTGCATTTCATTCATTTCAAGATTTCATATCAATAGTGTCAACGCGGCAGAGGCTTAAAAAGGTATATTTTCAACGTTCATTATGCCAATTATGCCATGCCACAGAAAAGTAAACAACAGTGCGAATACTGCGAATGAATAATTTACAATTTACAAAACATAATTAATGTTATTGATACTTGCTGGGCAACAATTGATTAATTCCTCGAATAGGTAACAAATTCGTTAAGTAGGTAGGTAGGTACCTATTTTGTGAAAGAAAATGATGAATAGATGAATGATTAATTGGCGGAGAAGAGTTTTGTGAATATTGTAAATAGAAGTTGTAGGTTGATATATATATATATATATATATATATATATATATATATATATATATATATATATATATATATATTATATATATATATTTATATATATATATATATATATATATATATATATATATATATATATATATATATATATATATATATATATATATATATATATATATATATATATATATATATATATATATATATATATATATATATATATATATATATATATATATATATATATAATATATGAAATTTTTTTAAAATATAATCAATAAAATAGCCATTATGAACAAAATTTAACTTTTACAATTGATGCAATCAGCTGTACATTTGTTATAGGAAAAGTTCAACCAAAAAAAGGAGAATAATAAAGTATGAAGAGGATAGTGATAGTAGTGATGCTGTAACAACAAGGAAAAAAATTAAGAAGGTTTGTATGGGAATGAATAAATTTCAATGACATTCATAAATTTAAATTAAAATTGGATTTTTCAGCTTATTTCAAAAAATTCCTTATCAGATACAACCAAGAAAGCTGAAGCTGAAGAAAAAGAAAGAAAGCAGAGAATTATGGAGAAACAAAAAAAAGTTAGTGGAATATGAGTATAGATACATCAGTTTTATAACTTGTTATCTTGGGATAGTTCAGAAAATAGTTATAATACTAATATAAAGTACTCAATAAATATAACAAAGTTTCTTTCAGTATAATCAAATCTATGAGAATCTGGACATAGCCTCTTCAAAAGTAGATAAATTAATTTTAGACATTGATGAAGAAACTGATGAACCTTTGTTGGAAGTGAATAAGTCTTTAGTATCAAAGTTGAAGCCTCATCAAGCTAGCGGTATACAATTTATGTGGGATGCTTGCTTTGAGTCACTGAAAAGAGCTGGAAAATCAGATGGTTCAGGATGTATCGTGGCTCACTGCATGGGATTAGGAAAAACTCTACAAGTAAGTTTTGTATCAATATATATGTATATATATATATATATATATATATATATATATATATATATATATATATATATATATATATATATATATATATATATATATATATTCGAAGAAAACTTATAGCAAATTTCATTTTCTACAAATTTTGTTACCACCATTTTTAATGTAGAATCAATCGTTAACTATTATTTAGCAATAACCATATTGAAAAAAGTTTGGGGTGCTTTACATGAAAACGTATGCATGATACAGAAAAAAGTTTGGAATAAAAGCGGTAGGAAATATGATTGTCTATGAAAATGATTTCCTCTATTCTTGTCGTACGATGCACTTTTAACGAGATATTTAATGAAACGTGTTTTCCAAGATGGCGGCTGACGCACATGAAGGCACCTCTAAACCTTTTCAAAAAAAAAAAAAACCCTTCTGTTGAAAATTGCAGAAACAAGTACTCTTGGCCTACTAGGGAAATTATACTTTAACAGAGCAGTTTCATATTATTTTAGGGATAGGGAATTCATTAAAAATCAAGGGTATTACACTATAGACATTGGGGCCTATAAAAGGAAGACTTCCATCGAAAAAGATTATCTGTCTCAAAAACCTAGCATATGTAGGGCCGAGATTTTTGCCTGCAATAGTATTGCATTCTCTTTCATTTTGTTGCTTTACAGGGAGAATCAATATTTTCCTTTTGGTGCTCGTCCAGTGGATGAATTCTTTTCGTCTTGACTGTATTGGTTGTGATAATATTTTTACGTTTTTGCTGTATATATATATATATATATATATATATATATATATATATATATATATATATATATATATATATATATATATATATATATATATATATATATATATATATATATATATATATATATATATATATATATATATATATATATATATATATATATATATATATATATATATATATATATATATATATATATATATATATATATATATATATATATATATATATATATATATATATATATATATATATATATATATATATATATATATATATATACATATACATATATAAATGTCATGCCTCATTTTGAATATGTTTTTATGCAAAAAAATAAAAAGAGAGCGATCTACCATATTCATATGGCCCACTATATATTATTATTTATTTTTCAGGTGATAGCATTGGTAAACACTCTTCTTGAAGATGCTGAAAAAACTAAAGTTAGAAAAGTATTAGTTGTCACTCCTTTGAGTACTGTTTTAAACTGGAAGGCTGAATTTGCGAACTGGCTCTCAGGAGATGAAGATTATGACATTTATGAATTAGTCTCTTGTAAACCACAAAATTCCGAGCGATCATATTATATAAAGCAGTGGCATAAAAATGGTGGTGTAATGATAATGAGCTATTCTATGTTCAGAAATCTCAGTAATGAAAAAAATAAAAAGATCAGCAAGAAAATACGTGAAAATTTTACCGAAGGACTCGTCGATCCCGGTAAGATTTATAAAAGTTTTGGAAGTTCTGACAATTATACAAAAAAATTATTTTATACCTAAATTGATAGATACACTAGCAAAAAACTCAATAGGGATATCAGTAATTTCCAGAACCCGGGTTCAAATAATGTAATGTAAACTTTTCGCATTATAATCTATAGAAACAAAACTCACTATTACAATTACTTATGCTCATAGTACATACAAATGCTTTCGTAAGAATACGAAGTATGGTAACTTTGGAAGTGTTCTGAAAATCTATTATAAAAAACTTTAAGAAAACATATTTGAGAGTTGTAACTTTACTCATGACGATATTGTGATTGATATAGCTTTTAGATTGTTATTATATTAGATTGAATTTTTAAATCTTGCAATCATTTCAATTCTCAAGCTTGATTGGAAGATGATCTAGGAATCAGATCCTTAATCAATTTTTGCAAATCAAAATCTGTATGATTAATTATAAGTTGTAACTACTTAAATTAACTTTTTCTTGTTAAATTGCAAATTTATTATTATTATTTATTAGCAGTAGATGGAAATCCGATTAAACTTTCCAAAAACACAGTCAATCATAACAGTTAGTATTCCTAGTAGTATTTATCATGTTCTGTATGAACTTAGTGTTGTGAGTTTCAAACTCCTTGTCCACTCGATACTTGAAGCCGTTCACCCATGGAGCAGATATTGTAAGCTCAGAGAAACCATTCCAAGCGTTGACCACTCGGTTTGATAGGAAGTTTTTTTACTACTTTTTTGTTAAGATCTAAGCTGTGGACTCTGAGAGCAGGAAGTGAATTCACGTCAAAGAAGTCTAGGTCAAAAGAATAATGACCATGAAGGATTTTATAAGACTATCAGATCACCTCACTGTCTTCTTTCCTTGAGAGTAGTGGGATTGAATAGTTTTAACCTTTCGATGTATGGTAGATTTCTGGTCTTGACGGGAATCTTTGTGGCCTTCCGTTGACCCCTTTCCAGTGAGTCTATATCCTTGATGAAGTAAGAAGACAAAACACTATGTGCATACTCGAGCCCTGGAAGTACATAGGCCTTGTACAGATTTGCCACCATCTCGATGGAGTGATCCACAAAAGCCTTTCGAGTCAAGAAGATAATGTAATGTTGGCCTGCTAATGAATGAAAGTGTGTTTTCCATTTGAGGCTTCCATCAATGGTCACTCCAAGATCTCTTCGCTGCGTCACATCATTGAGTGGGGTGTCGTTGAGTTTATGTGGTAGAAGGGGATTATTTTTACCTACATGATGAGTAGTGTATTTAATTTTATTCAGTTAAGTTGCCATTTTTCGTCTATTCTTCGAGCATTTTAAAGTCTCCTCTTGGACTTAGAACATCATATCATATCAGTGGTTTGGAAAATATCTTGGAATCATTCGCAAATAATGAGATTTTTGAATGGTGACCCCTGCTCAAGTCAGCCATATACAACAAAAAAACAAGAGCCCAAGAACGGAGCCCTGTAGACTGTCGACTTTATGGATTTGAAATTTCACCGTCAAGTTCTACAGATTCTATTTTTCATTAATTGTTCTATTCAACTCAGCAGTCCGCTACAGACTCCACAGTGCTGCAGTTTCAAAATGCAATCTATTGTGAAGTACTTTGCCTTCTCATAGTCCAAGTAAATGATTTCCATCGGCTAGTTATTGTCGTTGGGAATTGTCCAATGGTTCAAACATCTCCGGAGATCTGTTAGGTAGAAACCCATGCTTTGTTGAATTTATGGTGCTCTCGTACTAATTTTTTTCCATGCACTTATATGTGTGGGTCATATTCATATTCACTAGCTTGTTTGTAAATGGGCGTTACGTACGCTGTTTTTCATTCGGTGATCAACGTGCACGTTTGCAATAAGATGTTCATACTTGTGGCCAATGGAACTGCCAGTGACTCATAATATTATATCATAATTTTAAATAATTATTGATTTTTTATTGACATTAATAATCTATTTACAGGCCCTGATCTAGTGATCTGTGATGAAGGTCACTTATTGAAGAATGAAAAAACTGGTCTTAGTATAGCCATGAACAAAATAAAAACCCGTCGAAGAATTGTGCTAACTGGTACTCCACTTCAGAATAATCTGAAGGAATATTATTGCATGGTGCAATTCGTTAAACCCAATTTACTAGGTACATACAAAGAGTATTTAAATCGTTTTGTAAATCCAATTACAAATGGACAGTATACTGACTCTACTGATTATGATATCAACATTATGAGAAGGAGGTCGCACGTACTGCACAAACTACTGGAAGGAGTTGTACAAAGAAGAGATTATTCAGTTCTTTCACCTTATCTCCCACCAAAGTTTGAATATATTTTGTTCCTAACGCTGACAGATACTCAAAAGAAGCTGTACTCACATTACTTAGAACATTTTGCAAGAAAGTCAAAAGATGAGAGTTCGAATAAAACTTCATATTTGTTCCAAGATTTTCAAGCCTTATCTAGGATTTGTATACACCCTAGAGTATTGCAGGATAAAAGTGTTGACGACCAAAATAAATACCAAGTATGTAAATAAGTGATCAAGTAAAAACATTCGATTTAGAAAAATAAAATAACTTCATTCAAAAACAGTTTATATTTCAAAATATTTTTGTAACTGAAGTTTTGAAAATTTTAATTTTATTTCATTCAAATTTAGAAAACACTGGGTATATTTACTGTGTATTAACTATTAAACTGAAATATTAACAATCACATTACTGCAGTTTCAAGTTTTCATTCATTGTCAGACATTCAAAATGTCTTCACGAGCGCAAGTTTGAAGCTCCAAAAACGTGTTTGTTAATGTTTTAATTCAAATCAACTTTCAAGTAGTATAAGAAATACATTTTTCCATATAAGTAATATATCACATAATTTGAATAAAACTTTGAAAAGTTGTGAGGTGAAAAGGTAAATAAGGCTAGAGATGAGTTTCAACATCATAGGCGACTATAGTTATCTAATTGTAGGCCACTTGAGTTATTACACCTAAGTGTGAATTGGTGAATTATTATTGTCTATCCTCGCTGATAGCATTTGGTTTTGACTGTCCTCAGTAATTTAGTTTTGTAGTAGAGACAAAAGAGCAGCACTTATGTGAACTAACAAGATTTAAACTGCTGTGAAATCTTTTTGAGATATAATTTGAAATTTTTATTATTGTAGTGGTATGAACGCGTTTTACTTGATGTTGAAACTCGTATAGGCAACTACTGTGGAAGAATATTAAAGTCTTTTTACATGATCATTTCAGTTCTCATTTCCGTCTCGGTCAAGCTATCAGTTTGTGTAATAAGAAATGAACGAAAACAGATTCACTGAAATGGAAATGAGATTAGTTTGTAATCAAGTTATTTTCATAGTTAGTTGGTGAGTGTGTAATAAAGCTAATATTTTTCTATCTACACAGAGTGATGAAGAATCAGTTGGATCTTTGAAAAATTTCATCGATGATGGAAGTGATTCAACATCAACTCCTGCATCGTCCGAATCTGAATCTGATAAAAGCTCAGAAAGTGACAGAAAAAGCAAAAAGAAGAAGAGAGCTACAAGAAGAATTACCAGAGCCCAGAAATCTGCAACAAATTGTAAGTAAATCAACATGAAAATTTTCACAAATTTCAAATTCTCATAATTGAAAGGACAAAATAATTACAAAAGTAAAATCAAAACGAAAACTAAAGTTTCAAAAAGAGATGAGATTAAAGTAAAGTAAAGTAAAGTTTATTGATTTCAAAAATTATCCATATATCAAAAGAAAAAAATATATATCACAGATATATAAAATAAAACTGAAACATGTCAAAAGAACAGTAAATTCAATTACGACCACAAAAGACCCTAAATTCCTCCATGTTATAGGGTTCGCACCGAAGAATAAATTTGTAAACCCTTCTCTTGAAAAGCTCGTAACTCCCTATCACCTGTAGACTCCTGGGCACGCAATTGCACATCTTATCGCCATATACTGTGTACCGTTTTCCCGGAGAGCTGTTGAATGTGGCGGGAAAAAATAAGGATAAATTTGCCGCGTGTTATTCTTATTTCTGCAACTCTCAAAATAGTGCCTCTGTTTGCGAAGAAACAATAAAAGCCTATATATATATATATATATATATATATATATATATATATATATATATATATATATATATATATATATAATCCGTATACCGTCAAGATGTTATTCTTCGCAAACAAGCCACGACAAGATTCTCTGTATCCCATACGGAGTATAGTTCTTAAAGCCCATTTTTGAGCAACAAATATGCATCCAATATCAGAAGAACCTCCCCAAATTATGATGCCGTATGAAAGAATGGAGTGAAAATTGGCGTCTTCAAAATATTAAGGTCAACCTGATCCCTCAGCATGTATAATGTATAGGATACAGTGTAAAGTTTTCTCCTAAGCTGATTAACATGTGGTCCCCATTTAAGTTGTTTGTCAATGATAATTCCGAGGAACCTGACAGAATCCTGAACAGTAATGCTGCAGTTGTCATTATTAATTATATTTGGGTGAGTCAGTCTAGACCTATCAGAACAAAAAAAAAAGACATTCAGTCTTCTTCATATTGACCACAAGTCCATTATTGCCACACCAACGATTGACGCCATCCAGAACATCCTCAGAGGCAAGCAAAGCTGACGGAACGTCCACAGATCTCACCAGAAAATTTGTGTCATCCGCATACATTACCGGACAGCAGCGATCCCCCGAACAACCCTCAGCAAGCGAATTGATGTATACTATAAACAACAGCGGACCCAGGATGCTACCCTGAGGAACCCCCATAGTGATATCTCTCTCTTTAGAAAAGTGCGGCATGCCCCCAATCTTAATGACTACTTTCTTTTTCTTTTGCTTAGATAACTCTTAATGAGTTTTAACTGATTGTCACGGATCTCGCACATCTCCAACTTTACTAGCAACCGGTCATGTTCAACGCAGTCGAATGCCTTGGACAGGTCGAAAAAAAGGCCCACAGGAATCTCATCTTATGCAAGACGTTTACAGCCGACTTTTTCATTACATTCAATTGTTTAATGATCATGTCCTTAAATTCACGTTACAAAGTATATTAGAGGGTGGTAAAAAGTTTTGAAATAAACTTACATCTATCGATTATCGACAGCACTGCTGTTACATATCTTTCCAAATTTCGGTAGATTTGTGTGTGACGTGAGAATCAATGTTTAAAAGGAGGAACATTTCCTAGTAAACCTTAACTTACTAATATTTCCTCCCATTAAAATGGTAACGTGAATATCTGTACTAAAGACAGGCCCATTTTAACTCTTCCAGTCATATCTAAGATATTGCAGGTGGTGCTTGGCTATCGATTGATTCAATTAATTTCTGCGAATGATCTCTTGGATTAGGTTCAGCTTTGCTTGAAAGCAGGCAGATCTACAATTACTGTATTTATTTATAAAACTGTATCATCAAGTGATTCTATACAACCATAAACAAGTGTCATCAAAGAACTGCTTCTATCTAAAATGTGTATTTACATATTAAGGAATCATACTGTTAAAATATCACTACAACATTTTTTATTGAAGTACAGGTTGCGTGCTGAGATTATGTGTAGCTTTGGGGAGGGCTTTATTCTTCTTTATGTTGAGACCACCATATTGGTTTCACCTGAATCAACAATGAATAGTGTTCTAGGTCACTTATGTTATCAATGATAACAGTAGCTTCTTAAAGTAGGAAGTGTCGATTGAAAAAAGGAGTTTGTTGGGGTAAATGGATTCAATATTAATAAAGAGAAAACGCAATGTCAGAATTTTGGTATGGGACATGTACACAGAGGAGTTTTTTAAATTGGGTACTTACTGGTACTGTGGATGTGAACTGATCTAAACAATTATTTTATATAAAATAATTATAGAAACGAAATAGAAAATCAGAAATGAAATAAAACACTTGTTTTTAAAACATTTTTTATAATATTGTGTCGCACATTTTACATGTACCAGAGGTTTTTCATACACTATATGATCACCAATATTCAATTCAAATACCTTTGCGTTATCTTTCTTTTCTTTGTTGTTTTGTGGCGTGATTGAATCTCTTTATAATTTGATGATACTGATATATTGATCTATTTTAATTTCCACTTATGTAATGCTTTCGATAATTGGAAGAATAAATCTGAATAGAATAAATCAACCCATAAGTCAAAACATGTTGACACGATATATTCAATAGATCTTATTACCCATCCCAAGGAATTGATAATAGAGTGTTGCTAAACAGATTTTCCCTCTTATCGTTGGAAAACAAAAGAACATATTATGCTTGTATCTTCATCTATAAATTGGTTCATAATCTGATAGACTGTCCAGATTTGTTATCTCAATTAGATTTTCTATTCAGAATGTGATATTTTTGTTGTTCCATTTAGATGCTTCAAGTATATAATTTGTAATAAGTTAATTAATATGCAAGTCTAACTACAGTCTAATCGAAACCTCTCCTCATCCTGTAGGGGTGATGTATATACATTGTGTTCAAACTCTCTGTACTGCCAAGTCAATTAGTTAATTAGAATTCTACAACATATATTATTTTATTGTTGTTTGTATGGATCATTGTGTATTATATATTGTTCTATTATTCTGCTATTATTCTTATACTTATTCATAGCAGTAAACCATACTATATCTGTCTTATAATTGGGATTACTCCTGCTTGACAATAAACCCTTTTTTTTTATTACTCAACATTTTGAAAAATGTTAAAATCCGT
Source organism: Cynegetis impunctata (assembly GCA_030704885.1). Classification (NCBI taxonomy): domain Eukaryota; kingdom Metazoa; phylum Arthropoda; class Insecta; order Coleoptera; family Coccinellidae; genus Cynegetis; species Cynegetis impunctata. The sequence goes on from JARQZK010004376.1 coordinate 292,309, forward strand.
ACATAAAAAACATTTGTTCAGGCATATATGATGTTGAAAGTCATTTGTATTTGCGAAATCTAATGCATACTCTTTACACTGTTAAATTAATATTTTCATTTTGTTTCATATCATAGTCATGATGGTTGTATTCTATCATATTTAAAAATATATTTACCAAGTAATGTTAGGACTATCATTTGATTTAAGTTGATGTTTTAAAAAGTTCTTCCATTTTTAATAGCTGGCTCGGAATCTGAAGATGAAGATGAAGTTGCAAAAGAATGGTGGCAAGAATACTGCGATGGGGATGAATTAGATAATATAGCAAATAGCACTAAGTTTCTTGTTTTATTCGAGATACTGAAAGAATGTGAGCAAATCGGAGATAAAGTGTATGTTCCAATTATTTAAGATTATCAATATTAGATTATCACAATATTTATTTACAGTTTAGTGTTTTCTCAGTCTTTGTATGCCCTGAATGCAATAGAATACTTCTTACAAAAAGTGGATGAAGCAACACAAAATGGTAATGCTGATGAAAAAACGTGTGGCTATACAGGTTCATGGGCCCCAGGGTTAGATTACTTTAGATTAGATGGTTCTACAAATTGCAATTTAAGGTCTAACTGGTGCGATAGTTTCAATAAAGAGAGTAACTCGAGGGCGAGGTAAGTAACTGTGTTTGCACCAAAACTCGTCTACAGAAAGATTAGCTTAATATATAGGTAAAGGATTACCAACATTTTTTTGCTAGTTGATACAGAAATCGAAAACAGTTGATTTGATGAATAACAGAAGTGATTATCAATTTCTTTAATATAACCTTTCCAAAAGTTGAAACATGTATCTAAATCAGGTAAAACGGAAATTATAAGAAATTTTATTCATGTTGTAACAAAAACAGATGAACCAAACGCAACAAAAGTATCTAACTCATCAACAAAATTTTATCAATAAACAATAGAAACTCAGAGATCCAATTCCATCTGTCATTAAATTACTTCCAATCGCTGGGGATGACATTTTTCATCACTTGATAGGAATTAATAGAGCGGCATGAATATAAATAAAAATTGAATCCATTTATACCAAGATTAAATGGTCTCAAAAAAAACAACTCAGTTTTACCAGTTGTATCTTTTATCACTAGTCCAGTTCATAACCTTGCAAGACGCATGAATTCCAAATTCGGAGAAATTACCCATTTCAGTGCCCCTTATGCAGTTTTATCTTCTTCATATTTATTCAATTTAATAATCTTCAATATATATTCTACAGATTATTTCTTCTGTCGACAAGAGCGGGAGGTCTTGGTATCAATCTAGTGGCAGCAAATAGGGTTATTATCTTCGATGTTTCCTGGAACCCTTCTAGCGATATACAGAGTATTTATAGAGTGTACAGGTTTGGACAGCTGAAGCCTTCTTATATCTATAGGTTTGTTATGTATGGAACGATGGAAATGAAAATTTATGAGCGTCAAGTAACAAAACAAGCTATCTCGAAAAGAGTTATTGATGAGCAACAAATTGACCGCCATTACAACCAACATGACTTAGGTGAATTGTACAAGTGAGTAATTTATTAGTGTGAAGTTTAAAGACATCGAATTTCAACTATAGAATTTATTGCATTATTTTGAACTCAAAATTGTTTTCTTTTGGCACTACGTGTTATCAGAGGAGTGGAAGAAGTTTGTATTTAGTACAAATTTCTTCCACTCCTCTGATTCCGCTTAGGGCACACAGCTCCAAACAATTTCATTACATGTTACAACTACAAGAATTATTTTAGCTAAAAAGTTTGTACTAAAAAACGTCAATAAACTCTTAAAAACGAGGATATTAGTATCAAAAAATATGAAAAAAATCGTATAAAATTCTTTTGAATGTAACTATTTTCTAATGCGAATGTCTAATGCCTGGATCCTGAATACTTTTATAATTGAGTCTAAAATTATTGATTTCTTCAAATATTTTAATTAAGGAAAAGATGAACAATCATCCTAGTTCTGATAAATATATTTCTTGTATGATTCTTTTTCACTTTAAGTGATTTATTATTTTGAATGATATTACGAAACAATTTCAAATGTGACAACTGTCTTGTTTTAGAAATAGTTTTTGAGTCTTACTTGTTCATTTGAAATAATATAGGTGTTATATCTGATATCTCAGCCTTATTTTCTTATTGATATTTCATAAATCACTGATTTTCAATACCTTTATGAGATACATGTACTCAGTTTGGTAATGGTCCTGAATATTGACTAAGTCGCACAGATAATAGCCAACTTGAATAGTTCTCACTAGATTTGATAATTTTCAGATTTGAACAACCAAATGATGAAGATAGACCTACTCCATTAGTTCCCAAAGATGTTCTTTTAGCTGATTTGCTTCAACATCATGAAGACAAGATATTCAAATATCACGAGCATCAGAGTCTACTAGAAAACAAGGAAGATGAAACATTGAATGAAGAGGAGAGGAAGGCAGCATGGGATGAATTCGAAAATGAAAAAGTGGAAAGAACAAAACAAAGTGAGTAACTTTTGAATTGAGAAAAAAATTACTCTTATTATAATTTAGTTTTTAAAGCAATAACAGGCCATTTGAGTTCGAAAACCGACTTTATTAAATAGTTTGCGTTTTGTCACAAAATTCGTGACTTTCTGAAACTTGATTTGATCAATTGAAATCAATTTGTCATTAATGAATAAAAAAAAATTTTGATGTCAAAAAACAGACAACTAGTGGAGGATTGAGATTATAGTGGACTGTATAAATTCTAAAGAGTTGTTAAAAAATGCCTTCAAATCCTACCTTATTGCCGGACTCAATCTTGGGTGTTGGATAAAGGTTCGTAACTCGGTGAAACTCGTTCCACCAACACTCTGGCCAGAGTTCCACGGTCCCCAATCGTATTTCCAGAAAATCTTGAAGTTTAAGCGGTGAAAAGGTGAAAAGGGTGAAAATGAGAAGTATATGGAAAGTCGATGTAACGCACTGGAGCACAAGTTAGTCGCAATTGAAAATTGAATTATATTTGTTTCACATGTGTCTTCAGAACATATGTCTTCCGCGCACAGCGATGAAGGAGAAATTTGAAGGCATATACGGGGGAAGACTGAATAAAATGATACTTAATGTGAGGTGAAAATGAATTTGAAAAGGAATAAAAATAAATTGTTTGAAAAGAAAAATGAAAATTTAGAAAATATTATTATTGAAAAATAATTAAATAATTAAATAATATTGCGCGCTCGCAACAACTAGTTTCATTAAATTTGTTGCATTTTTCAAATTTATACTTTTATACATATAGGTATACATACATGTGGTGTGTTGATCTTGTGATTTAGTGAAAGCTATTAACACTACAATTACATGATGCAATTTTTTATTTGGTAAAATATTATGTATGACTAAGAAATTATTTATGAAGTATATATATATATATATATATATATATATATATATATATATATATATATATATATATATATATATATATATATATATATATATATATATATATATATATATATATATATATATATATATATATATATATATATATATATATATATATATATATATATATATGTGGATATTTTCTTATTTCAATTTTTCTTTCAGCTCTAATTGGAAAGTTCTCTGTGAGTACTGTTCAGTTAGCATTGAAGAGTATAATTCAAAGGGATAACCCAACATGGAATAACAGCCAAATATTATCAATCATCCCTCAGCTTATTCAGCAATTGAATATTCAACTGGGCGCAAAAGATATGACGGTACGAAAAATTTCTTGGTTGTTTTAAATTATACCTAAATATATATATTTTCCACAGATGTATAATAGAATTGCCGCCGAAATAAAGCTTATGCAAGAGGAATACACAAGAAAAATGCAGATGCACTTTTATCAAGTCAGGATGCAGATGGAAGCGCAGAAACAGCAACAGTTAAGAATGTTCGGGTAAGTTTCACATTTTAGAAAAACACTCATATCATTAAATCAAGTACTATCAATATTCCACTGTCAAGACTATTTAATATAATTTCATTCAAATTCTAATTTATTATTAGGAGTTATTCTTTTACAGTTCGTAATTCCTTTACATATAACAAAGTACCTATTTCCTCTAAATTACTGATTCCCAAAGTGGTCCAGGTGGACCCCCAGGGGTCCACTAGAGACTTGACGGGAGTCTACGTTGGCGTGACAAAAAAATGGGGGTTCACAATTCGTAAGCGGGGGCCCACGAAAATTTATCTGGTTTCGATATAAAAGAACTAAAATGTTGGCTTGACTTCACCTATCCATGTAGGCAGATAATATTTTAAGAAGTTCAGCGACTGTTACTTGTTCAAACCAGCATATTCCATATTCAGTACAACGTGTCGAGACTTGCAAAGCACCACTGTCCGTCGTCCGCAACTCTTGTTCAGACTTGTAAATGAACGAAATACGACTTGTGGTGTGTGTGCTTGAAATCTTACATGAACTTGTTTGATTTTTTACCAATATAAATACGAATGCCAAGGATAAACGTTACTCATTTGTTTCCTGAATTTCGAGAAGAAAAATAAAGTGAAGCGATGATAGTGTTTGCCAGTGTCGGAAAAAGTGAGTACGTTGTCACAGGTAGAATGCCTTGATGAGAATATTCAGACATACGTTCAAAATTTAATTGCCCTGCATGATGACTTCAAAATCAGTTTTGAATATATTCTGACGATGCAAATACCACCATGCATCATAAATTCATTTAATGAAAAGGAAGTGGAGAATGTGATATTACAAGAGAAGCTACTCTGGCTTAGCCCTAAAAGTGCCCAAGGTGAAATTTTAAAAATGGTATCAAACATTTTGGCTGCAGGCAGAAATACCCGAAAAATATCCTGGACTGTGGGGAATTGCGAAAAAGCTTTTGATAGCGTTTCCCTCGTCATATCTTGTCGAAAAATGTATTAGTGTCGTTACCAAAAATTTAGCAAAAAAAAGGAGCAGATTTGCGGTTGTTTCTAAAAAAATTGAAACCAAATATTGATTATTTGCTGTCAATCCATCAAGTACATCCCTCCCATTGAAATAATTTGGCCGGCTAACTTTACTTTTTTGACATCTACTCACAGCCCAATCAATTAATTAATTAACGAATAAATTCCCACTTTTCTTTCGAAGACTGTTAATTCGTTTGTTGGAACTCAGCCGCAACCCAAATTTCCATAGTTAGATCTTATCTTCAAATTTTTTGTCGAATTTTGGGAATATGGTAGAAATGTAGCTGCAGGGGGTCCACCGGAACCAGCAAAATTTTCAAAGTGGTCTATGAGAAAAAAAAGTTTGGGAACCTCTGCTCTAAATAAACAGTAACTTAAAGTTGTTTATTGGACAATTAATTATTTATCGTATATATTAAAATAGAATTAAGAAGTTTTTTTACCATCAACAAAAATTGCAAGTTAAATAAAATTTATTTCAAAAAGTACATTTCATATTTTACTTTATGATATATACGCAATTATGTTTCTTCGAGGTATTTTCAATTTGCGATTGAAATATTTTTCTATATAGAATATGATAGGTAGGGCAGTCTGCAGAAAGAAGCATTTGTGATGGCTATTTTTAAAGTGGGAGATAAAGCCAATTCAGCAAATATATGCCTATAAGTATAATAAAATGCTATTTATGATTAACAGCGCTTTCTGTAACAAGTCTATCGACATGATAATTATATGTTTCCCTCGTACGACTAAATACAATTAGGAAACATTTCTTTATTGAGCTTTCATAGAATTTACACAGACATATTCAAGAGACATATTTAAGAGATAACATATAATCTTTTTTCAGGTCATATCAACCTCCATTACCAGGTTTTGGTAATCTCCAACAGTTTCCTCGTTTGGCGCTTAACCCTGCGTTCAGACCATCATTACCAGGTAGTAGCACATTAAATCCTAGTGAAATCGTAGAATTAAATTGAAAAATATATGAACTCAATGAATGTGAAGTGTTGGATAAGTTGCCAGAGATAGTTTCATTAAAACGTTTTGAGGAAAGAATTCGGAAATAAAATTCTACCGGTATTTATTGTATTATTGATTTGCCAGACATTTGTATTAGATTTCTTATTTTGTAGACCTCAAATTAGAGAAAAAGGCAAAACTTTTTATATATAGTTTAATTTATACCTTATTAATTAAGATTCATTCTAAAATCTATTTGTGTATGAACATTGGAAATTTCCATGATTTTGTTAATAATATTTATACCATCTCATTGTATTTTATTATAATTAGTATAACCCTTGACTTATTTTCAAATAATGTTTTATATGAAAATAAAATTAGTATGGAATGATAACAGGTGTATGTAGTGGTTCAAAGTGACCAACTTTTATTGAATTCCTATTAATTCCGCATGTTAAATAGAGCAGGTACCTTTGTTATAAGATCTACTTTTTATCACAAAACTGTCGAGATCATACTTATAGCTCAAGTAGTGGAAGAGGTGTGAAATACATACAATGTTTATACGCTGTATTTCCGTACGAGATTCTATCGGTAGGGCAAAATATATATTCAAAACTTTATTTTTTTAATCATTTATTAAGCTTTCGATATTCAACATTAATGGTGAAGAACTTAGCCGATGATCTGATATTAATTGCGGATGATCTCAAGGAGGCGCGAAATGATGAGCGAGCTGAACCTAGCATCCAGAGAGGCTGGTCTGAAAATCAATATAGGCAAAACAAAATTCATGACAAATCTAGTTCCCAGTGAAAACCTAACAGTGAACAACTTAAACATTGAGCAAGTGTACTCATACAAATACTTAGGCCACGAGATTCGATTGGGAAGGGATAATCAAACCTGCGAAATTGGCAGAAGAATAGGTCTTACATGGGCAGCCTTTGGAAGATTGAGCTACATCTTGAGATCTGATATTCCCATGTGTCTTAAGAAGAAAGTCTTCGACCAATGTATTTTACCAGTACTAACTTACGGAGCCGAAACACTGACTCTAACAAAGAACACCGCGAACAAAATAAGAGTAGCGCAAAGAGGCATGGAAAGAGTAACGTTAGGCTTATCCCTGAGAGATAGAGTTCCAAACACAGAGGTGAGAAGTAGAAGTGGAGTAATAGATGCCATCACAAGAATATCAACTCTAAAATGGAACTGGGCGGGTCACCTAGCCAGAATAAACGACGGCAGATGGACTAGAAAAATGACTGAATGGAGACCGCGAGACCACGCTTTCCGCAGCAGAGGCAGACCGCCCACTCGTTGGTCAGATGATCTGAAGCACATCCAAACCAACTGGTTAAATGCAGCACAGGATAGAGGGAGATGGAAATCGTTACGGGAGGCTTATGTCCAGCAGTGGACGAACATATAGCTGTGTGATGATGATGAAGCTTTCGATATAGAAAATAAATAAATTTACGAGTTCATTCATATATAAAAAGTTCAATTTCTCGTCATTTTCAAGGTAGATTTTAAGTAACTTAAAATTAATTTTTTTTTTCAATTTCAGTGTACAAGTTGTTAGACTATTTGTTCGTAAATATGAAAAAGATGTTATAAAAATGTACTGTTTGACAATAATTTGATTTCAATCTCGCGATTTTTATCATGCGATATTCAGATTTTTAGACTTTTGTTAATCTATCAATAACACGTGAGAGTACACTTCTGAAACATCTTGCATATCCATCTTCGTAAAAAACGACATAATTATATTATGTCTGATATAAAGATATAAAGGTCTAAAAAAACAGGTCCTGGTGAAGAAAAACATTGTCAGTAATTACAATATTCATTAATTCAAATTGACTATAAAGAGATATTTATCAGGAAGGAACGTTATTTTGTTTTTGTTAAAGTATGCAAATTATTCACACATGTATGAAAATCCCAGACAATGATGCATATATTCGCTACATAGAGCTTTTCATCATGTGACGAGCGCAAGCGCAGCTGCCATGTTGAAAGAGTGGCAGTTTAAAAATTTCGTACTGTTTTGTGTAATAATGGCTGGGCAAGCAATATTATATCCAAAAACAAATCGATTATTCGAGCAGATTATTGCAGATCGTGCTGCACTTGTTCACAATTCAGTTGAAGCACATACTTATGATCAATAAAAAAAACTGGCTCGTATCATGGACGTTGGCAAAAAAGCAAAAAAAGTGAACTGGTTGAAGGTTATCAACGAATACAATATTATTATCTAAATGAAATAAAGTGAAACATTATTAAAAATTATTGAATAATTTTATCCTAATTAACTATGACATTTCATTTTTGGTACATGTAAAAACTTCTAAATTAACATAAGAGGTTGATAACAAAAATTATTGATATGAGTATATTTTCTGAGGTTATAAACATGACATTTTTAATTATCGGATCATATACTAACATATATCAACAATTTTATATTTGTTTAATAAACTGGTCCTTGCTTTCGCAAACTACAAACAGGATAGAGGTTATAACTATGAAATTAGTACTCATTGAATGAATGATTATACAGTACTTCAATTGATTTATCAATTTGTTGAATATCTCGATAGCTCAGAGGATTGGGATTTTCTTTAGTTGGACCACTTTCTTCACGAAAATGTAGTGAACAGATATAAGTACCTTTAGTAATCATCAATCGTTCGAAAACATCTGTCACTTCTACCACATTTTTTCCCCCACAACACATGTTTTAAAATGTACTTTGCCAGATGATTTAATAATTTTTTTTCGATATTGCAGGCAAGGTTTTGGAAAATTTATAAAATAATAATCACATTTTGAACATGTTTTAAAATGTACTTTGCCAGATGATTTAATAATTTTTTTTCGATATTGAAGGCAAGGTTTTTGAAATTTTATAAAATAATAAATATTGGCTCTAAATGCAGTATACCGTGTATCACTCTTATATACTCCATAACAAAAATCGTTTTGTTGTTGCTCTTTGTACAGATAACATAATTATAGTCGACTGAAATAACTTATATTCTAATTAAGACACTTATTGTTTTATTTTTTGTTACTTTTCTTTAATTTATCTTATGTATTTATATTTGTTGATTTTAATTATTTGAGCATAGATATTTAACATGCTTGTTTCACCCTGCTCTTGGGTATTCTTTATACGCCGTGAAATTTTGTGGTTCAAAAGTTTGGGTATATGTTGGGTAATGACATGAATTCAACCCATTGGCCATTCGGAACCGGCGTTAGTAGGTTAAATGAGGTAAAAATAATTATACAAGCTAACTGCCCGTGTTTTTGACAACGTTCCCGTATTATCTTAAGTTACAAATGTAACACAAATCAAAACATCGTAGGTACCAATCGACCAAAATTGGCTTTGCGATCGAATTGTTGATCACCTCTGGAATAGAGGATCTCAATTATAATAAAGAAGATTATGGGTCATTCTTAGAAATATGATATATTTCGTGCCATAAACACAAGTAAAGGAAAAGTCCTGTGTTGTTCAGAGAAAGCAAAGTTTTTTGATTACCTATTTTAGAAGTGAGCGGTCTCGCATGAGGAAATTCTATATCTGAGTTTGAACTCGGCTATAGAACATGAGGTACCTACCTCATGAAGATTCAAGGTTATAATGATGCATTGTCTCACAATATAGTGCGTTTGCAAATTTCCCTGACTAGGTCCCATTTAATGCATGTAACACTAGCAATTCGCCTTGTTGAATATAACAAAATCGGCATTATATTTTTATGCTTATAACGCTTCTCAAACGCCACGTGATGATTTCAACAAATGTAGTTTCATGCTGGATTTAAACCGCTGCAACTTATAGCAAACCGAAAACACTCCTGAGGATAGAGCTTTACAAATGTTTGCTGTTCGGTTCTGACAGGCCGATGTAGGGGCTGTTGGAACGTGCAGGGCAAATTAGCGTGTAATATCTGCATACCTTGTGTGACGAGTAAATTGTGCTCCTGGTGGAATAATTGAGGAAATGGCTACTGAACACCTGCCGTCATAATATTAGTAAAGGAGACATAAGTCTTCAAACCTTCTTTCGATGTTTAATTGAATGAAAGTGAGCGGATAATAACAGGTCGTCTATTAGCCTTACTGCTTTTTTGAATTGAGTCTGGCAGATGCTTCGGTTCAGAGCTTTAAGTATGAGAGCAGTATTCCAATGCTGGACAAACTTGAGCCTTATAAAGACGTAGCATAACTTAAGCACGAAATAGATAACTAAGCTTCTGTTGCAGCTTACTTCGCAATGGTGGAGACGTGTTCGTGCCAGATTAAATTGGAATAAATACCTATTAACCCTTAACTACGAATCATACGTCTCAGAGACAGCACTATTCATTTATTTGTTTATTTAAGAATACAACTAATATTCAACAATTTTTTTTTACTATAGTTGACTTACAATTAAATTTTTAAAATTATGAAATTTACATTTTATTGAACTTCTTATATGGTATGGCATGCTATTGAAAGTTATCAGACTGGCATATATAGGACTCTTCCTACGACATTGTGTTTTCGTTCTATGTAGGTAATATGAATTGTTTTGCCTTGTTTCGCGGTTGGTAATGCTTTGAACTCTTTTTAATAGATTCTCTCTTTAAATGGTTGTTTTCTAGTTTGAAAATTAATTTACACTACTGAAACTTAACTAGTTTCTCTATCTTCATATATTGATATCTTTCATATAATTCTTTATTTTGTAATCTCTGTAGCCTATTAAGATTGAATTTTGTTGTGTTGGGCCAGATTACCGACAAGTAACTGAACACCGATTGGAAGTAGGCATAGTATATATTTTTGCTTGACTTTTTATCAAGATATGGCCTTATATGCCGAAGCTTTGCCACCAATGGGGAGAGTTTATCCATAATCATGTCCACGTGTGAATTCTTCGTTAATGAGTCTTCTATGATTAATCCCAAGTATTTTGTTTTTTCACCTGCCTAAGCGTCTTACCATTAATAACCAATTGTGGATGGATGTTACTATTTCTGGTATTTCTATTTCTGAATAGGATGTATACTGTTTTTTCTTCATTTATTACTAGTTTATTAGAAATCAGCCAATCACTAAATTTCTGCATGTCCTCATTGACCATTTCCTCCAAAGGTTTTAAATTGTCTGCATTATATATAATTACTATATCGTCCGCAAACATGAAGAATTTTCCCAGAAATCCTGATTTGGTTATATTTTCTACATATATTAGGTAAAGTAGTGGTCCAAGTACTGTGCCCTGAGGAACTCCAGTTCTGATTTTTTGTTGGTTACTTTTTGTACCCTAACTCGTCGGATGATTCCTCCATTTCAATTCTCGCCATTGTCCTTCTACGTAATTTATCACTCAATAGTCTAAAGTTGATTGTTGTGCATCGTCTAGTTTTCGAGATATTTTAAAATATCGTCCGCCGTCTGGTAGGCGTATAGTTAGTGTTAACGTAACAATAAAAGGTTGGAGATGTCTCTGAGTCGTATCATTATGATCTCAAACCACGATGGATTTTCAATTTAGTACGTCCAAAGTTGTGAAATCATCATATGGAAATAATTTCGGAGAACAGTTGTTGCAATAGTTTGATGAATGTGGAACTGAGATGAGTGATACCCAAGATAAACATTCCGAAGAAACCCATATTGAAAGTGATCACAATACGGCTTCTGAAGAAGACCATAAGAGCGAAGATCTAGAGCCTGGATAACCATATAGTTTTCTAGATTACAATTCTACAACTTTTGAAGTAGACGCAATCATTGAAAAATCTTCGAAATTCTTCTGCGTCGATGGCCACTTATTATCTTTTATAGACTGTTCGATAAAAGCGCTGCCAATTAGTTTATTTTATATAACAGTTACTTATCTAGAAATTTGTCAGATAGACAGATCTGATTTCATGAAGAAACTCTCTTTAAAACAAGTAACACCACATTTACAGTAGTGCAGTCATTGAAGCTTTTTAGCTCAGAAATTTTTTACTATGAACCTATTCACATGAAATTTTGGAATTAGGCTTATCTTACCCTTAACTTCAAAAGTGACATTGACCCGAACTCCGTTTTCACCCTGGGGGTGGTTGCTACCCCTTTTCGGTGGTGGAAAATAACCACGGATATCGATAGAAGACCTAATTTTAAGCAAAAAATGTTCTATAAAGTTTATTATAGAGTGTCCCAAGTGCAATATTAAGCGAGATATTGAAGATCAAAGCCGTTTTTTATTTTGTCTGAAATTTAATCAATGTATTCAATGCCATCTAGCGGAGAGCGAATGAATTTTATGCATGCTAATGAAAAAGGATTTTATAATAGTGCTTGAAATAACCTTTAAAATGAGCACTATTAAAAGTCTTTTGCACGTAAAATGAGTGAGCTGCAATGAAAAAAAGTGGAACATCTAATGGTTTTTTTTTAAATCAATGGGTTTCATGAGTGCCATTTCCACCAAAATTAAAATTAATCGTATTCCGTCTAGAATTAACTTTAAAGAGTTTGATGGATTCTAGCAGTTTAGCTGCTTTGGGATACATATTTTAAGAGAAAAAAATTTTCGAATTTTTCACCTTTTCATAATATCTCAAAAATAATGAAAGATAAAAGTGGGATTATTTTGAAAAAAAAAAATTTCACCACCGAAAAGGGGTGGCAACCACCCCCAGGGTGAAGACGGAGTTCGGGTCAGTATCACTTTTGAAGTTAAGGGTAAGATTAGCCTATTTCCAAAATTTCATGTGAATCGGTTCATAGTAAAAAATTTCGGAGGAATTCAATGACTGCACTACAGGGGAGATCGAGAAATCTGAAGCTGATCCTAAAATTGGAGATATTTGGTGGAAAAAGTAAAAATTTTCCTGGATCTAGAGTAGAACCATTTGAAAATAATGTTCTCTCTGCTCTTATCGGAAGAAAAGAAGAACTGCATAAATGTTTGTTACAAATACTAGAATCCAATTTGCCAAGAGCGTCCGAATAACATTTGTCCAGATTGTGCATCAAGTTCTTGATATTCATGCTTTGTCAATTTCTTCAAAATAACTCTTTTAGACTAAATTGTTCTGCTAGATTTTAGTTCGATTTTTATTGTAGCAAAAATTATAGAAATTATATGTCAATATTTAGCCGTCTGTGAGACGTATACTCAGTGACAACGTTTCATATTTGATACGTTAGTAGTTAAGGGTTAACAAAACATGCAGTTCATTGGTTGCCTCAATATTTACCTTAATAGAAAATGCTGAAACAAAGAAAAAATAAATAAAATTCAATTCAGTAAATTTTTTTAATATAAAATAAGAACTTCATTATTTACTTAAAACATTTCAATCTATTCTGATCATTTGTTAACTCTCTTCATAGCAAGTTCCCTCCTGTTATGTTCATCTAGCATAAGTGTTTTCTCCATTCTATCTGCTGCAATTTTTTCAATACTATCTAGTAAGTCGGGATATGGATGAATTGCTCTAACGAAATCTTTTACATCAAATCTGTATACTTCACAAATCTCTATAGCAACTACAGATGCTATTCTAGATTCGGCTTTATTCACCAAGGCAATTTCCCCAAAATGGCTGCCATCTTCTAAGTGGCATATCTGGGCAAAAGAAAATTGTCAACTTATTTCAGATCAATTCAATTTTCATTTTTATAGTGCTTTTGCAATCTGAAGATATAGTAAATTTTCGTAGATACGATGAAAATACGTGATTATCTACATTAACGTGTTTTGAAGATATTAATGAAATATCTAGAGTAATTTCAAATATAAAAGTGCAGTTTTTAAATCATGAAAATCTTCTGTCTGAAAACAAATTGGATCCGTCTATAAACTGATTTATTTCATTGAATTTTACATATCTAGACAAAATCGCCTTTTTTCTACAGTTTTATAGAAAACCCGAAATAATATATCAATATTAATCTCATATTTCGCATTGTACCTTAGAAATAACGAAAAGTTTATAAATTAAAGATAATTACCTGATTAATTGAGATACTTCATTAATTTACAGATTAATAATATCGAATTGTGATTCAAGCACGAATCATAATTATTAATTTCGTTTCAAATTGCAAAACATTTTTTTAATTAATAGTTGCTTAGCACTATCTTAGAAAATATACTAGAAAGGTACATAATAAAGAACCACCGATTGTGTTTTGTAATCATTGTTTTTAACTTTTCTTCGTTTATTAATTATTTTGAACTTTTCGTTGGTATTTTTGATTCTTTCATATTTAGAAGAAAGCATCTCCAAACTTGGGAGAGTGGAATGAAGTGCATGAGCAGATACTGGTAGCAAAATATGTGGAAATTAATTATATCCAAACCTCAAATTTCTTGGGTTTTTTGGATGGTGCATTCGAGGATTTTTTCCTTCTTCAATCCCCCCATATTTAGTTAAAGGCTTGAAAATGTGTACTTGGATTGAGTTGATTCCAACGAATAGCCCTTTGAGGCGTAATTTCAGCCTTTACACTGTGGTAGCGAGTCGTTGCAGGAGTATGGGGGTATTTAATGTGCCTGTGTGTAATGCCTGGTCCTGGGTGTTAAATGAAACACAGGTTCATACTATACTTTTAGTATTTATTTGTATAGTATTATAGAATATAGGCTTAGCGCTAACCTCTCGGGCAGCGTGACGAGTCTATATCTCAGTCTTACTTACTTCTCCAGATTTCCTCTGGTTCTTATATATATTCATATAGCATTATGTATACAACAACATGCTGATGTGCGACCTTGCCCATACGTGATGTTTACAGTAATAATATAAGGTGTACTAACATTCTCAGTTTACTATAGATTAACCAATCGTGACACTGACCTACTTCCAGTTCACGCCCTTGGCAAATTGAAAGAATTTTATTGAGGTTTACTCGAGAAAATTCTGTCTCGTTTAAATGTATGATAATTTAAAATTTTTCTTTTCAATTTCCTATGAATGGTTTAATTACCATATCGCCTGTCGGGTGTGCACTGTAAGTATACTTAACATACAATTTTTAAAGTAATTTATTCTACGTATAATTTTGTTCTATACGCGCTGTCTAACGTCCCTATACTCTCGTGATGATACGCCATATTCTTGATATATTAATAATTATTTTATTTCAGCCATAGTACTCGATATAATTTACCTTTTACTTCAATTTGTGGACTCTTTCATTTGTCTCATCTATCAATTAATATAAACCCATCTATATATAACCACAATAATAATAACTAAGGTCCCTAAAACTGATTATATTCCCTTGCCTTCCTAATAATTGAGAGCTTTTAATTCCATTCTTCTCTACAGATGGCTTCTAAAATTCTCAACATTTCGTCTCGCGCCAATGCCGATCGAATATTTAGATACTGTAGAGTGTTGCAACATTAGTACATACCGTGTATGATTTATTCTTGGCAGCTTCCAAAATTCCAACAAAATTAACATAGCTAATGGATAGCTGTAGATCGTCGCAACACTATTCCTCCACAAAAATTTATATATACTCATCTATATATTTATTTCTTCATTTCTCATTACCATATCCATCTTAACTAAGAAGTGGTCGCTATCTATATATAGCATACAAAAAAATATATGTTTCATCTCATTTTACCAACGATTCCATCTCGTAATTACAGTAAAAATTCATTATTTATGAAAACATAATTCATTAGCAGGGGGCATAATCCATCCCCTGAGCGTCCCTATACGCATTCTCATTAATAAAATTGCTCTCTCCTTTTAACCATTAAATAATTGTACATTATCTATACCATACTAATTTGGAAACTATAATCAGTCTTAGCAGTACCTATATCTGATAATGGGCTCAAAGTTTAACTTTATTAAAAAACAATATTTAAATTTACATATTTTTGTCCCTTCTGACAACTTCAAATATTCAAGCTTCATCGAGTATAATAAGTTAATTTTCTTATTTGCGTATCATCAGGTGAGCAACAGTTTACAATTTCTTAAACAATTTCTCTGATTTTTATAATTAACACTTGTGATGCCTAATATCAGCAATTTCATTTACGATAAAACTTGATTACGAGATTTAAATTATTCAATTAATCAAAAATTTAAAAATTTCCGAAGTAGGTCTCAGTAAGATTTAACTACAATAATACGTAAATGCAAATTATTCATAATCATAAAAAAAAAATTTTCTAGCTTCGAAATATTTGACATATATATTACATTCTTCGGAAAATATTGTTGATTCTTGCTTTCTTATCTATAACTAATTGAAGGTCAGATGGCTCTACTCTCCTAGTATCGAAAGATCTAAAATATTTATTGCACTCTTCATAAATTTTATTTGATTCGTTTAATTTAGTTTCAACAATGTCTCTACTTTCAATCCGTCGTTTTGGTCCAATTTTTATTAAATAAGTTCTTATTTCCTTCAATTTGTTACACAGTAGATCGCAAGATTCCAAATCCATTCAATAAACCAATTATTCGTACAAACAATAGTAACTCGATAGTGAGTCAATGCCGGTCAGTGTCATCAGATTACTCATGTTATCATAATAGCAATGTTATAATAATAATAATGTCAATGTCACACAATCCATAAACAGAACGAGTGATTACTTATTTCTCTAATTGCACACTATATATAAAAATTTCCATAATCCTGAATAGGAATAGCTCCAAAAAATAATAGCAATAATTATCTACAGCAAAAGAATTTCCCACTAACACATTACAATTGATAATAATAACTAGTGCTAAATAACAAAAGCAGGGGTCATCCTATTTCATACTTAACTTTAACGGGGAGAGAAAAAATTTTTTCCCGGAAATTAACTAATAAGAAAACATAATTTAACTGTCTCTTTTTTTTTCTTCCAAAAAAAATTATTCATAGTGTCTGTTCACTAGGTCACTAATAATAATAGGGGTTTAATAAAATTAAATCTAATAACGAAGCTAATAATAGGCTTAATAACAAATGAAAATAAATAATTAGGTCAGGTAATAATTAGTGGTCAGTGTCATAATTTATATATCTATACATAATCTAAAAAAAAATTTCCCATTTATCCTAACCAAAAATAGTTCCAAAAAAAATAATAATAATTATCCACAATAATCGATTTTCAAATATCAATAAAAAAAATTTCCCCCATTACGGATATTGCATAGAAACAAAGAACATCCAAAAAATAAAAATATCGCCATTATATAGAGCACAAAAAATAAAAATAGTAATCCACGAAATTAAATAACAATATGCAAAAACACTACCCCACTCGAACTTGAATTATATATATAGGGTAATCATAATAAAATAATAATAATAAAATTAATCATGATAAAAATAATAATAATAAAAAAATATATATACAAGGTTATAATTCTTCAAACTTAAAATTAATGAAGAAAAAATGCATGAAAGCAATAAATATTTAAAAAATAAATGTCCCTTTTTCCTCCATAACAAAAATAACGAAGTAATTCATACCACAGTGAACAAATAAATCTACAAACAAACCTAGAAGTAATTGCAATCTCAGTTTACATACCAACCAAGGTCACAATATGTAACTTATATATTCCACCCAACTACGACCTACAGGAAGCTGAAATAAATCATCTCCTAAGGCAACTACCAAAACCCATCATTCTACTTGGAGATTTCAACAGTCACAACCCAATATGGGGATCACAACATATAAGCAATAAAGGCAAAATATTTGAAAACATTCTCACAAACTCTGACCTCGTTATCCATAACACCGGAGAGCATACACATACAGCTATAAGATTAGCAACAGGTGCATACATAACCAGCCCATCGGACAGCTTGTGCAGAGAAGCCGGCGAACTACCCCTGAAATTCAGAAGACAGATGCTACAGTCAACATATGCCGCTCGAATATCCGCTGACATAAACAATCCAAACCAACCTGAACTCTAAAACTCAAGGTACAGTCAAACTTATGTAAACCAACCAAACCTGAGGCCACCACTATATCATCTACTCAACCACGAAATATTGGAAACTACTTTCCCCAAGAGCATTCCCTACAGGAAAACTATTTCCCCACCCTGGACTATGAAGAGACCTATCATCGACACTTCTCTAAAAACCTTTAAAAAAAATGAAACCCATCCTGAAATTATTAAAAAACATTTTATAAACCTCATATCCAACTACCAGAACAAAGATATTGTATTCACAGATGCCTCGAAGTCTTCCGAAGGAACAGGATGTGCGCTTCTCTCAGTAAATGCAGTGAGAAAGTTCAAACTCCCTGCAGATTGTAGCATATTCACAGCTGAGTTAGTAGCAATCCAAAAAGCTTTAGAGTTTGTAGCTGAACATGGAACATCTCAAAACATCATATGCTCTGACTCTCTCAGTTCAATTGAAGCCATCCAGAAACCTCACAGCGAAAATACTATTGTTAATAACATCGCTGACCTTATAAACGCTATCCTGAACACCAAAAACTCCCTGACCTTGATGTGGATTCCCTCCCACTGTGGCATTGAGGGCAATGAGAAGGTGGATGCAGCTGCAAAGTTAGCCATCACAGATGGTCGTTATATTGAAGCAATGACAAACTATGATCTAAGTAACCTCTGCAAAAATAAAATAAAAAACAAATGGAAAACAACCTGGCAACTAAAAAGATCGAAGCTTGCACTGATAGACCCTACGATAAATACAAATCCGCCAATCACACAAATACGACAAAACCTTGTAACTATGAGAAGACTTAGAATTGGTCATACAAGAGGAACGCAGCAATACCTACTAAATAAAGATCCTCCTCCATGGTGCCAAGCATGTAACGCACAACTCACCATACCTCATATCATCCTAGAATGTCAACTATTCGAAATCCAAAGAAGACTACACAACGTAAGCAACAAAATGGAGGAAGCCTCAACATCAGTTCTCAGTCTTGCATCAACACATTATCTTTCATTAAAGAAATCAATTTCAAAATTTAAATTATTGTATAAATTTCACGATAACCAAATCATGTAACACAAACAATACTATGTATATCTGAGCGAACTGACACCGCAAATGACCTAGATGTCGAAGCGGAAATAAATAAATAAAAAAAATAAATAAAAATAACGAAGTCTCTTTTCTCGTCATATTTACAAAAAATGTCAATTCCACTCTATGTCTACACACATAGTGGCCGATACGTCCCTAACTCGTCTGCAATACTGTTCCACATACGCAACACATAGGCAGTCATTTATATTAGGGTAGATCCTACCTTACACATCGGAGATTCTCTTAACTCGGCTTGCTGGGTTGTCCTCGTCTGTTCCGTGTAGCAACTATTGGTAACACATTGGTTAGTTGCCAGCATCTTTATGGGCGATGGTCACTTCTTCTTCTCACCATTCTATCACTTTATTTTATTTACCAGCTAACTACACTTCTTCCAACTATACTAATACAACTGGCAGGATCGCCATGTAATGCCTGGTCCTGGGTGTTAAATGAAACACAGGTTCATACTATACTTTTAGTATTTATTTGTATAGTATTATAGAATATAGGCTTAGCGCTAACCTCTCGGGCAGCGTGACGAGTCTATATCTCAGTCTTACTTACTTCTCCAGATTTCCTCTGGTTCTTATATATATTCATATAGCATTATGTATACAACAACATGCTGATATGCGACCTTGCCCATACGTGATGTTTACAGTAATAATATAAGGTGTACTAACATTCTCAGTTTACTATAGAGTAACCAATCGTGACACTGACCTACTTCCAGTTCACTATTAACACCACAATATAATTACCATTTTTTATTATCATAAAGCCTGTAACTCCTGATGCTTTCATTCGTAAATTCTTAGGTGGTTAAATACTAAGCTGAATTATTCGGGGGTGGCATTTGTCAACACCGCATTACGTCACTGCTTTGGAGGTTCAAACTTTTTTCTCGGACCGAAGTCATTTTTATGAAGGATTTCTATTTTTGGTTTTTGAGGATTTGCGTACATAGAGATAATACAGATAGAGTAGGCATGCCTATAGGTGGGAGCGTCCTACGGATAAAAAGAGGAAGAGAATCATGTAGGTATGCTATCTCCGTCAAATACTCCGTACAAACGAAACATTTTATTCACGTGCTGACATGAATTAGTCCGACACGCATGCGCCAGTACACAAGGACAGCATACGTATGTCATTCTCTCTCTCTTTCTAAAGGCCGGACGCTCTCGCTTACACACGCGCCTACAGTATGCCTACTCTATCTGTATTATCTCTATGTTTGCGTACCTCCACAGCTTCTACTGATTGAAATAAAGGGTTAAACTTCGGTACCGTTGAGTTGATGTAAGGGAAGCGTCCGGGGGCGCTTTTTATATTGTTATTTCGAGCATTTTTTGAAGGTTTTCGAACATGCAACAGCCAAATTCATTTAAAGGCTGAACATAGTTGTGTATGTTATGGAGGTGCTATGTGAGGATTTTAAATATTTTCTCTTACTCAACATCTTATATTTAGAAAATTCATGCGTTTTTACAGGGATTTAAGCATTCTGCATATCTTCAGTCCCTCCATATAGATTAAGGAGGTTGAGAATTTGTATGTAACAAGAACAAAAATGAGGGGGGAGATACCTTAGTCTGCTGCTCATGCGTTTTGGAACGAAGTTCCTTATCGCGCGTTGCGAAAGGGGGCTAGACGGATAAAATTAAGACCAAAAGTTGTAACGACACTTTTTGCGCGCGCACGCCATGCGCTTGTTTTTCTGTCTGTCTGTCTCTCTCTCTCTCATAGAAAGCAAGCCAGTTATTTTCGTTTCGTCTTTCTATTTCGCATTGAACAGTGTGGTGTCGCGACGATTATTTTTGTTGAGTGTATACAGGTTTTTTGTACATAATAAATAATGAAAAATAATAACAATAATGAATCCTGACAGTTTTTCTGGACAAGTTCCGGATATTGCTGATGAGTTAGGTAAATAGAGATTTTATACAGACAATAATAATACATAATACAAACATTTAAATAAAATAGAATCCCATATGTTTCCTACTTCAGTTACCACAAGCCAATCATTACTAAAATTGAGCCTACTGATTAAGTTTATATTACATTATATTTGTTAATAAAAAAATATTATTATAACTTAAAAAAAATAAAATTTTATTACAATTCTTTCACTAATTGATCGAAAGGAACTTCGTTCCATCCGGGTGTCCCTTGACAGCTCTCATTTTTTTTAATGTTGATGCTAAAAATCAACTAATTACCTCTTTTCCTGATGTGCTGTAGATTGCTACAGTGCCCGATGCAATAAAATACATGCAATCACCTGGTGTGTTGGCTCGTACTATGACGTCATTTATTAGATACATTTCACCCCTTAGACATGACACAATTCTAACCAATAAATTAATGGGTAGATTTTTGAAGAACGCCACATTTTCAACCAATTGTCTGCAGGAATGCATAATAATTTCCTATAATTATATAGAAAACACTAATATAGAGGAAATCTTTAATTATTTCGAAAATATTTCAACCTGTCGTAGCTGTCCAGATATTGTTGCCAATATTTCACTTTCCCTAAAATAATTCCTCTGGAATCTATAATCATAATACTGGAGAAGTCTGGTTTTCATGTAAGTAGGAAGTTGCTTATCTCTCATATATTCCTTCAACTGTCTCTCCATTTCTACATATTTTTGATGGGAAGAATTCACGCCTTTCATAATTTGTAGGGTTCTTGCTGAAAAAAAAATTATGAATTAAAATTGTTTTGATATTTCATACATTTTTTATTTGATAGATGAATTATTTCACAAATTAATGTACATTTGATTATTGTTATAATTATTACTATTTACTTCTGTCGAACTAACGTTGTTCGGAAATTAAAAACGGAAATTTCAATGGGCAAATATTATATGCTACAAGAAAAATCTTTTCGAAAAAACTAAAACAGAATCAACTTTTTCAAACCACTGCGGCGAAAAACACCCGTTTCCACAAATAGATCATTTCCAGATTATGCACAAATTTCCGAAAGGAGCAAAATCGCATTATTTGGAATCATTGAAAATTCTCAAACTCAATCATAATAGAAACGGCAAAGCCTTTCTGAAAGACCGGATTGACTTGATTTATCCTCCTATATTTGATATATTTAAATAGTCATGTATTCCAAGAATATTTGAGTTAACAATTCAATAATATAATAAATAAAGAATATTTATCGCACGAAATAGTTATTTATGTACCAAGTGCGTTATATAGATCCTTACGCCCGGAGGTAAATATTCGGCTCGAGGGCCTCTGGCCCGAGGGATGAATGTTGCCCGATGAGCGTAAGGATCTAGTAACGCACGCGGTGCATACAAGATTTTATTTTTCACGAAAAAATTATTATATTATGATGAAAAAGCGATTTTAAAATCGTTTCATTCTTCCTATCCATTTTCCTTCTCATAGTAGTCATGTCGTTTGTTGATATTTTGACGTTTGTGAATATTTTTGTCATCATATTCAGTGAATGTCATTGCTGCTTTCTTTGTGTAGTCTTATAGAACTCATGGAAATGAAAATGAATTTACTCAAGAATGTCATAGAAAATGCAGCGAATAATTAATTGCCGGAGAAATCCAGAATCGTATACAAGGATTATGAAGTATTTAGTCAATGAAATTTGCTTCATTTCTCCTAGTACAATAAGCGGGCGTTTTCAATCCATTATGCCCGCAAATGCCGGCGTTGTGGCCTAGGGCATAATGAGTGTGTTTATAGCAACCGTATCCAAGGTGAAATAAACATATAATATACAAGTGAAAAATAAAAGAATAATTCGTCTAATGTTCGACTGGGATCTTCTGGAGTCTTGCAGACCAACTTTCAGAGAGCAAAAGATTGTGACTTTCACCTGTATATATATCCTGAAAATTCTCAGTAATAATATCACAAGAGCATCGAAAATAATCGATTATACGACCGAGTCACGAGACGTATTTTGCGAAACACCACGAGAGCGCAGCTCGAGTGGTGTTTTACAAAAATACGCCGAGTGACGAGGTCAGTATAATCGATTATTTTCGATTGGTCGAGTGGTATTCGTTACGATTATATAACTCATGTATGAATAAGCCAATAGAATCCGTGAATTTTGCATAACGACGTAGTATAGATAAGTGAATATACCCTTGACGACGTGATATAATCGTTTTGGTGTTTCGCCTCGTGTCAAAATGTATATATATTTTCATATTCACGGTGTTTTGACGTTTGTCAAAAAAAATTTATATTTTTTATTCGTTATATAAGTTAGATAAGTGAATATATATATATTCACTTATCTATACTACGTCGTTATGCAAAATTCACGGATTCTATTGGCTTATTCATACATGAGTTATATAATCTGTTATATATATAACCGCAGAGACCATATTGAGAAGGTTGGAGATGTACATACCTATGATACAAGAAACCGGAATCAGTTAAAATTGAGCAGATTCGCATACCAATCGTATAAGAAAACACCATAATATGCAGGATGTTACTATTTTAAGTTATTACCTCTGGAAATACGTTCTGAAATTACCTTAACGAAGTTTAAAAGAAGGCTCAAACAAACTCTTATTAAGGAAGCCTTTTATGATTTAGTAGAATTTCAAAATTATTTTTAAGAATCTTTTATATTCTATTCTTAGGTATAATCTATGTCAACCTTGAGTTGTCCTATACATATCTTGTGATTTGAGGATCAATAAAGGATATTATTATTATTAATCAGTCCTTTATGGATTTTCTTTAGAAGCCATTATATCTGAGAACTCAAAATTTTTTCACCCTATGGATGATGGTTATATGATCGAAATTACTACTATATATATATATATATATATATATATATATATATATATATATACACTCACCGGCACGAAAACCGGAGCACTTGAATATTTTTAAATAAACTTCAAATTTGAATGCTTTGTGATGTTTTATTATTATAATATCTTATACGCAAACAAAACAACATGTTTTACGTATTTTTTAACAACAATTAAACCTTTAATTGAAGAAAAAAAGTGTTTTTGAGTAAAAATCATAAATTCCATAGATCCTACTACTGCAGTGTGCATAGTTGGCCACTAACCCATCTCCACAATGCTGTTGTTGTCATTGTTGTGAGCAATCTGACAGATCGAAAAATGTTTGAAAGTTGTTCTGCATAAAAAATATGGATGTTAATCCCGACACAGCGGCTGCTATTGTTGCGTTGCTTCAAGACGGAAGAAGTGAGCGATATGTTGCCCGAGAGTATCATGTTTCCAATAGCACTGTTCACCGTATTTTCACACGTTTTCTGGAAACTGAAGGTTACACCAGACGACCTGGAACTGGTCCCCGACGCAGAACTAGCGCTCGTGATGATCGTTTTATCATCTTACAAAGTCTGCGAAATCGTCATGCTACAGCTGTTGAAATCAGAAATCGACTTCAGCACGCCCGGCAAACCAACGTAAGCGAACGACTGAGAGAAGCCAATCTTATCAGTTGTAGACCTGCAACAGGCCCAGAACGTCTTAGGCGTCATCGTGTTGCGCGACTTCAGTTTGCCTGAAATCATGAGCACTGGGGTGAAAATGAATGGTGGGGCGTGTTATTCACCGATGAGTCCAGATTTAGCCTGCGGTCTCCAGATGGTCGTGAGAGAGTATGGCGAAGGCCACACGAGCGTTTTGCAGAATGTACCTTCAGTTCCAGGACAGGATACCAAGGGGGCTCAGTTATGTTGTGAGCCGGAATTTCTCTGGAAGCACACACAGAATTATACGTCCTTCCGATAGGATCCTTAACTGCTGCCAGGTACATTGAGGACGTTCTGCAAGATTTTGTTGTCCCTTATGTTGGCTTTATTGGAAATGACTTCTTTTTGATGCATGATAATGCCCGACCTCACAACGCGCTGATAACTCAACAGTACTTGAACGAGGTAAATATTCCTGTTATGGAGTGGCCTGCGGTGAGTCCGGATGTTAATCCTATAGAACATGTTTGGGATATGCTTGGGCGAAGGATCCAAAGTCGTGTTCCTGCTCCTTCAAATTTAAATCAGTTGCGAGAAGCTCTTTTAGAAGAATGGGAACTTATTCCACAAGTGGACATTCGCCACTTGATTTTAGGCATGCCAAGGAGGATACAGGCAGTAATTCGAGCACGTGGGGGCAACACCCGTTATTAAGAATGCGGCTTCCCAGTTTTTGCTAGCAAGTCGTTTCAGCTTGATTAATTTAAGGTAATTTTTACACAACACCATTTTGTGCGTTTTCGTCCTAGTTTCTCAAATTGTTACAAAACACTCTTTTTTTTCAATTATATGTTAAATTGTTGTTGGATAATACATAAAACATGTTGTTTCCTTTGTGTGTATGATATTATAATGATGAAACATCACAAAGCATTAAAATTTGAAGTTTGTTTGAAAATATTCCACTGCTCCGGTTTTCGTGCCGGTGAGTGTATATATATATATATATATATATATATATATATATATATATATATATATATATATATATATATTTATTTATTATATATAGGCCATTTTTTTAGCTGATCCCACTATTGCTATCTCGGAAACGTAGATACCCACAAGGTCGGTTAAATTAGACAAAAGTTTTTTTTCTATCTTGGGGAGCAATAATAAGCTTTTTTCAGATCTTAAATATCAATGGTCGTTTTTGAGATATTCACCAAACTCTAAAATAGTCGAATTTCGTTTTTTGGCCCCCACCGCCTCCATTTCAAATGATATAAGAAAAAGTTAGGGGAACATTCATAATGTTTCATATTTGTTATAATATGATGTGAACCAATTTTCAATGTGACGTTTCGTTCGGTAGATTCCATCATCAACTTTATTATTTTAAATATGAGCTTCTAGTTTTTTCATCAATTTTAATAGCCACTATTGTAACAAATGCAGCTATTAATTACAATACATGTATTTATGGATGTTTTTCTCACGATCTCTGTATTGTCTAACAGTTCCCGGTCAGAGCTATCTCAAAAAAGAAAGTACCAATATTTTTTTCGTCTAGAATTCAAAGATATACATGAATGCTGATTTTGTTACAACAGTGGCTACTAAAATTGATGAAAAAATACTGGAGGACCATATTTAAAAAAATAAAGTTAATGATGGAATCTAATGAACGCAATGTCGCATTGAGAATTGGTTCGTATCAGATTATAACAAATATATAACATTATTGAAACTTCCCTTGACTTTTTTTTATATCATTCGAAATGGAGGCGGTAGAGTCAAAAAACGAAATCCGTCTATTTCAGTTTTTGTCTAATATCTCAAAAACAACCATTGATATTCAAGATCTGAAAAAGCTTATTATTGCTCCTCAAAATAGAAAACTTTTGTCCAATTTAACCAACCTTGTAGGTCTCTACGTTTCCGAGATAGTAATAGTGGGATCAGCTAAAAAAAAAGGCCTATATATATATACATATATATATATATATATATAAATATATATATATATATATATATATATATATATATATATATACTTCCTAATGCATCAAACACTTACCTAAAATGAAAAATTGAATTGCCTTAGAACAAAACCACATCGCAGTAACAACAGAGTATTCAATTATTCCACCTGGATCTTCTTGAGTATACCAGGATGTATAAATAATCATAGAAGCCTTGTAAAAGCACGAAATATAGATATTTGTATATCCGTTCTGCCTGAAAAAACTCACAAAGTTCATATAGTTCTATCTAAAATTTACAAAACATAGATCCTAAGGTGATTTACCTTAATCATAGACATAAGTTCATGAAATCGAGATTTTAATAATCGCCAATCAAATAAATATAGTATGTATATATATATATATATATATATATATATATATATATATATATATATATATATATATATATATATATATATATATATATATATATATATATATATATATATATATATATATATATATATATATATATATATATGTACCGGGTAGCGAGAAAATCGGGCAACAAGGTATTTTATTTGAAACGATTAAACGTATAATTATCAAATTGTAGGTATATGCACTGGATTATATTTTTCGTTTTTCAGTTTCTATCAAACTTGAGTGACGTCAGCATTCATTGTACCGCCGCCATCATTTTTTTAAATAGCTCCGTAGGTCGAGTGATAGATATATCATAGAAAAGCTGATTTCGTCCCCTTTTCAAAAATACAGAATACGTACAACATTACTAAAAAAATAATAGAAACAATTTTCCAAGACATACAATATGTAATTTTTTAATTCATACTAGCTCACAAAAATATGAATAGTTTCCTTATAGCAGGAGCTCAAAATATTGGCCACCTGTGTCTTACCAATAATACAATCTGTATTTGAAGCTTCTAATAGAATTGTTTATCATTTATGGAGAAACTGTTTGTATCTCAAGATATTTGAGAGTTTTTGAATCAGTTATGTCTGATATAAAGTGGAGTCAAGTCGAGAAATCTTGCCGGCCACATAATTACACCTCTTCAAACAATCCATCTCTGAGGGAAATTTGATGATTATACGCACATGAACGCGATGAACGCTGCGTTGATGTTTTCTGAATCGCTTGAATTTTTGGATGCGCATTCCAACGAACACGTACAGGTGTGAACGTGTGGATGCGATTTAACGATTGATTGTACGTTCTTGGATGCACGTTGATTTACTAAGACAAAACTGTAGTTTTGTACGTACGTGTGTACCCAATCAGGTTGCACGTTATTGGTTGCGCGTTTTTGGATGCACGTCGATGTATTTAGACATCAACGTCCGCGTGTAGCCCGCCATAGATAGGATTTATATATTCCATATCGGAAAATATTGAATGATAAATTTTAAACACCAGTGATCACCTGTGGGAACGTCATTGTTATTGAGAAACATGTTGATTTTCTTTTTATAATTAAATTATATATTCAACGATAGTACACCCTATGCTCATTTAATATTTTCCTCCTAATAAGTCTCAAGCAAATTTTCTACATATTCTTTGATAATATTATATAAACGTAGAAATTAAATCAATATAACCCGCCTAAAAAGCTCCCCATAAGCTGGCGTGCAGAGTGGCCGAATATTTACCAAAATTTTTAAGTCAATACTACAGACTAAGTAGGATGCTACAATATATATATATATATATATATATTTCATTTGTTCTTGTCTGTACCGTTTTTTATTAATAAGTTGGCGTGAAGATCTTCGTGACTTTTTGAAACTCTCAAAAGTTCTAAAGTTTTGAGAAAGTCACGAGTTCTAGTCGAAGGGTCATTTCAAGGAATCTGGTTTTCAAACTTAAATGACCTGTTGATATATACATACCTATATATATATATATATATATATATATATATATATATATATATATATATATTACATTCTACGGATTATTTTCAATTTCAGATAATATTTTAGTAGAAGCAGTTGAAGATGATGATGCACGCGAAGACAAGGAAGTTCACAATAAATCGTCAATCAATTGTTTACTGGGAACATATTCTGAAAATATTATCTAATAGTGTTTCATTATCATTATATACATCAACTTTCACCAAGTATCCGAGAGATTTTGTATATTATATTACTCAAATTAGTTTTGATGAAAATGATCATGGTTAATTTATATTTCTTACTCGAGATGCTTATTCATTGATGGTTTAGACTCGGCAGTATTTCCATAGGCATCCAAATACATGACAAACATCAAGTAACAAGTTAGGGAATGCCAATAAATTCCCACTCCGATGATAAGAAGCAAAAGAGAGGACACACTATAACTTATATGAAAGAACTGAAAAAAAAACAATAAATTTATCAATCCTTTTATGCAATCGCAATACTATCTTTCTTAGCCTGATAGACCATATGAAGACAAAATCCTCCACCCGTCATATAAAACTTCCAGTAAGGTTTTGACTATTAGGTACCTATTCATTATATTTCTCTTATATCATTATATTTCTCTTATATTACAACTCGTTACGAAGTTTATAGGAGGTACAATAGTACCTACTTGGATCCTGACAGTTTTACTTGCCTGTGTTAAGCATTTTATGTTACTTACAGATAACAAGTTTATTTGTAAATCATTATACATAACAGAACTAAGCTCAAATAAATTGTAAGAACTATTTCACGCGTCTACATTGTCATGCCCACCAAGATTTCCTACCTTTGTTTTCGAAATGAAATATCATCTGAAAACCGGATTTCTGTTGATGGAAAGGACATAGGCTATATAAATAAAAAATAAATTGTACCAAGGAGGAATAATCATCGTAAAAAAATTTCAAAATCAGATCCTAAAAACTGTCGGTGAATCACTCAGATCAACATGGTAGGAGCCTACTGCCTTGTAGCTTGCAGACCTAGTATGATATGTAGGTATGAATATTTCAACAAGCACATTTCAACAGAGTATTGCTACCTTGTGAAATTGAATAATACTACTCCAACGAGAATTCACCTGAAATAAATCTAAAATAGACAATATTACCTAATACACCAAAATAATGGCACATAGGGCAAAAAATTGAGTAAAGTTGAAATTTGGCGAAAGGATGGGGAAGAAATTACTCTTCTTTCAATTTTTCCTAAATATCTCAAGAAATATTGAGTTCAGAGCAAAATTAGCGGTATACATAATTAAAGTTGAGTAAATTCTCTAAAAACGGTTTAGATACAGTACTTCTAGTGCATACCTACTACACGAGGTACAAAGATATGTCTATTTTCCTAGCACTTACTCATACCATAACTTACGGCTTGTATGGTTTATGTGTAAACAAGTAATAATAGAGACCATACAAAGCAGGATTTTATTTGGTTGACAAGAAACTGGTTAGAACCGCCCTTCTCTATGCTACCTAATAGAATCGGCTTTCCATCCCCCATATTGTTTGCAACGGTCGTCGCTCGCTCCACCTTTCACCCTTCCAAACCTCCAGCAACTCCAGGTTCAGTTTCATCTTGTCGTTTGCCCTATGTAGTTTTCTGTAGGTGCACAGGTAGTTGTGAAGGGAGATGTGGTGGCCGAAAAACAGGCATGAAATGCAACTTGCTGTGCAACATATGCCAAGGATCATGCACCAGTGCTTCATTGGTGGGTGACGAAGAATTGGATGAGGATTTTATTCAGTATGATGCCTTCTTTGAATAAATTGATTTTGTTAAACAGATAAATAATTCTTGAAATTCGAGTAAAAACATCAATTTGGGCTGTGTTTTGAAACTGCAAGTGTTCTATTTAGAATTATTTTATTTTGTAGATCTTTTGGGTATCTTTGTATTTAATTTTGTTAATTAATATTTTATTCTGTAAATGTCAATTATTTATGTCTTGTATGTTATCGTATTTCGTTGTACACATAAACACCTAAGATCTTGTTAGTATATATCATCCCTCATCTTAAGGTCGACCGAAGCTCCATGATCCCAGTAAGTACAAAATCTAGCGCAATAATATTTTACTCACACACTTTCCTGAGTATTCCATTTATACATGAGGTAAAATTTGTGTTGTATACTTTGCAATGTGAGTAAGTAAATTATGTGCCAAATCCATAATTTTCATATTTTAAATAATTTTCTTTTGTTTGACTCCATTCTATCCTCCAAATTGTTTGAACTACGAAAAAAATTAACAATTCCTTGTACTATAACCACAATTATGTCAAATAAAATAATGAAAGCTCAACTCTTCATTGTTCTTGTGAACATAAGAGAGTTGTTCTTTGCAGTTTACTGAGAATAATTATTTTCCCTGCAGTAAGTTTGTGGATTTTTCCATATTGAATTATATCAACTGATAATGTGCAATTTTCAGCTAACCGAAAACTTAGGGTTTTTGAAGTCCAATGCTATTCCAACGAAAAATCTTCCACTTTTATCTGAATCTAGGCCATCATCCAGAGATTCTAGATAATTGTATTTTCTTTCATGTAACAACCAGAGATACTATTATAATAATATTAATAAATAATGTTTATTTGCACAACCAAAATAACAGTTTATCATAACATTAAGAATATGAAATAAAACTTGACTCTATAGCTAGGTAAAAACTAAAATATTCAATTATATAACCAGGAAAAAAGATATTCTTTAAAAAAAAACCAGACTCTCAGAAGTCCACCGTACTTTTAGGAGAGCTGTTATACGTCAGGAAAATTCAAAAAATATAATATTTCATTACGTTCAAACCATCCAAGCAGAGTATTCATATTAATTCTTCTTTTATTTCATGTTGTTTCTTTCAATTTTGCTGGTAAGTACTTCGTTTTGTCCATTATACTCAAAACCTCTTCAGCTGGTAATGAAAGTAGACATGACAGAGATGTTTTATTGAAACTTTTGAAAGTTTTTTTACTTTCTAAATGAATAGGTGCTCTATCATACTGCCTTTTCATGATGTATACATAGTTCCTGTACTGTTCAGTTAGCATTGAAGAGTATAATTCAAAGGGATAACCCAACATGGAATAACAGCCAAATATTATCGAGTATAGTTTAAATATTTCTGCCCAATATTTAAATCAGTTTCTAAAAATTTTCCAAATTTATAATTTTTTTTTCACAAAAATTGGTCAATTTAATGCCCCTCCAGAAGGCTTGAGTGTGCGGCTGCATACTTCGCACACCCCTTAGGCCGGCCCTGTCCCCCACTCTCGGAGACTTTCGGTATCTTGTACAGGGTACTCCACTGAACAAACAACTGTGTCAAATTTCAGCTTTCCGCAATTTTTTCCACTAAATTTCCCAATTTTACTGGGCTATATACCCTTTCGATAATTCAGGGTCTGAGACATCTATATCACGAACATAAACATTTCTTCAAAGAGTTTTTTCGTAATGTAAAATATTCTAGGAGATTGAGTGGAAGGATTGAGACATATCCACCTACACATCATTATTTTATGAATAAATGTCTTCAGATATCTGGGTTTTTAAAAATGAATCAAGAAAGCAACGATAGTTTATTACAAATAATATCATCTATACTTAGTATTATAGGTACTTACATTGATAAGTCTTGTATAATATCTTGTGAAGGTAATAAATCTCAACAACTTGAGTAGTCCTAGTAACTTGAGCGATATCAGTACAAAATCTACTTCCTCTATAAAGGGCAAGTTGAAAGGAAAGGAAGATATAATGTCCGGAATCATATGTGACTTCAGGTAATGCCTTGAATCAAAGTAAAGTGATATTTATCGAACAATGGTATATTGTTTTATTAGGAGTGAAAGTGATACTTTTTGTGGCCAGTCTAAATGTTTAAAATTCAGACGAGCCACAAAAAATGCCTTTCTCCGAATAAAACATGCGATTTTTTCCGCAAACGGTGTTCAAACGATAGAATTTAGATAATATTTTTGAAAAGGATTATAAATGTAAAAAAACGTAAAACTAGATTGCTTCGCTCACTGGTTTTGTAGGTGTCAAGGAAACACAAATTTGACAATTGAACGAAATAACTGTCAGAAATATTTAGTCACTTATCTACGCATAATAGGACTATGCGTTTTTGGTAAGTACCGGAGTATTAAGAAATAACTTGTAGTAAAATATATACAATTTTTCTTATAGATTACATTATGTCGGATACGAAACCCAATTGTACGCCGCCCGACGTTCTTGAAATTGGCGTGAGCGTACAAAAAGGTGTACTTTTTTGTTCGCTCACGGCCGGACAAAAAAGTAGAAACAAAATGACGTCTGTGAAATCAAACTTCAACACTAAGAACTGAGGTTAAAGAAGTCGTAATTTTTTGACATTTGCGGAAAAAAATAGTTTCTCAATAGTTGAATTCCTCGTGTACATTTCAAATAATTACATATTTTATTCTTCTTTTTTTTTTGGGTTCCGTACCCAAAGTATAAAAACGGGACCCTATAGGGAAAATATAATAAGCGATACGCCCCCTACCGGTGTCGAATATTACTAGAGCATGGGAGATAGATTGCTTTGTTTACATCTGTTTACGTGTATTTTATATGAGAAGTTGTTGAGTTTTAATTGTATTTTGGATCGTTTGCAAACGTTCAGAAGAGATGAATCACTATTGTTGTGTATTCTATTGTTCATATTGGGCAAAAAAAAACCGAATATAGCTTACATACCTTTCCGAAAGCTGGACAATTCAAAGTTGCATTCCAAACAAAGTTGGGAAACAAGGAAATGATGGACAAAAGAATGGTGTGGATTCATAACTTGAAGATTGAAAAAAAATGTCTGAACATAAGAGAGTTGTTCTTTACAGTTCACTGAGAATAATTATTTTCCCTGCAGTAAGTTTGTGGATTTTTCCATATAGAATTATACCAACTAATGATGTGCAATTTTCAGCTAACCGAAAACGTAGAGTTTTTGAAGTCCAATGCTATTCCAACGAAAAATCTTCCACTTTTATCGGAATCTGAACCTGGGCCATCATCCAGAGATTCTAGATTATTGTATTTTCTCTCATGTAACAACCAGAGATACTATTAAAATAATAATAACAAATGATGTTTATTTGCACAACCTAAATAACAGTTTATCATAACATCAAGAATATGAAATAAATCTGGACTCTAGGTAGTAGCTAGGTAAATACTAAAATAGTCAATTATATAATCAGGAAAACAGAGATTCTATCAAAAAAACCAAACTCTCAGAAGTTCACCGTACTTTTAGGATAGCTGTTAGGAAAATTCAAAAAATATAATAACTTATTACGTTCAAACCATTCAAGCAGAGTATTCATATTAATTCTTCTTTTATTTCATGTTGTTTCTTTCAGTTTAGCTGGTTACTTAGTTTTGTCCATTATACTCAAAAATTCTTCAGTTCGCAATGAAAGTAGACATGTCAGAGATGTTTTCTTGAAACTTTTGAAAGTTTTTTTATTTTTTAAATAAATAGGTGTTCAATCATACAGCCTTTTCATGAGGTATACATAGTTCCTTCAACCAATTAATTTATTCGTCCTCTACTTTATTTTATTATTGATTTTCATGTTCAATGACAAAAACTCAGTGTACATTTCAACTTGATGTAGGTAGGTTATCTACTGTTGAACAGAGATAAAATTATCCTCAATCCAAACACAATATATCACAGGAAAATACAAAGTCCAAAAAAAACACAAATTACGACGATAAACGTTCGAAAACTCAAAACGAAATGAACGTAAATACCATTACAACCAATGTAAACAAACAGCTAATCTCCCATGCTCTAGTATCGATATTAGCCGTTCCGGCGCTACGATCTTAATTTCGGACGCCTATTACTAAGACTTCGTTGTCCGTCCGTCCGTCTGTCACCATGCTGTATCTCAAGAACCGCGATAGCTAGACTGTTGAAATTTTCACAAATTATGTATTTCTGTTGCCGCTATAACAACAAATACTGAAAATAAAATAAATATTTAAGGGGGCTTTTTTTTTGCTCGATATCGATAATGGCAACAGGTAGGCACTTGAAATATTCACAACATACTCAGTTGTATTTTAACTTTAATAATAAAATTAAAATAAAATAAATATTTGAGGTGGGCATAGTCAATGGTACGGAACCCTTCGTGCGCGCGTCCGACTCGCATTTGCCCGATTTTTCATAGATTTCAAATGGAAGTAATTTTTTTCTATACAAATTGGTAATTTTTTTGACCCGCTTAGGGACAATATAGTCTTAGAGCTAGAAACGTTTTCGTTCTTATGCTCTCACAAACACCATGCGGGCCATCTGGCTGTCGTTAGACGTTGCGTTCACTACTGCTCACAGAATGAAGATTTTTTTTCACTTAAATTTAAACAGTATGAAAAACAAAAAATTATTATTGTCAGACATATTTATTATTGACAACCATTTTAGTATGGCTAAAATTGTAATATTGTTTTATTTATACATAAAGAAGTGCAAAAATAATTTGCCAGGCATTAATTCGTTTGTTAAGTTACGAGCCAGACTGTTGTACAGTGCTCAGTATTATCCCAGCTGTTAATGTGAAAAAAAATCTTCTATCTATGCGCAGTAGTGAACGTAACATCTACCGTTGGCCAGTTGGCCCGCATGCTGTTTATGAGAACACAAGAAAAGATATATTAAAGAACCAGCTTTCTTAAAATTCTTTTTTCTCTGACGTCGTACTATTAGCATCACTTGTATACAACAAAGAATTTAAGAACTAAGTACGTATGTGAACAAATCTAGGAAGTCGCTTTGAATTTACTGCGGGGATTTGAAATTTGCAAGTGTTTGTAATTTGGATGACAATACAAGGACTACCTATGTCAAAAAGCATGGAGATCCTTTTGGTTATGTTTAAGAAACGTGGGACGAAGCGTCCCACGCCTTTTAGCATATTTTTCGAACACGAAGAAGTGACAAGATTATTAATGTCAAATACTGTATTGAACAAATATTCAAATTTTTTGTGAAATAAAGATAAATTACTGTCAAGTTTCATTAGGTTACTTGTATATACTGACATCACTCACTGTCATCCAAGTAGGATATAATATTTAAATTTGTTTAAATAAGATTAACTTTGTACCATTCACACAAACTTAGCAACATCTTTGGATCATATAAAATAGGCATAAGGAGTCAATCTAGGAAGCTCGCGCACTAGGTAGCTTAGCTGCGGCAGCAGCCGTGTGACGGCAGCACCCTCCACCATCGAATTTTCGAAAAATTTTTGAGCGGTTGTATTGCCCTCTGTTAGCCCATTTTTGCCCAAGAAAGTTTTTTTTGCCCTTCCTTCAAAAAAAATAATAGTCAAAACAAATTTTTTGAAAAAATTTTGTCCAGCCCATTTTTACCCACCAAATAAATTATTTTGCACACCCTTCAAAACAAAGTTATGGCGAAAACAAATTTCTTCATGAAAATTGCCTCCAGCACCATCATCTTATTTCGCGTGAAGTAAAGATAATTTTTTACGTAATTTGACATTCATCACATGGGCAATTCTTTACAAACTTTGGGCAAAAAGTGATTTGTTGATAAAAAAAAATTCGGCCGGTGATGTATAACGTCGACTAAGTCTCACTTTTGAGTAAACTTGAGAAAATATAAACAGAAAATTACTTTCATCACATGGGCAATAAATTTCAAGCGTTGGACAAACAAACTACAGTTAAACATTTTGTAAAAAGTATTTTTTTTAAGAAAAATTCTTCCAGTGCGGGCGAATGTCGAGTAGGTCTAACTTATTTCGCGTGAAACGAAAAAATTTCTGGAAAAACATACCTTTTATCACATGGGCAATCTGATTCAAGGTTCATTCAGTTATTTTTTGTTTATATTTTTTTCAAGTTTACTCGATATATGTGAGACTTAGTCGAAATTATACTTCATAGGCCGAATTTATTCATCAACGAATCAATTTTTGCACAATCTATAACTGTGGTTCGTTTTCCCAAAGCTTGAAATTGAATGCCCATGTGATAAATGGCAAATTACGTAAAAAATTATCTTTACTTCACGCGAAATAAGATGGAGGTGCTGGAGGCAATTTTCATGAAGCAATTTGTTTTCAAAATAACTTTTTTTTGAAGGGTGGGCAAAATAATTTATTTGATGGGCAAAAATGAGCTAACGTTGGGCAATCCAACGACGTATTATTTTCAATAACAAAATTTCTTCAAAAAATTTGTTTTGACCATAACTATTTTTTGAAGGGTGGGCAAAAATGGGCTAACAGTGGGGGCCAATCCAACCACTCAAAAATTTTTCGAAAATTCGCTGATGGGGGTGCTGCCGTCACACGGATTGCGGCAGCCAGTTATAGTAGCCTATCTACGGTTTTCTATTTCACGAATTCATTTCTCTATATAAAATTTTTCGGTGCAAAAAATACGTCTGGCTCCTAGGACCAGTGCGCAGAGGCGGACGGCAGCAACATATATTCGGTCACAATCGCCTACACTCGCTCTGGCGTTCTAATATCTGCTGTAGCCAGAAATTCGTGGTCGCTCAAGACGTTGTTGTTAGTGCGCGGGGTCCCATAAGCCGCCATATGCTTTACTGACTGCCGCAGCCAGGCTGCTTAGTGAGCAGGCTCCTTTATACTTACTTCAGCAATCACTAATATAGTACGATATATTAAATGCTACGTTGAATCTGGTTCATGTTCTATATGTTCATTGGAAGTAGGTACTATATGCTTCATGCATTCAGGAACAAGAATTAAAATTAGATATTTTTTTCGGACGAACACTGAATTTGTCATGAATCGTTATCCTATGGTACAATTTTTCCAGTACCAATGCTGTAGGAAAACTTACCAAAAAATGAGTTTACCATCGAGAATAACTTCCTTCTGAGGTTCCGAGTAGTAACCGGTGAACATGTTAATTATGACATCACTGCAAAGCAGAAGGTCTAAACTGGTGATAATTGGATTTATTGAATTTTCACTTCCATCAGTTATGTGTCCGTCAATTATATCATTATAGCCCACATGAATAGGCATTATTATCAATTCGATGAATATAAAAACTGAAGCAATCATTTCCCAAACGACTCTGTGGGAAAAAATTTCAATGTTTGAATGAGGCCACTTACTGATGTCCCTCACGGTGCATCAGCTTCTTTCTATACCCCACACCCTATTTCACTCTACGTGAATTCTTCACACATTAATTACAATTTTGTAATTACAGTTGCAGAACTCAAATTATGAGGTAATGGTGTAGAATTAGTCTGAAGCTGCACCACACTTATACCATATTACCATATTAATTATTTTTGATTCAGATTTTTTCTGTATTTAATTACAATTAAGTACAACCATTTTCGGCCTCGTTACAATTGCACAATTTCAAAAAGTACGTAGCGCATCGAAAAAATATGACAATAACACATAAATGTATGGATATTGATTTCTTACAATAGCGTCGTTTTAAAGATACTAGAAATGTTCAGCAGGGTTGAAAAAGTAATGACGAATAAGCTGCAAGTAAGTGGGGTAGTGTAATTATTGATAAGAATTTTCATGAGACAAAAAATAATAGAATCAACGAAAATATGATAGAAGTACAGGGTTTTCAATTTATAGGCCAAGCTACAGAGATTTTTTCATGTAAAAAGTGTTAGAAGAAAACCAGCTCCGCCATTGTGTGTAAAATAGTTCCACATGATATAGTGATATGTTTTTCACTCGACATTATTATTTATGTCTTTGTTATTAACAATTTTATGCAAAAAATCGCGTGTTTTTTGGTTTTTTGCTTATAAAATTGAAACTATCAGAGTAATCGTGATGGTGTCAATAGACTTATTGTAGAAAAAATGAGAGGTCGGACGACTCGATCAGACACTTAGTCTGAGGGAAAATTGGAAAAAACCGTCCAAAATGCAGTTTAGCGTAGATCTTCCGGTTAGTATTATTTATAAATATAAACTTTATTTGTGCGAAGACCAGGAACTGTCCGATGCATAGTTTTTGATCTGTGGCCATTTGATTATGTTACTATGCAATTTTCCAGCAGACCTGAATGCGACAGATATGGTCTGATTTCAATTTACTAAAAAGATTTTGAAAGTAGAATTCTCATAGTTCAAAACGTTCATCTTGGTTTTCCATAAAAACACTGAGAAATATGTTAAAAATAAAGCTGAACATGACGAAAAATGGCCGAGCGCGTGAG
The DNA here is from genome assembly GCA_030704885.1 of Cynegetis impunctata. Lineage (NCBI taxonomy): Eukaryota > Metazoa > Arthropoda > Insecta > Coleoptera > Coccinellidae > Cynegetis > Cynegetis impunctata. The sequence continues at coordinate 331,044 of JARQZK010004376.1, forward strand.
AGTAGTTGAAGAGTGGGGGTAGAGCAGCAGGCAAGGAGAAGTATGACATTCGAAAGCGTCGGCATTTTGAATGTGACAGTAATTTCTAAACATTGTCAGATAATAATTGTAAACCCCCACTCTTCAACTACTGTCACGCGCTCGGCCGTTTTTTGTCATGTTCAGCTTTATTTTTAACATATTTCTCAGCGTTTTTATGGAAAACCAAGATGAACGTTTTGAACTATGAGAATTCTACTTTCAAAATCTTTTTAGTAAATTGAAATCGGACCATACCTGTCGCATTCAGGTCTGCTGGAAAATTGCATAGTAACATAATCAAATAGCCACAGATCAAAAACTATGCATCGGACAGTTCCTGATCTTCGCACAAATTAAGTTCATATCAATAGCTAATACTAGCCGGAGGATCTACGTTTCAACTCAAAAAATAACCGAGTTATGAACTTTTGAAAAAACTGCATTTTGGCCGGTTTTTTCCAATTTTCCCTTAGACTGAGGGTCTGATCGAGTCGTCCGACCTCTCACTCTTTTCGTCTTTTCATTTTCTACAATAAGTCTATTGACACCATCACGATTACTCTGATAGTTTCAATTTTATAAGCAAAACACTAAAAAAAAATTTTTTTGCATAAAATTGTTAATAACAAAGACATAAATAATAAAGTCGAGTGAAAAACATATCACTATATCATGTGGAACTATTTTACAAACAATGGCGGAGCTGGTTTTCTTCTAACACTTTTTGCACAAAATGCTCACTCTAAATCTCTGTAGCTTGGCCTATTATTACAATCACCCACTAGGTTTTAAAAATACAAGGAAATAACAAAGAAGCAGCAGGTGACTAGGATAGTGTAATAATTATTGATAAGAATTTTCACGAGACAAAAAGTTAAAGAATTATCGAAATTCTATCATATTTTCGTAAATTCTATAATTTTTTGTCTTGTGAAAATTCTTATCGATAATTACACTACCCCACTTACCTGCAGCTTATTCGTCATTACTTTTTCAACCCTGCTGAACATTTCTAGTATCTATAAAACGAAGTGGGCTATTGTAATAAATGAATATCCTTACGTTAATGTATTATTGTTACTTTTTTTCGATGCGCTACCTACTTTTTGGAATTCTAGAATTGTAATGAGGCAGGAAATGGTTGTAATTAATTACAGAAGAGTTCTGAATCAAAAATAATTAATATGATATAAGTGTGGTGCAGCTTTAGACTAATTCTACACCACAACCTCAAAACTCGAGTTCTGCAACTGTAATAAATTTGAGAATAGGTGTAATAAATTGTATTAAAACAATGGTTAAAAATAACAATCTACACATTTATTATAAGAAATAACGCATGACGCACGTTTCGGTGGAACTTTGCCTTCTTCAGATGCTAATGGCAAACTAACTATGATTCTCTGTTATATCGAAAACAAGAAATGACAAATTATGTAGAAGGGGTAAATACAAAGATGGTTACAAATAATTATTAGAAAAGGAAAAACCAATTCTGAACTGCTAGGCAGGTAGTTCGGTAATTTTGAAAAGATTAAGAAGGGGGCTTGAAGTATGATGTATGAATATTAAATACTGAAAGTAAGGGAATTAAACTTAATTTTTTAAAATCATTACAGATAAATAAATACAAGCATTCCGGTCTCCTATTGAATAGCCAAATCGATCATATACTTCAAAGCCCCCTTCTTAATCTTTACAAAATTACCGAACTACCTGACTAGCAGTTCAGAATTGGATTTTCCTATTCTAATAATTATTTGTAACCATCTTTCTATTTACCCCTTCTACACAATTTGTCATTTCTTTTTTTCGATATAACAGAGACTCATAGTTAGTTTGCCATCAGCATCTGAAGAAGGTGAAGTTCCACCGAAACGTGCGTCATGCGTTATTTCTTATAATAAATGTGTAAATTGTTATTTTTAACCATTGTTTTAATATGTTTATTAATTTACACCAAGTATCGGCCCAATCAATCCAAAAAATGTAATAAATTGTGATTAAAGTGTAAAAAAATCACGTAGAGTGAAATAGGATGTGGGGTATAAAAGCTGGTGAACAACCATGAGGGACATCAATTTCTGTTGTTGAGAATCATACAATTTGATGAAGCCAAAAATCCTTCATTCAAACAGTTTTGATTAATAACTGAGATTGAATTCTCGCACATCACTTGGTGAAACATCATAAAGAATAAAGTTTAAACTTTGAAATAAAACACTCTTGGCTTAAGTTTCACTATATAAAAATATTTAGATACTGTATTCAGCAGTAAAGGATAGTCGACATGTTTCGAGTAATGAAAGAAAATGTCTTGATAATGAGTTCATAACTCGAAACATGTCGACTATCGTTTACTGCAAAATACAGTATCTAAATATTTTTATATAGTGAAACTTAAGCCAAGTGTGTTTTATTTTAAAGTTTAAACTTTAGTTTTGAATAAATTCATTAAATATATATATATTATATATATATATATATATATATATATATAATATATATATATATATATAGTATATATATATATATATATATATATATATATATATTTATATATATATATATACCAGGGGCGGCTATTCAAAGGCGGCTAAGGAGGCTAAGCCTCCTCCTCAATAATATTCCGTGTATCACTAATATATTATATTGAATATTCAGCATTCAGCATATTCATATTAATCAAAATCATATTATTTTATGCACCTACCTTCCTTTCAACCTACATTATATAATGGTATTTACATTTACTGCATTTCATTCATTTCAAGATTTATGGCAACACTGCGGAGGCTTAAAAAGGTATATTCTCAACGTTCATTATGCCTGCCACAGAAAAGCAAACAACGGTGCGAATACTGCCAATGAATACTTCATTGCAATAGAAAAGCAAAACACATGTAAATGGCAACACCGATGGAGCCTGAGTCTCATACAATGTCGACCAATCACAACTATAGAATTTCGGGTAAAATCGAGTGAATTCGTTGGAAAGCATTAATTTAATCGTAGTGACTAATGGCCGAAAACAGCTTGTTTACTTATATTGCTCGCGTATTGTTTTAAAATGAGTTTGGTTACTGAAGTTAATTTCAAAAATTTCAATGGTGACTTAGTGGAATATTTGTTATCCCATAACTTTAGTGCACTAAGTTATGAGGATAAAGTTTTGATAAAAACATTGCGACCTACCCTTGAATTAAACAATTTGGTGCAGCGTAACAGACAACAAAACCGCAGTTTTAATACAAGAAATTATGAGAGACATCCGTGCCTAACCGGATCACAGGTAAAAAATAAATTATTTTGTTGGCAGTGTTTACTTTTTACTAGGGAAAATGTCTCTGTTTGGGGTCGCTTAGGATTTGAGGATTTAATTCTATAGTTGAAAGTGAGGAATTTTTCACCGATAAAGTAACTTTAAATACCGCACGCGGATTAATATCTTACTTACAAGATAAGGAATTTATATATATATATATATATATATATATATATATATATATATATATATATTTATATATATATATTTTAAACATCTTTAAATTATTTTTTGAACAGAAATAGTTTTTCAAATCTTACAGCACAAGTTTTCAGATGTAATTTACTCACGAAATCGGCTCAAGTTTCTTTTGGAAAAAATTTCAGAATTTCGCGCAGAAGATTATTTTAAAAAACTATTTTCTGTATTTCAAACTACTGATGATACGACTCAATTTAGCCCAAAACGAAAGAAATTCAGTTACGCAGATATGGAGCTTCACTATAAGCAAATATTTTATGAAATTTTGTATACTATTAGGGGTCAAATAGAAATAAGGTTCTCTGATTTGAAAGAACTGCATTTCTTCGACTTACTCAATAAAAATTTGTTTACCGGATTTTCGGCTAATTTTCCAGATAACCTTTTGGAAAATTTATGTCAAAAATACACTTTTTTTGATAAGGTGGCCATAAAAAGTGAACTGTGTGTTGTGTCTCTAATTGTTTCTATCCCGGTGACATCGGCTTCCGTAGAGCGCTCGTTTTCCACTCTTAAGAGAATGAAAACTTATTTACGAAATTCAATGAGCCAGGATCGTTTGAAAAATATTAGTTTGTTGTCTATTGAAAAGGAATTGGTAAAACTTTTGACGAAAGACAAAAAATTTTATGAGGATATTATAGATCATTTTGCTAACGTTAAAGATCGCAGAACCCCGCTAATCTTCAAAAATATATAATAACTTTTTATTTGCTCTCACCAGCTGTTAACAAATTCGTTAAGTAGGTAGGTAGGTACCTATTTTGTGAAACAAAAAAAAATTTGATGAATAGATTAATTGATTAATTGGCTGAGAAGAGTTTTTGTGAATATTGTAAATAGGAGTTGTAGGTCTCAAGGTAGACACTCGAAAGTGAAAACAAATTAATCGCTCAGAGTGCTTGTTTTACTTTGATTTTCTTTAAATTATAAGGCGGTTGACCTTGAAATCCTAAAAATTTTCGCCTATGGTGTATTTTTTAACTTGTAGCCTCCTTAAACCAAAACCTCTCGAGCCGCCACTGATATATATATATATATATATATATATATATATATATATATATATATATATATATATATATATATATATATATATATATATATATATATATATAAAGGTACTTCAAATTAATTGGCTGCTAGATTTAGTAAGATGCGATTGGCAGTTCTCATTTTAGAACCCAACTACAAAATTAGAAGGTATTTTGGGAAATTAAACTCCCTAATGCCCGCCATATACGCTACGGTAGACCGGATAGGAAACCTGTGCAGGTATACCTGCGCAGGTCTGTGTACGTACAAAAAATGCAAATACTATTCCCACATACGCTCCGGTCTACCTGCGCAGGTAGACCTCTCCAGTCTACCGTAGCGTATGTGGCGTGCATTAGTTACAATGACGGTTCAATTGAATATGCAATAAATTAACAACCGTTGAATGCATTCAACTTGATGAATCTATAGCGAAAATAAACCTGTAGTATATCACTTCATTTGAATTTCTATGAACAAACAGGTATTTCAAATTTGGGCGTGGCCACTGAATTATTTTGAAAAAACTGATAGAATGTGAAATTAGAGATTCACCTAAAATAACTATAAGGGTGAATAATGTGGTTGTGGTAAACGAGATGTCTCTTCTTTTCTTTCATGATGGCGCCGTGACTCCTCAGATGATGAGTATATGATTTGCTTATGTCGGATACAGTGCGGAGTTGAAAAAATTTCTTAGCCATTTTCATCCAACAAGTTTCAGGTGAGTAATATTCTGCCACGTCATCCATTTCTTCGGGAATTTCGCACGTGTGGCCATATTTCGCAAACTACAAAAATGAAGAGTTATGTTTTTTCAAAAGGCATAAATCATAAAATATTGTGTCATACGCCACAAAAGAAATATGAAAAAATTCTCAAAAAAACATATTGTTTACAAATCCGCAACGAATTTGATGGTTTTGTCTGGGTTGAGCGTTCAATAAGAACAAATATATTGTATTTACATATCAAAAATGGGTTTGCGGTTCGAATAAGACCATCACATCCAGGGCGGGATTTAGAATTTATGCGCTCCTAGGCCCGTGGGTTTTTGCCGCCCCTCTCCCATACTATCGAGATGGAGGAAGAATTAAGACCTCAGAAAGGTAGTTTTTGGAGGTAACTTTTATTTTATTCTAATTTATCGTGAAGGAAAATCAATTAAATAAATTGAAATAACGAGTGAATCAACTGATTCTAAATTTGGGTATATAAATTATAAATAAATAGGTCAACGAGATATCAAAATAAGTTTAAAACATGTAACTCTCTAGTAGGTACTCTCGTATGATATCTTGGATGGTATTGCTTTTGGTACGAATTGGTTGGAGGTTGACCCCCCCGGAGGAGGAAATAAATCTTGTTTACACTATTGGGATCTGACATGTCAGCTGGCGAACTCTGGCGGCCAGATGGATGAAGTTTTTATTTCCAACGTCAACATATGCAACTGCATGTCAAGTTTTTGATTTCTTACAAATAAGGTCGCAAAAGGTAAATAATGGAAATTGTAATTCTAAAGCATTTTGGAGAAAAGGAAAAGATTGAAGGTATGGAAAATCAATCTGAAAAAGAATCACACAGCATAGTGACGGAGTGTTCTTTGCATTTTACAAAATAATTGAATGAAACTAAGATTAGTTCCCATTATAAATAAAAATTCCAGATGCTGTAGCCAAAACATTTAAAATTGTTGGATCTGTGTTACCTGAACATTCATTGGTATTATTAGAAGAAATTTTTAGTGATATGTGGTACCATAAATATGTCTTCTCTGATTTTAGAAGATAACAAATTGATGGAAGATTAAGTGAAATGATTAACATATTAACAAATTTATGTTTATGATGGTTATTAGATTGAAGTTAGTTATAATAAGAATACACACGGAATGAAAAAGGTTTTCTTTGTAAATTCATTACTAATACATCTTGAGTTACATTATGATTGATGGTGTTTTATTATGAAAACCACATTTTATTATATAAAACATTATGATTTCTCAGTGAATCCATGTATACTACTAAATAAATGTTTTTCGTGAAATTTTAAATATATTTTGTCCAAAGTTCTTTCAGAAATAATTATATGTCGAATGAAGAAAAAATTTCACAGTTGGATAAAGAATCATCAATAAAAAGTTTCGAAATATGTTTATTGATAATTGCCCATCATATCTGGTAGATTATAAACTTCCTAGATAAAAAAGCTCGAATTAATAGTTTCATATCACTTAAACAAATACAGTTGATTTAGACTAGGTATTTCACAAATCAAATTAATAATAATAATAATCTTTATTTAGCACTTGGCTAGTTATTGAAAAGAAATACAAATATTTTCAAAGCGTGTTGTTAGTTACAAAAATAAACATTATCTTACTATGTTTCCCTTAAAAATGTACAAACTCTTTTAATAAAAATTTTCAAATTAGGAGCATTCTTTATTATCCCGGGAAGAGCATTAAAGATGCGAACACCTTCACAAAATAAGGATTTTTGTAAAGTTGCCGTTTTAACCCACTGAATGTTGTAGTCTTGGTCTGAACGAATATTATATTCATGAAAGTTTGATCTTTTTTTCAGAAAATCGTTAAGATATTTTAGTAATTTTTTATGCTCTATTTTATATATTAAAACCAGGTTCGCCTTCTTAATGCTCTGCCCGACAGATAACCAATCCAAAGCCTGCAACATGCTTACTATTGGGGTATATTTATTACAATTAAGGATAATGCGCATTACTTTATTTTGCTGAATTTGTAATCTATTTATATTTTCCTGAGTACAAGATATTAATAAGGAACAACAATAATTAAAGTGCGGTAAAACAATTGTGTTATATACAAGTATTTTTGCCCATTGTGACAAATAATTTGAAATGCGACGAAAAAATCCATACCTACTTTTTTACATAAATAATCTATCTGATTAGAAAAACTAAGTTGCGGATCCAAGAAAATACCCAAATATTTTATTTCAGAAACAAAATCAATTTTAGAGCCATTTATGTTGAGGGCTAACCCAAACTCAGTATATTTTCTACAGTTTGTCTTTGAACCTATTACCATACATTTTGTTTTTGATGTTTTCAGTTTCAATTTATTTTGGCAAAGCCAGTCATACAAGATTTTTAGTTAATTGTTAAGGGTATTTGACATTTCCCCAAAATCATTTCCTGCTACACAAATAAGAGTATCATCCGCAAATAAATTAACAAATGATTTTTTCAATACTATATGAATATCATTAACATAAGCAACGAAGAGTAGAGGACCCAGTACACTTCCTTGCGGGACACCCCATTCGTTTTCCCTTTTACTTGAAAGCCTATTATCTCCTATAGTTATTTGATACTTGTTGCTCAGATAATCCTTTATCCAATCCAATGCACAGCCACTTACACCATATAATTCTAACTTTTTTTATAAGGATACAACGATCAATTGTTTCGAAAGCTCGCTGCAAGTCTACGAACAATCAAAATCAAAATAGAAAAACAAAAAGCAGTAAAGTTGACGATACCAGGCCTCGAATTCTCTTCATTTTTCCCACATTTTATTATGAATTTGAATCTTTCCAGCCTATCACGTTCTTTGTATTTTCGCTGGAGTAAATTTTCACCTACATATAGCTTCTCACTTTCACTCTAAACTAACATTGTTATAGGAAAGACTCAAAAAACTTTCAAATCTCTCATATAACTCGTATTGAAAGTTGGTTTTGAGACGCCATGTTTTGACGTTATCACCTAAGCTCCGCCTCCATGTCAGATCCCAATAAATGGCGCAATTTTGAAGCAATAAGGTTGAAAGGAGTACGGTCTTAGATCGCAGCGCGACAGTACAGCAGCAAAGAAGGATTTATGCGCCTTCATACTCACAAAACGAAATGCGCATGCAGTGCTGCCGGACTTCCGTAACTTTCCTGAGCTAGTAAAATGATAAAATGGGTGGATAATTACTTTTATGGTTTGTGGAAAGTATAAGTCAATGTTGGGTGAATTCTGGAAATTATATAGGTAAACATAAACAAAAAATTCTGGAAATTCTGTTATGATATGAAAATATCATATAGAACAGTATGGTGAAAAAATGTAGATGTTATGAGAACCGATGGAATGGATAATGTTAATTAACTCAAAAGTAGTGGCAGCTATAAGTCAATATTGGGTGTTAAGATTGGAAAACACTATGTATTATGAAAGTGAATCGATAAATGAAAGTAGTGTAAACCACACCAAACTTGCATATTGTTCAAAAAAAAGTAATACAACAATCTCTTCACATACCTAATAAGTATTTGAAATCTAAAAGATTCTTGAAATAAGAAGTGATAGTTGATTATGCATTATATTCAGTACGGCATTTATATTCATATAACAACGTGGCAACACCGACCTTGCTGCTGTAATGTCGTGTGGCGATGTAATCCGGCCCCCGTTGAAAGTTTGTAAGTATGTAGTTTCGTATGATAACTGATGGGATTGTTTTTGGTACGAATTGGTTGACCCCCCGGGGTAGGAAATAAATCTTGTTCACACGGTAAATTGCGCTATTTTGGAGCAATAGAGTTGAAAGCTTGTAAATAGGTAGTTTAGTATTATATTTTGGATTGGTTTTGATATGAATTTATTGGGAGGCTGACCCCCCAAAAGAAGGAAATTAATGTTGTTCAAGCGATACACGGCACAATTTTGGATGAATAGGTTTGAAAGTTGGTAGGTAGATATTTTCTCATGTCATCTTGAATGGGATTGTTTTTGGTACGAATCGGTCAGGGGGTTGTGCCACAGAGGAATAAATAAATCTTGTTTACCCGATAAAGGGCGCAATGTTGAATAGGGTTCAAAGTTGATAATCTAAATAGACGGAGGGCTGGTTTCAATTTGGAAAAAAATCTTGATTGAATAAATAATTTTTCAAACTGGATATGAAAGACTGCTTTTCCAATGCAGCTTTCTGCGATATAGTTTTTTAAATTATTATATCTTTACCAAACTGAACTTCAATACTATTGCAGCTTGATGTGAGTTTCGTCTTGGATGTTGACTCGATAAAGGCTCTCTAGAACATCATTTGTGTCAGCATATCAGAGATTTCATCAAATCAAAAATTGGTACAAATGATAAGGGAGAAGTTCCAATTGTACACGTCCAACTACCCTGCATGTTTGTCACCTTGTTGAATTAGGAACATCGATTCAGAAAGGCTAGTTTCAAGAATGGCTAACATAAAATTCAAGAGCAAAAATTGTGAACAAAAACAAAAATTTTTAGCTGCATCTGATTCAGAAAAAATTCACAATTCCTTAATTCATTTTGTTCTCTTTTAATTACTCAAACGTTAATTTAGTCAATTGTGCTATTTAATAGTAGTACATAATAAATAGCGGAAGGAGATTCGTTTCAATCGGATGTCCCATAACAACTGTTGTCTTTTTTAGCAGGTTTTCACTTTGAAAACCTGCTTATTAAAATAGGTGCGATTAGCAAAGTTTGACCTAGGACCAAGATAGTTTTTCGTTTCATGACTTTTTATGATGCTTGGCACCAAAAACTCAATTTATTTATATATATATATATATATATATATATATATATATATATATATATATATATATATATATATATATATATATATATATATATATATATATATATATATATATATATGTATTTGAAAATTTTGAGGTTGCAGTCAGAATAATTGTTGGGCTAGGTTAAAGAATACTCTTTGTCATATGGTCGAGCTTTCGGAAATGTTTATTTCCTTTATCAAGACATCTATAATAAAAGAACAGATTTAGATTTACAACAGCGTTCACAAAAAGTCAAAGATTACTTACTAACGTTGAGGTTATATAAATTTTGAAAAAACACGTATAAAACGAAGAACAGAACAAGCTGATGGGTACAACTTCGTCATATAAGTAAAATTCCATTACAAGAATAAAAATCTAATTTTCAATAATCCGTACTTTCCCATCTTGCTATCTACAGGAAACCAGACTAACAAAATGGTCGACGTCAAACCTGAGAACGCGGAAACTAAACCACAGAACAATAAGGTGATCTTCTTACAACAATTGACAATAGTCGATATATCAACATAAAACGGAACACGGTCCAAATAAAATTTAAAGAAAACTAAAATTATTTAACCGAAAGAGTATGGTGTGAAAATTTTGAAAAGAGTTTCTTTTACAATTTTTTACCACTAAATAATAACTGTAACACACTTTTTTAATAGTTCAATGAGCTAATGTTGCTGCTTCTAAATGGCTAACAAATGGGCTGAATTTTGTTCCAATTTTAAAAATTCAGTCACAAGTTCAATTCTACAATTTTACTTGTAGTCTAGACAAAAAGCTGCTTTCTAGGACTACAGTAATATAAAATGAAAAGCAATGAAAAAACAATGAAAAAACAATGAAAAAAAGAAAGAAACATTCCACTGCATACTCACGGCTACTATGCAACTGAGGCGAAACAGACGAATTCATGTTGGAGAAATACTAAAACCACCAATGTGGAGTGTACATTCTTGATAAATTTAAAAACGAGCAATCAACCGAAACGACAAAAACAACCGATGGTGCGTTCGGGAAACAAAAATTTTTTTATCGACCCTACAAGTCAAAAGTTAAAAACATCTTACAAATTTTGAAAAAAATATTGAAAAAATATAACTTGCACCCCGATGAACCTATGGTCTGGAAAAACAACTCTGTTCCAACTTAATAATGTAATTATACATGATACTAAGGTTGTTAAGATCAGTTCTCTTATTAATGCTATTTTTGTCATTATTAATATAGAACATTTCCTTGAAAACTCTCTTGTGATAGTTGTTTTCAATGCAGAGAATCTTCACATTATCATAGTCCATAATATGATTCTTCCCAACCACATGCTCAGCAAGGGCACACGACAGTTTTCCTCTGCCACAATCGCTCTTGTGAGACGTAATGCGTCCCGACAGATTCCTCGATGTTTGTCCAATGTATGACCCCTCACACGACCGACAAGGTATGCTATACACTAAGTTAGACTGTTCCAAAATTTTAAATTTAGTCTTAGTATTAGTAAAATTCTTTCTATTTGTCAACAGCATACGTTGAGCAATCTTAAAATTGTCACCCCTGAAAACGTTAATGAGCCTTGAAGTTAAATTTTCTATATAGGGTAAAGAACTGAAAAAAATTCGATGAGCATCATCCGAGGAGTCTACAACACCACTACCTCGATCAACATTATCCGCAACATTATGGTCAACCTCACGGGCAGTATCAACAAATTCACCATGTCTACCTCCAAAATTAAAGGTCGAGACATTTAGCGAAGAGCTAAACACCAATATATATAGATTGGTGTTTAGCTCTTCGCTAAATGTCTCGACCTTTAATTTTGGAGGTAGACATGGTGAATTTGTTGATACTGCCCGTGAGGTTGACCATAATGTTGCGGATAATGTTGATCGAGGTAGTGGTGTTGTAGACTCCTCGGATGATGCTCATCGAATTTTTTTCAGTTCTTTACCCTATATAGAAAATTTAACTTCAAGGCTCATTAACGTTTTCAGGGGTGACAATTTTAAGATTGCTCAACGTATGCTGTTGACAAATAGAAAGAATTTTACTAATACTAAGACTAAATTTAAAATTTTGGAACAGTCTAACTTAGTGTATAGCATACCTTGTCGGTCGTGTGAGGGGTCATACATTGGACAAACATCGAGGAATCTGTCGGGACGCATTACGTCTCACAAGAGCGATTGTGGCAGAGGAAAACTGTCGTGTGCCCTTGCTGAGCATGTGGTTGGGAAGAATCATATTATGGACTATGATAATGTGAAGATTCTCTGCATTGAAAACAACTATCACAAGAGAGTTTTCAAGGAAATGTTCTATATTAATAATGACAAAAATAGCATTAATAAGAGAACTGATCTTAACAACCTTAGTATCATGTATAATTACATTATTAAGTTGGAACAGAGTTGTTTTTCCAGACCATAGGTTCATCGGGGTGCAAGTTATATTTTTTCAATATTTTTTTTCAAAATTTGTAAGATGTTTTTAACTTTTGACTTGTAGGGTCGATAAAAAAATTTTTGTTTCCCGAACGCACCATCGGTTGTTTTTGTCGTTTCGGTTGATTGCTCGTTTTTAAATTTATCAAGAATGTACACTCCACATTGGTGGTTTTAGTATTTCTCCAACATGAATTCGTCTGTTTCGCCTCAGTTGCATAGCAGCCGTGAGTATGCAGTGGAATGTTTCTTTCTTTTTTTCATTGTTTTTTCATTGTTTTTTCATTGCTTTTCATTTTATATTACTGTAGTCCTAGAAAGCAGCTTTTTGTCTAGACTACAAGTAAAATTGTAGAATTGAACTTGTGACTGAATTTTTAAAATTGGAACAAAATTCAGCCCATTTGTTAGCCATTTAGAAGCAGCAACATTAGCTCATTGAACTATTAAAAAAGTGTGTTACAGTTATTATTTAGTGGTAAAAAATTGTAAAAGAAACTCTTTTCAAAATTTTCACACCATACTCTTTCGGTTAAATAATTTTAGTTTTCTTTAAATTTTATTTGGACCGTGTTCCGTTTTATGTTGATATATCGACTATTGTCAATTGTTGTAAGAAGATCACCTTATTGTTCTGTGGTTTAGTTTCCGCGTTCTCAGGTTTGACGTCGACCATTTTGTTAGTCTGGTTTCCTGTAGATAGCAAGATGGGAAAGTACGGATTATTGAAAATTAGATTTTTATTCTTGTAATGGAATTTTACTTATGTGACGAAGTTGTACCCATCAGCTTGTTCTGTTCTTCGTTTTATACGTGTTTTTTCAAAATTTATATAACCTCAACGTTAGTAAGTAATCTTTGACTTTTTGTGAACGCTGTTGTAAATCTAAATCTGTTCTTTTATTATAGATGTCTTGATAAAGGAAATAAACATTTCCGAAAGCTCGACCATATGACAAAGAGTATTCTTTAACCTAGCCCAACAATTATTCTGACTGCAACCTCAAAATTTTCAAATACATTTTTCCTCAACTAGCCAGTCAAGACTACCCATCTATATATATATATATATATATATATATATATATATATAAATAAATAAATATATAAATATATATATATATATATAAAAATAAATATATATATATATATTTATATATATATATATATATATATATATATATATATATATATATATATATATATATATATATATATATATATATATATATATATATATATATATATATATATATATATATATATATATATATATATATATATATATATATATATATATATATATATATATATATATATATATATATATATATATATATATATATATATATATATATATATATATATATATATATATATATATATATATATATATATATATAATATATATATATATATATATATATATATATTATATATATATATATATATATATATATATATATATATATATATATATATATATATATATATATATATATATATATATATATATATATATATATATATATATATATATATATATATATATATATATATATATATATATATTTATATATATATATATATATATATATATATATATATATATATATATATATATATATATATATATATATATATATATATATATATATATATATATATATATATATATATATATATATATATATATATATATATATATATATATATATATATATATATATATATATATATATATATATATATATATATATATATATATATATATATATATATATATATATATATATATATACAGGGTGTCCCACCGGGAAAGAACGCGATCTGTATATGGAAAACAACACATAGGAAAATTTTGAAAATTTGACAGTATACTAATGTCGATAGGGGCAACTCGACTAAAATATTTTCAAGATGGTGGCACTTCCGGTTATACCGGAAGTAGATACCAACTTGCTTATTTTAAATTGGATACCCTATATATTAATACATTTTTAGATTCTACGAAAGATTCTAGGCAGATTTTATGTATTTGTCCTATACCTAAGTCTAAGCGTTTTTGACATATTTAGGTTTTTATGTCAAAAATGACGATTGCAAGCCCTAATATAATTATTAATTGTTCCTATAAGGATTCCCGTATTACTTACTTTGGGATGGATTCCTTGTTGAAAAAGACTTGCTTTAATAGATTTTGTATAGTTTCGGATAACTAATCATACAGGGTGTTCGAAAAATAAGATCTAAAATGAGATTGAGAAACCTGACAAAAATCAATTTTTTCAAATGGAAACCCCCCATTTTTCTTATTTTGTAGTATTTAGCATTTAAAAAGAAGGTAAGGTCATCTATACCTAAAATTTGAAGTTTTCGAAATATTGGCAATTTAATATTTTTATATGGCGATTTTGCATTTAATCGTTGAACAATTAGATCTAGGATAGCCACAATCGTATTTGACATTTCAAGTCATCGTACTGGCACCCTGGTTAAATTATACGAACGAAGATTATTTAAACTTATTTATTATTTATGGACAAGGTGATAAATTATTTCAAGAACATGTGATACATGTGCGACCCGATATCCTCATAAACAAAAACCATCACCAAATACTGTTAAACGAATTATAGAAAACTTCAAGAATTTTGGATCCGTAAAGGCGTACAAAAAGAAACCAGTTGTTAACAATGAAAATATTGAAATAGCAATTTTGGGATATTTTGAAGCATATCCAACAAAATCTTCAAGGCAGATAGCATTAGAATCAGGCTTATCTAAATCGTCAGTTCTAAGAATTTTACGGAAACACAAATATCATCCCTATGCTATCCATATTTTCATTAGTGCAGCATTTAAATGAAAATGATTTAGATAAGCCTTCAAAATAATCTTCGTTTGTATAATTTAACCGGGGTGCCATCACGATGATTTGAAATGTCAAATACGATCGTGGCTATCCTAGATCTAATTGTTAAACGATAAAATGCAAAATCGCCATATAAAAATATTAAATTGCCAATATTTCGAAAACTTCAAATTTTAGGTATTGATAACTTTATACAAAGTTACCTTCTTTTTAAACGCTAAATACTAGTTTTTTTAGTCGAGTTGCCCCTATCAACATTAGTATACTGCCAAATTTTCAAAAGTTTCCTATGTGTAGTTTTCCATATACAGATCGCGTTCTTTCCCGGTGGGACACCCTGTATATATATATATATATATATATATATATATATATATATATATATATATATATATATATATATATATATATATATAATGTTCATATGTGCGTATGTATTTTAGCGTTGTTTATACGATAAAGGGCGCAGTTTTGAAGCAATAAGGTTGAAAGTTTGTAAATAGATACCTAGTTTCGTATGATATCTTGGATGAGATTCGAATTGGATGGGGGGTTGACCCCCTGTGGAAAGAAATAAATTGTTCACATAATAAAGGGCGTAATTTTGGAGCGATAGAATTGAAAGTTTGTGAGCAGGTAGTTTCGTATAATATATTGGAAGAAATTGGTTTTGGTGCGAATTAGTTGGGGGGGTCAACCCCCCGAAGGAGGAAATGAATCTTGTTTACACGATAAACAGCGTATGTGTTGAAAGTTTAAAAGTAGATAGCCTCGTATGATATCTTGGATGGGACTGGTTTTTGTACTAATTTGTTAGGGGTTGACTCCCCCGAAAGAGGAAATAAATATTGTACACTGTACAATGCGCAATTTTGGAGCAATAGGGATGAGAGTTTGTAATTAGGTAGTTTCGTACAATATCTTGGATGGAATTGGTTTTAGTACGAATCGGTTGGGGGGTAGACCCCCCGGGTGGTGAAATGAATCTTGTTTACACGTTAGAAGGCATAGAGTTTTTGTTAGAAATAAAAGATGTTTAGATATAACGAAATATAAATAATAATAGGTACATCGTAATAGGCACCAATATCTTCCTCCAAATCGAATTAGACGTCAGTGAGGAATCGTACATAAATGAAAATCATACAATAATCAATTAATCTACTTACTTCATTTTTAGCACTATTCTTATCTCGAGTGAACCACTTGAAGATCTTCATTCTTCCAGTGTTCTAGAATCAACTTTTTGAGGCAACGATTTAAAAGTAATGTCAAATGTATACTCGGAACATTGACAGAACACAACGCAGCTATCTGCGAATAAAGGTAATAATATCTAATGTAACTTAATTTATTTTCCATGAAAACTGAATTTTGTTTTATGTCGCAAATATTCTACAAATTTAAGTCTTCCCTAGAATATTGAGAATATACAAACTCACATATATACATATATATATATATATATATATATATATATATATATATATATATATATATATATATATATATATATATATATATACAAAGAGGAGATTTATCGCGGGGAAATAGTATATAAAACAAAAGCAAAATTATCGGTCTAGCCCGCATATGTCGAAGCAGCCGTTGACACGTGTTTCGGACTCATTGGTCCTCATCAGAACGGCGTAGCCAAGTATGCGATGGAAAACCTGGACATGAAACAGCAACAACAAGCAGAATCCTTTGCTTCGGAAGACAATCACACATTTGTGGTACATTGTTCGAACTCTCCGGTTTGGGAGATTTGGTCAAACTCTGACCACGGAGGCGATTAATGCCATCCGCGAGATCCTGGACCGTGGAAATTAACTACAAAGAGGAGATTTATCGCGGGGAAATAGTATATAAAACAAAAGCAAAATTATCGGTCTAGCCCGCATATGTCGAAGCAGCCGTTGACACGTGTTTCGGACTCATTGGTCCTCATCAGAACGGCGTAGCCAAGTATGCGATGGAAAACCTGGACATGAAACAGCAACAACAAGCAGAATCCTTTGCTTCGGAAGACAATCACACATTTGTGGTACATTGTTCGAACTCTCCGGTTTGGGAGATTTGGTCAAACTCTGACCACGGAGGCGATTAATGCCATCCGCGAGATCCTGGACCGTGGAAATTAACTACAAAGAGGAGATTTATCGCGGGGAAATAGTATATAAAACAAAAGCAAAATTATCGGTCTAGCCCGCATATGTCGAAGCAGCCGTTGACACGTGTTTCGGACTCATTGGTCCTCATCAGAACGGCGTAGCCAAGTATGCGATGGAAAACAATGTACCACAAATGTGTGATTGTCTTCCGAAGCAAAGGATTCTGCTTGTTGTTGCTGTTTCATGTCCAGGTTTTCCATCGCATACTTGGCTACGCCGTTCTGATGAGGACCAATGAGTCCGAAACACGTGTCAACGGCTGCTTCGACATATGCGGGCTAGACCGATAATTTTGCTTTTGTTTTATATACTATTTCCCCGCGATAAATCTCCTCTTTGTAGTTAATTTCCACGGTCCAGGATCTCGCGGATGGCATTAATCGCCTCCGTGGTCAGAGTTTGACCAAATCTCCCAAACCGGAGAGTTCGAACAATGTACCACAAATGTGTGATTGTCTTCCGAAGCAAAGGATTCTGCTTGTTGTTGCTGTTTCATGTCCAGGTTTTCCATCGCATACTTGGCTACGCCGTTCTGATGAGGACCAATGAGTCCGAAACACGTGTCAACGGCTGCTTCGACATATGCGGGCTAGACCGATAATTTTGCTTTTGTTTTATATACTATTTCCCCGCGATAAATCTCCTCTTTGTAGTTAATTTCCACGGTCCAGGATCTCGCGGATGGCATTAATCGCCTCCGTGGTCAGAGTTTGACCAAATCTCCCAAACCGGAGAGTTCGAACAATGTACCACAAATGTGTGATTGTCTTCCGAAGCAAAGGATTCTGCTTGTTGTTGCTGTTTCATGTCCAGGTTTTCCATCGCATACTTGGCTACGCCGTTCTGATGAGGACCAATGAGTCCGAAACACGTGTCAACGGCTGCTTCGACATATGCGGGCTAGACCGATAATTTTGCTTTTGTTTTATATATATATATATATATATATATATATATATATATATATATATATATATATATATATATATATATATATATATATATATATATAGGTATTTAATCTGGGCCGACCCAAGGGTTTCTGCCGCCCGGGTGCAAGATATAATTTGCCGCCCTTTCTCATCAAAACATCAATGTTATATTCCGTCAATAAAAATAACTGCGTTGATTTAAAATTCTGATTTTAATTATTAGAATACTGTTAATCTGTTTAAGAAATAAAACAATTTAAAATAAAAATTATGAAGGTAACTTTTTATAAACTTTATTACTTTGTATATTTTCGAAAAAGAATGTAATTTAAACAACCATAAAAAAGATAGCAAAAATACACATAATTTTGTATTCATCTTTTTTCTATATTAGCACTTTGAACTTCGATGTTTTATAAGTTATAATAATATAAATTAAACTAGTGAACTATACTGACGTACTCACTTTTTATTTATTGAAAACAACTTTTCTAGCTCTTTTGATTGCAAATTCTTCTATCTAACGCTTCGCAGATATATTTCTCCATGCTTAACATAGTCAAATTCTTAAGCCTATTCTTGCTCATAGCCGATCTCAGATAGGTTTTAATTATTTTCAATTCTGAAAAAGATCGCGCTCACCATGAGCAACAGTGACAGGCATTGTTAAAAAAAATATGGTAAAACTACACATAAGTTATGAAAAATACTAATTAAATTATGTTTGCCTTTTATGTTGGCACTGTTGTCATATCCCTGCCCTCTCATATCTTTATATCAATATGTAATTCTTTCAAATAATTTAATAAAAATAAGAACTTGAATTTTAAAATAATCAAACCAAAACACTTTCTTAACTTTAAATTTACACAAAAAAAGCACTTGACTACATAAACTATTATTTCAATTTTAGTTCACTGTTACTTCATACTTGTATTGAATCACCAACTGAAATTAAATAAACACAGCTTTCAAAATTGTCCTCCTATATATGCCGCCATGCCGGCGGCATACATAAAGGATTACCCAAAAAAGCACAACAAATACAATATTTTACCTACTCCTATTGAATAATATATTCATTATTCAACTGCGTTTTAGCAATTAATAGTATCTGTTACCAAACAGCGTGAGTAATAATAACTCACTGCTATAACTCACTATATAGTCTACTTAGATCCCAAGTAAGATCGACCGTCACTCATCTGCTAATGTCACTTGAATAATTCTGACGTTTTCAAATTAAGTTAATACTACCTAATTATTGTGAATTTGTAACTTAAGTATTTATTTTTATAGTCGTAGATAAAGTATAGTATTCAACTTGCGGTAATGGTCATAACTCACTTGATGAAACTTCATCTGCGTGAGTTATGACCTACATAATCAAGGGCGTCGCCAAGGGGGGGCAGTTGCCCCCTCCTAGAGATTCATGTGGTCAAATGCAAATAAATCAAAGTCCTAAGTCGGAGTTAAGACTAAATCCGACGAGAGCGTTTGCGGTGTCCAGAATTGTAATCTTTTGTCGAATTATTCTCTACGTTGGTTGGCTATCGTTATGGCCAGCATTGCTATAAATTGTGTTGTTAGGTTATGGTCTTCTTATGATAGGCTGAAAAGTTGCTTTGATACTCATCAAAATGAACAATTTTTAGTACACATTTTTCAACTTTGAACTTAGTTTGCTTTGCAAACTATATAAGGGAATAGATTTTTAAATGCGTCGATTTTGGAGTTTACGGTTGCTCGACAATGTCCGGAAAAGACTCCGGGGTACAAGCACTTCTACGCAAAAAATATACGAAAACTTTCTTCTTTCATTGCTCGTCCCAGAAACTGAATCTGCTAATCAATGATCTCAACGCCCTTGAAATCCGAAATGCCGTGGGAACCACGAAAGGTATTATTAGATTTTTTCGGGAATCAGTTTTGAGAAGGAAGTTGGTACCTAATATTTCCAAGCTCTGCGAAACAAGATGGCGTGAGAAACACAAATCTATCAGAGTTTTTTAGGAGAATTTTCCTTATATATTAGAAGCCCCAGAAACCTTATCGCGTGAAGGAAATAATGCTTCTCGAAAAAATGCCTTTTCAACTCCATGCGTCTGCTTCTGGGATATTATTTATTCTTGGCATTATTTTGATAGCCAAATATTCAGCTTTGATTTTTGTTGTTAAAGTGCTCCAATCCGTAGCTTTCGACGTAATCAAGGCCTCGCAGCACATTACACTCATTTTTCAATTGCTTGAGAGCCACCGTGACAATCCCGAAAAAGTCGCAGATGAAATTATAAAGGATGCTACTGTTATTGCAGAGAAAGTCGGACTGGAGGGGGACATCACAGAAGTCCTTAGTAATAATGCCAGCGATTGTGGTGTGATAAACCCAACAGAACAAATCTAACCGTTATTGATGTCCTAAAAGAAGCAAAAACCTTCTTTCCTGAAACAGGAAAAGCGTTGAAACTTTTGATCGCTCTACCGTGCGCAACGAGTACGGTAGAGCGATTGTTTAGCAGCTTCAGGAGACTAAAAACCCGGTTGAGAAGTACTATGGGGGAATATCGCCTCAATGGTCTGGCCATGATGAGTGTGCACAGAAAACATATCAATGAAAACTTACAAGATTTTCATAATAAAGTGATCGTAAAGTTTACAAAAAACTTAATAAAAAAAAGATCGACTACTTTATTATTAAAATCTTGTAACAGTCAATGGACAATTTGATTGCCTCCAAATTCTTTTAATTCTATTATTATTTTATCCTATATTTTGTCCCAAATTATTTTTGTTCTATTATTAATAACTTTGCTTTTAACTGTATTCAAAATTCATACTCTTCCATCCTCCATAAATCAACTGCCCCCCCCCTGAACCACCAGCTGGCGACGCCCTTGCCTACATTACCGCTCGTTGAATAATATACTATTGTCTCAATAGAGTACCGCCTAAGTCTAGCTGATTTCCCAAAATCTACTGCTTCGCTGCCGTCATGCTGACCTATATCCACAAAGCGGTAACTCGTTTGTCAGCATATTGACGATGTACAAAGTAATATTTTTATAGCGATCGACGTCTTTTTGGATGTGTTTATACTTGCACACTTCTAACTAATGTCCCAGCTCAAAAGAGACTGATGGGGAAGAACAACTACTATACATGTAGCAATCCTTTGTGCGGATATGAAAATAATGTATATAATAGTTTTTGCAACTGACTCTTCTACAAGAACATGTAAAAAAAAACTCGTGAGAAGCAGAGCTCCATCACTAAAGTTTACTCCAGTGAAATAAGTTAAAAAAAGTGGCCATCTGCGGAATGAGGCCGAACAAGCTGAATTTTTGCAGAGACCTTCGTTTTGATGTTCTAATGAAGCACAAAAAAATCTCATATGCCAACCCTTGTGCGTTTTGAGATACAGAAGGTCAAAGGTCATGAAAATCGGTTCTTCGCGAAAATCTCGTTTCTAGTGCATCTGACGTCGTAAGAACCCATTACAAAACTTACGTAAAATAGTATTCTCTACAAAATTGTTAATATACTTTTTTTCCTACGACCAACCGTTTTCGAGATATAGCACGATAAAGCGATAGAGCGCATGCTTAATAGGTAATATTGCATTACACTGCAGAGCTATAACTATAAAAGCACTTTTCTTAATCTGTTAGACTGGAAAATTAAATTTCCGTTATTGAAACCGTTGAAAATTTGTTTATTTATAAGAAAATTTATAATAAATAATTTAACAAAACAATGTATTCTCTTCACACCACTTTTGTAATGAAATGCAAAGCTTCTATATTTTATAATGCAAACAAAAAATATTTTTCTATTCTAGACAAGAAAAGTAAAATCATCCATATATAAAGAAGTGGACCATGACCGTATTTCTCCGAAACGCAGTCCCTAAACCCCTTGCCTTGTTATGTAATTGTAAAGCGCCTATTGGCCGCATCACGTCTAGTCGAGTCGGTCTCGAATCCGAATCCAGGCCAGTTTGTTACAGTTAATGAAACTGTTAAAAGCTGTTTCTCGACTGTTATGTGAAAGACGTTCTTTTCCACACGGAATGGCTAGTCTGTGCTTTAATAGACTTAATAGACCTGTTAAATTGTCATCCCTTCCACCTACGAGTGAAGCAGCTCGACAACATATTTATCGGGTCACCTACCAAGTTCAGATTTGGCTAGAGAAAAATCTACAACCCGAAGAAGGGGGTTGGGTATTAGAAAACGACGTACTTCAGCCGAAAACAACACTACTGCCACCTGCTCCAGACAAACTATTGAATACAATATTTTGTAATTGTAAAAAGGGATGTGGTGCGCAGTGCGGGTGTAGAAAAGTCGGGCTGCCATGCTCCAAAGTTTGTGGCCAGTGTCACGGACAGGCATGCCTGAACCCGTCAACGAAGTTGCAGAACATAGAAGACTTCAGTGACCTTGAGCCTGAAGAGGTTTTGCCAGCTGACATAGAGCCAACAGACTTGGAGGCAGCGTCTGATGACGACAATGTGTTGGTTGACGTGCTAGTGGAACTAGACGAAGACGATGAGGACGGCAAAGAAACATAAGGCGCGTAGCGCCAGGTGTAAAAAATTATAAAAAGCTTTTCTAAGATCGAAAACATGGATTAGGCCTACTGGGGATACCATGTCAAAAAAAACGCGCCTTGCATTTTACTTCAAAAGTGGTGGGGAAAAGAATGAATTTTTTGTTATTAATTATTTATTATATATTTTTTTTATAAATAAACAAATTTTCAACGGTTTGAATAATAGGAATTTGATTTTCTAGAATAACAGATTGAGAAAAGTGCTTTTATAGTTATAGCTCTGCAGTATAATGCAATATTACCTATTAAGGATGCGCTCTACCGCATTATCGTGCTGTATCTCGAAAACGGTTGGTCGTACGAAAAAAATGTATATGAACAATTTTGTAGAATATTTCCCTCCTGTCAAAAATCCCTTGTAAATGGAATGCAATTATCGAAAATTACAGCGAATATTTCCCTCCTGTCAAAAATCCCTTGTAAATGGAATGCAATTATCGAAAATTACAGCGATAATTGCATTGTAGAAAGCGAAAGAGCCCTGCGATAATTGCATTGTAGACCGATAATTGCATAGTAGCATAGTTCATATCACGGTTATTGATGACAAGCTGAGAATTTATGAAATAACAACGTCAGTTTGACAAGTTGAAAGTTTATTCGGGAAATATTCCCCAAAATTACACTCGTGCATCAAAATAACCGGATAATTTCGCATTCCAGCGTGTTGTCTTTAAAAAACTGCATTCGGTCATTTTCATATTTTGGAGAAATATCTTTCTCCAAAAAAGAAAATGAACTCATGCAGTTTTTTGACAACACGCTGTCATGCAAAATTATCGGTTATTTTGATGCACTTGTGCAATTACTTACGAGAATACTATTTTACGTTAGTAAAAAACGAAGGTTTCTGCAAAAATTCAGCTTGTTCGGCCTCATTCCGCAGAGGAAGTCTTATTTCACTGGAGTAGTTGTATTTTGCGCACGAGATGTGATTCTAACAAATTGAATTATATTTTGAAAAATTAAATTAAATAGCAAACCAAATTAAAATTTTGAAAACCATTAATTATATTTTAAAAAATTATTCGCGAAGTGCATCGTGGTTGAAGAAAAAAGTTGAAACCAACGAAGGAACGTATCTCAACATCAACTCAGACCACGTTCTAAATTTCAACCCTCTATTGTAAAAAAAAATTCTACATGAGTATAGATATACAAAGTTTGATATTTGATCTGAAATTTTGAAATAATTTGTTAATAAATTAAACATTAGAACTTTATTGCCATAATGATATACAGCTATTTATGTTATATCACATTCTTCATTTTGCTTTAAATAACTAAATCCTCACCTAGAAATAGAAAACATTAGTTTATTCAGCAATCGCAAAATATCTTTACTTACTCCAGAGGTAGATTTATGTTATATCACATTCTCAATTTCGTTCAATTAAATAACAAACTCCTCACCTAGAAATAGAAAACATCAGTTAATTCAGAAATTGCGAAATTTCTTCACTTACTCCAGAGGTAGCAACACCAAATGATTCATATCTCTTTATTTTCTTCAATACATCATCCAACTTATTGGTTCTTTTGAAGTCCTACAAAAATTGCAATTGGCTAAAAATGATGAAAACTATTCTCGAAGATATGAAAAGTAATTATGTATATATATATATATATATATATATATATATATATATATATATATATATATATATATATATATATATATATATATATATATATATATATATATATATATATATATATATATATATATATATATATATATATATATATATATATATATATATATACAGGGTAGCGAGAAAGTCTGGCAACAAGCTATTTTCTCTGAAACTATCAAAGATATAATCATCAAATTCTGGGGTTATTAACGCGATTGCATTTTGCATTTTTTAGAGGATCCGCCAAAGTTTAGTGACGTCACCATTCAGTGTACCGCCGTCATCTTGAATTTTTTTTAATGGCAACGTAGGTCGAGTGATATATCGTAGAAAAGCTTATTTCTTTCTCTTTTCAAAAATACTAAATAAGTTCAAAATTACTGAAAAAATACAATAAACAAGTTTCAAAAACTTAAAACATCAAATTTTTCAACACATATCATATAACTAAAAAATTAACTAGAATGAAAACACATAATCAACATTTTCTTCATAACAAGTGCTCAAAGTGTTGGCCACCTGTTTCTTGGCAATAATACAATCTGTCTTGGAAGCTTCGAATAGAATTGTTGATAATTTCTGGAGACATTCCTTGCATTTCAAGACGTATGCGATCTTTCAAATCGTTTATGTTTGTTGGTCTGTTAACATACACGCGGTCCTTCAGGTATCCCCATAAGAAGAAATCAAGTGTACTCAAGTCTGGAGATCTTGCTGGCCACTCAATTACACCTCTTCGACCAATCCATCTCTGAGGGAAAGTTATATCCAAACATTGCCTAAAGTTTTCGTGAAAGTGCGCAGGTGCACCATCCTGTTGGAAATATACGTTCATATTTGGAAATAGAGCAGTAATTTCAGGTATAATTTGATTCAGTAAAAGATCAAGATATTTTTCACCAGTAAGAGCGCCGTCGATAAAAAATGGACCAATGATATGGTTTTTCACCAAACCAGCCCATACATTAACATTTTGTGGGTATTGTGTATGGGCCTCATCCATCCATTGGGAATTAGAATCTGACCAGTACCGGCAATTATGTCGATTAACAGTGCCGTTTAGACAAAATGTAGCTTCATCACTGAATACAAGTGAATCTAAGAAATTATTTTGATCACCAATTTTCTCTACAACCGTTTCACAAAACTCTAATCTTCGATCAAAATCATCCTCAGCTAATTCTTGTTGGTTTTTAATTATGTATGGATGGAACTTATTTTGATGCAAAATTGTTTGTACCGACTTCCTGCTAATATCATGATTTCTTGCCAATTCATAGTTAGATGTTTGATGATTTTGTTGAAAATCTACTAGGACGTCTAAAGTCTTATCTTCGTTAGTTGCAGTTTTTGGTCTGCCAGACCTTGGGCGATCCTGTACACTACCGGTTTCGTTAAATTTATTTAATATTCTGGAAACTGTTGATTTACTTATAGGGTCATGTTGAGGATTCAAATCATTGAACAAATGACTTACTTCTTCATATGTACGTTTTTTATCCCCATATCCAATTAACATTAGTATCTGGATCCTTTCTTTTACCGATAAGTGCACCATTCTTAATTTACTTTTCACAAATACCACTCAAACACTGCATGTATCAAATACCAAGATTAAATCAATTTACTATTTGAAAATATGATTTAAACACTGCTGTTATCAAATAAAACGACTCTGACATTTGACATGTGATTTTTGACATATTTTTTCATTGCTTACTACTGTTTTTTTCATTAACCGGATACCAGTGACGCACCAGCAATCTTCCAAAATATAGAGAAATTAACACACATATCTGCAATGTTATAGGATACTTTCTTAGTTATGTGGTACTTGTTCTATATTTTTGGAAAGAGGAAAAAATAAGCATTTCTACGATATATCATTCGACCTACGTTGCCATTTAAAAAAATCTAAGATGGCGGCGTTACACTGAACGGTGACGTCACCTGACCTTGACAGGTCCTCTCAAAAACGCAGAAAATATTCCCGTTAATAACCCTAAAATTTGATAATTATAACTCTTATCGTTTTAAAGAAAATCGCTTGTTGCCGGACTTTCTCGCTACCCTGTATATATATATATATATATATATATATATATATATATATATATATATATATATATATATATATATATATATATACATATATATATATATATATATATATATATATATATATATATATATATATATATATATATATATATATATATATTATATATATATATATATATATATATATATATATATATATATATATATACAGGGTGTTTCTGAATTGATGCGAAAGATTTCAATGGGTGATTCTTCAGCAAAAATTAAGGGGGTCTTTCATATAACTTTTTGTTCAACACCCTTTTCCCTCCAAGTTACAGCCCTTTGAAATTAGGTGAAAAAAAATTGTTTTTATTCAATACATCCACTTAGGAAAAAACTAGAGGAATGAAATTTGGCAGATAACTGCTGCTAATAAAATGGCAGTTTTTGAGTGTTTTTGTTACACTAAAATGTTAGCACAAGAGGCTGAAATAAACAACCCCTATAATATTTTGCATCAGAACTTTTTAATGCGCTTATACTTTCCTATTTAAAAAATATATTTGAAAAGACAGACTCAATCTGCAACTTTTTTATGTCTTAACTTTTTATCATAAAGTTGTTAGTTTGATCACAAAAAAATAAAACAGTGCTCAGACTCTTTCCATAAATTCACAGAGAGGTTATCATTTATTTAAAAAAAAACAAGTAAGCTGCTGTCAAATGAAGTCATATGACAAATAGTTTTATTGTCCTGATTTTTTCTAATTTCTAGACAGTTTTATAATGACTTCAAACATTTTTCACAACTAAATAAAACTTTATTGAAAGAATGGCATTTTTTTATTTAGTTGAAGAATATTGCAAATTAGAGCGGATTGAACAATAACTACTAATAACAATTAACATATTATTTGAAATTTGACAGCAGCTTACTTGTTTTTTTTTAATAAATGATAACCTCTGTGAATTTATGGGAAAATAGCCTGAGCACTATTTTATTTTTTTGTGATCAAACTAACAACTTTATGATTAAAAGTCAAGACATAAAAAAGTTGCAGATCGAGTTTGTCTTTTCGAATATATTTTTTAAAAAGGAAAATATAGGCGCATTAAAAAGTTCTGATACAAAATATTATAGGGGTTGTTTTTTTCAGCTCCTTGTGATTACATTTAAGGGTAACAAAAACACTCAAAAACTGCCATTTTATTAGCAGCAGTTATCTGCCAAATTTCATTCTTCCAAATTTCTCCAAAGTGGATTGATTTTATAAAAGTTTTTTCTTTAGGATGGATAGGGACCTATAAGCGCTACATTTCAAAAATATTTTCATGTTGTACAGGTTGTGACAAAAACACGAAAAGTTGTTATTTTTTAAATGGAATATCCTGAATATTATTTCATTTTTGGACGCCTGCTAACTGAATAACCTTTATATTGCATTAGTGAAATATTGACTGACTTATGCTTGGTGTAAAGGTAAAATAATTGCAATCTTTAAACGGCACCAACTTGTTTAACTTAATGCAACGCTCTGTATTTTACGTCACCAACAGATGTAAAATTTAATTGTCTATCGAATTGCTATCGATAACTCTCCACGTTTTCAAATAAAATGCACATTTTCATTTTTGAAACTTATATTAAGAAATTTATTATTTACGAAGTCGCCTATAGCTTTTTGACAAGTATTGTTATTCACTTTTGGTTGTCATATATAATTATGTAATTCAAAATCATACTATAGCGGTAGTTTGTGATCTTGTTATCATTGTTTTATTTTTTGTTTATTAAACTTTTGAATTTGCTATTTTCAATAAATAAATACTTCAAGAAACACTTATTTGTATTGATTGTGAACCCAATTGACGAACGTAGATAAGCGATACGCCCCCTACCGGTGTCGAATATTACTAACGCATGGGCCATAGATTGCTATGTTTACATCACTGTTTACGTGTATTTAATATGAGGAGTTGTCGAGTTTTAATGGTGTTCAATTTTGTTTGGGATCGTTTACAAACGTTCAGAAGAGATGAATCACTATTGTTTTGTATCCTATTGTTCATCTTGGGCAAAAAAATCTGAATATAGCTTAAATACCTTTCCGAAAGCTGGACAATTCAAAGTTGTATTCCAAACAAAGTTTGGAAACAAGGAAATGATGGACAGAAGAAAGGCGTGGATTAATAACTTGAAGATTGAAAAAAGTGTCTGAACATAAGAGAGTTGTTCTTCGCAGTTTACTGAGAATAATTATTTTCCCTGCAGTAAGTTTGTGGATTTTTCCATATAGAATTATACCAACTGATGATGTGCAATTTTCAGCTAACCGAAAACATAAGGTTTTTGAAGTCCAATGCTATTCCAACGAAAAATCTTCCACTTTTATCGGAATCTGAACCTGGGCCATCATCCAGAGATTCTAGATAATTGTATTTTCTTTCATGTAACAACCAGAGATACTATTAGTGTTGGGTAGGACACTACATGAAAATGAGTTTGTAAGAGTAGCCTCTTTTTTGTACTGAGCCAGTACAATGTCCCACTTCAAATGACGCGAGGCGTACTGAAGCTCGGCGATACGTTTGAAGTTACGAGTAGGTATATGACATTTGATGTTATTGCATTACATTAGTTACAGTCTGAACTCTGATTGATGATATATTAATAATCAGTATCGCAAAGTGATATGAAACGATTAGCATAGTGAATATTGTTTGTAAGTAGGTAAATAAAAATATAAACAATTAATATATTTCGAAGGGGGGATATTCAAAAGCAAAACCTTCGCTTCAATACGTGCCTCATAGGACATTTCCTTATCGCTCGGGGAGACTCGAAAAGCAATAATGCAATAAATTTGTAGCATGCGTCTCACTTCCTCTTTGTCTTCATCCTACAGTTTTACGTAGACGGAAAGTAAGAAGCGCCTAGCGCGACACCCGCGTCATAAAATTTGAAGCAGTACAATATAAAATGTTGAGCCGCTCTTACATTTTGACGTCATGTACGGGACAAATGTACTGCCTCTTGTATGTCCTACTCAACACTAGATACTATTAAAATAATAATAATAAATAATGTTTATTTGCACAACCAAAATAACAGTTTATCATAACATCAAGAATATGAAATAAAACTTTACTCTATAGCAAGGTAAAAACTAAAATATTCAATTATATAACCAGGAAAACAGAGATTCTATAAAAAAACCGGACTGTCAGAAGTCCACCGTACTTTTAGGAGAGCTGTTATACGTCAGGAAAATTTAAAAAAATATAATAACTCATTACGTTCAAACGATTCAAGCAGAGTATTCATGTTAATTCTTTTTTTATTTCATGTTGTTTCTTTCAGTTTTGTTGGTAAGTACTTAGTTTTGTCCATTATACTCAAAACCTCTTCAGTTGGTAATGAAAGTAGACATGTCAGAGATGTTTTCTTGACACTTTTGAAAGTTTTTTTACTTTTTAAATAAATAGGTGTTCTATCATACAGCCTTTTCATGATGTATACATAGTTCCTCTAACCAATTAATTTATTCGTCCTCTCCTTTATTTTATTAATGATTTTCATGTTCAATGATAAAAACTCTGTAAATTTCAACTTGATGTAAGTAGGTTATCTACTGTTGAACAAAGATAATATTGTCCTCAATCGAAACACAATGAACCACTGGAAAATACGAAGTCTAAAAAAACAGAAATTACGAAGCTAAATGTTCGAAAACTCAAAATGAAATGAACGTAAATACCATTACCAAACAATGTAAACAAACCGTTAATGGCCCATGGAGTAGTACCGATATTAGCCGTTCCGGCGCTACGATCTTAATTTCAGACGCCAATAGTTCTAATGAATTTCTGTATATTTTGTGGCTGCAAGTAATTGTAGTTCAGCTTCATTTCTGGTTATGTTTGCCCATTTTTTTCGAAAGAATTTGTAATTCGTACACTTTTCTTATATTATTATTTCTATGCATTTCAATATTATCCAAGAAAATGATGAAGATGGTCCAATGATATCAACTCAAATTGGTCTAATGTAGGTATTCCTGGCATAGTCATGTGATATTGAACGAAGTTCAAATTGGTACTCTTCACTGATGTATTGTTATTTAGTATTAGTAACTAACATCAAATCTCTGACCATATTACTACAGTTAAATTCTAGTTTGTACCATTTACATAATTTTTTCAATATGAACATTTATATGTGAATAATAGAAAAACTTACTTTTGCTACTTCCAATGCTTTTTCTTTTGGAATGTATTGCATCAGAATTGCGGCTGCATCCAATTTATCAGATTGAATGCACTTCTTAAAAGAAAATTGCAAGTTCAGATGAAATAGTACAGGGCATTGCTGAAAAAATAATGTATGAATTAAAAAACATGGAAACAGTTTTTCATTGAATTTATTTTCATTATGATAGATTACCGCATGGTGAAGATTTCGAACAACAAAGCATTACTTAACTATGATATTAAACATGTAACACACCTGTATCATAAAAATATCCTTTAGAAAGTATTCTTCAAATTTTGTATCATCCAAATTAAGAGTTGCAGTCACGGTGTGATCAATAAGTCGTTGCCATGCACTCACATAAAACTTATCATATATGTAGTCCTCGTTTTTTGTATATTCAAGATAATCCTTTAAATCTAAAAACTATTTTTATGGTATTATAAGTCTTTTTCCGACAAGAGGATAGTTAACACAACTCACCATGTTGAAATGGTTAGCTTTTTTTATGATGAATTCCCAATATTTAACTTTGGATAATTTCAATACTTTACACACTTGGGCTAAGGCTTTTATACTATCTGGGTTTCCGATTTGTGCTAATTTTTTTGTTACTATGCTCCAGGTTTTCATGTTTTCCAGATCCAATTGGATTCCAAATGTAGATAATATACTAGACAACGTCAACTGATCGACGATGTTCCTATAGTTTAATTAATCAAATATATATATATATATATATATATATATATATTTATTCTCATATAGTAGTTATCACAATAGTAACATGTAACACACGATTTTCTTGGTAGAATGTGTGTGTGCTACGTCTAGACAACTAACTAAGATTACAATAATGTTAAATAATGTTTTACAATAAAAGTTATGAAATGGTAGTAAATAACATAAATTATTTTAGTATTGGTAACAACAGTAACAACAATAAATGAAATCTAGCAACTCTAGAGGCTATACAGTACTAACACAATGGCATCATCAACAGTTTGCAATTTTATTATCCAGCAACCAGAAAATGATATTTCTTTTGTTATACTTATAGGGTCGATTTTTAAATTGAGAGGGTATGATGTTGAGTATCTTTGGGGAAATATAATACAGTGATCTTTGTATTGATGTAAAGGAGGTGCTTGGAAATGTAACATGTCTCAGACTTATAGCTCGGGTAGTGATACAATGAGAAATTTCCTGTGTCATATACTTATTGTTCAGTAATAACCTACAAATATTTTTTATGTGTAATTGTTCTAGGTTCAGAACTCTAGCCTGGTCAAACACTTGCTCTGTGGAGAATCTTCTATTTTTGAATAATATAATTTTTAGGATTCTTTTTTGGGCTATGATTAGTGGGGATAAAACAGATTTACAGGCCGAGCCCCTAGCGATAATACCATAATTTATAACATATTCCACTTAGGCCCTGTATACATTTATAAGGTTTTTCCTTGGTGGCCATTCTCTAATTTGATAGAGTTTGTAATACATTTTTCTTAATTTTGTTGTACCATACTCAATGTGATCCTGCCACCTCACGTGTGAATCAAAGAACAAACCCAGATATTTAGTTTTATGTACTAATGAGATTTTCTGTGTGCAATTGCAATTTGCATAGTCATGGCAGTTAGCGGTTTGAATCTTTGTCGATTTATTACCGGGATGGGTTCGCTTATTCAAAGTAAAACACATGAAGCTAGACTTGTCTACATTAAGAGTCAGCAAATTAGAATCCAGCCATGTCTTAATTTTACTCATTGCTGCTTCAGCTTTCTTATATACAAGATCCCATGTGGCATCATGCAGCATAATAACTATGTCATCAGCGTAACAAACAACATCGCCTCCACATTTCAATTGGATTAGACTATTTATGTAGATGGAAAACAAAACCGGGCCTAGCACCGTGCCCTGTGGCACACCACATTCTATCAGGCAAGACTCACTTATTGAATCTCCAAATTTGACCTGCTGAGATCGTTGATTCAGATAGGATTTAAACAAGTCCAATGCAATACCCCTGATACCCAAATTGTACATACCATCTAGCAAAATGCGGTGTGACACAGTGTCAAAGGCCTTTGCCAAGTCCAGGAATATTAATAAGCATTTTCTACCATGATTAAGATTTTTTGATATGTAGTCTATTACCCTGACAATTGCATCCTCTGTTCCATACCCTTGCCTAAATCCATATTGGTTACATGATAACAGTTTACAATTTTCTAAATAGTTAACAAGTCTCAACTTGATGCATTTTTCCATCACCTTGCTAATATTGCTGGTAATGGCTATCGGTATATAATAACTGATTTCCTTTTTGGAGCCTCCTTTATGGAGTGGTGTGATTATTGAGTTTTTAAGTACATTTGGCTATTTCCCCTCTTTAAGAATTAAATTTACTATGTGCAATAGAGGTATTAATAAGGCCTCATGCGAATGTTTCAGAAAACCTTATACCATCATTTCCAGTGCTATTATTATTGTTGAGGGAGTTTATTACTTCAATCATTTCTGTTTTTTTGATAGGGGATAAAAAGAATGACCCAGCATATTTAGGGGGATTTATATTTAGGTTTTCTTTGTTCGATTTAGATATTTTACTGGCTAAGTTTTTGCCAATTTTGGAGAAGAAATTATTAAATTCATTAGCTATATGCAATTTATCAGTTATATCTTTATTGTTCTCATCTAAGATATTGTTAATAGTGTGTTTATATATATATATATATATATATATATATATATATATATATATATATATATATATATATATATATATATATATGTAATATATATATATGTAATATATATATATGTATATATATATATATATATATATATATATATATATATACAGGGTCACTCACGGTGGATGGTAGGTTAGACGTTTACGGAGAACGGGACATGGGATTATTCTGAAAATTTGGTTTCATGGGTAATCGAATTTGCTCTATCGATCTAAAATAATGGTGGCGCTGCGACGTTGCCGCTTATACTAAAAAGTAGCAGCAACTGTGAAATTTCAAATGAGACACCCTATATATTTTTCCATTTTTTGCATCTCTACCATTTTCCAATTGTTTTTGCATGATACTTCCCTATACCTATCTCCAGAGGTTTTCGAGAAATTAAATGGTTTCCTTATTTTTTTGTGCAAAACATAGCTTCAATTAAATGTTCATTACTAAGGTATTTAGATTCGTAGGACTTTGAAATTTTAGGCGAAATTTTACCAAGTTCCGAAGTATTAATAATATTCAAAGAAATTTGTTCTCCATTATACAGGGTCCTTCAAAATTTGCGATTTTAACGATAAATACAAAAATGGTAAAAAGTGCATTTTTTCAAATGTAATACCCTGTATATTATTAAATATCTCGAAAGAAAATTGAATTTTCTTTCAAATGATGTATCATGTTCCTATACCTAAAAAGTCAGATTTCCGAAATAAAAGCAAGTTTCTATAAAAATCGGATTATTTTGCCATATTTTGTATTAGGTAGCTATGAAATGTCAAGAAAGATGTCATTATGAAAATTTGACAATTGGTGCATCAACAATAAGACGTTTGCGCGTTCATTAACGAAAATTTGATTTGAAAACAATCAAAATGGAAGGCAATAACTATTCTCATGAAGTTTTGATGAAGTTATTTATTGTACATGGTCAATGTGACCAAATAATAGCAAGAACATGCAGAAGACTCAATGAAATATTGACAACTAATAAACGAGAGAAAATTTGTACGTTTACAAAATAGTTCTATCACTTATGGGTCAATACTGAAAGCGAAACGAAAGTAACAGGTTTTGGTAAATTTCGTTTCGCTTTCAGTATTGACCCATAAGTGATAAAATTATTTTGTAAACGTACAAATTTTCTCTCGTTTATTGGTTGTTAATAGGTATACATTTCCTTGAATCTTCTGCATGTTCTTGCTATTATTTGGTCACATTGACCATGTACAATGAATAACTTCATCAAAACTTCATGAGAATAGTTATTGCCTTCCATTTTGATTGTTTTCAAATCAAATTTTCGTTAATGAACGCGCAAGCGTCTTATTGTTGATGCACGAATTGTCAAATTTTCATACTGACATCTTTCTTGATATTTCATAGCTACCCAATACAAAATATGGCAAAATACTCCGATTTTTATAGAAACTGGCTTTTATTTCGGAAACCTGACCATTTAGGTATAGGAACATGATACATCATTTCAAAGAAATTTCAATGCTCTTTTGAGATATTCAATAATATACAGGGTATTACATTTGAAAAAATGCACTTTTCACCATTTTTGTATTTATCGTTAAAATCGCAAATTTTGAAGGACCCTGTATAATGGAGAACAAATTTATTTGAATATTACTAATACGTCGGAACTTGGTAAACTACGCCTAAAATTCCAGCGTCCGATAAATCTAAATACCTTGGTAATGAACATTTAATTGAAGCTATGTTTTGCACAAAAAAATAAGGAAACCATTTAATTTCTCGAAAACCTCTGGAGATAGGTATAGGGAAGTATCATGCAAAAACAATTGGAAAATGGTAGAGATGCAAAAAATGGAATATATAGGGTGTCTCATTTGAAATTTCACAGTTGCTGTTACTTTATAGTATAAGCGGCAACGCCGCAGCGCCACTATTATTTTAGATCGATAGAGCAAATTCGATTACCCATGAAACCAAATTTTCAGAATAATCCCATGTCCCGTTCTCCGTAAACGTCTAACCTACCATCCACCGTGAGTGGCCCTGTATATATATATATATATATATATATATATATATATATATATATATATATATATATATATATATATATATATATATATATATATATATATATATATATATATATATATATATATATATAGGTAGATGGATAGTGTGAGTATTACATAGTACAAATTAAGTAAATTTCGATTTGGAAATTAATATATACTCACATAAAGGATTCAAAATCTCGTGACGTCAAAAATTCGATGGTTAGAATATCGGTAATTTCCCGCAAACATTTCAAACATCTAGACCTGTAGTAAACATTTGAAGACTCGCTTAAATTGTTAATATCAGCTTGTTCCAACAGATATTTCCTCCAGAAAATAACATCACTTGAACAAACATATGCAGCTCTGAAAATGATAAGTTGCGTTACAATGTTTCATCATTGACCTACTGAACATACCTTATCAAGTTATATTCACTCTTTTTGATATTATCCTGATACATCAAATTAATAGATAATTCCATCGACATGTTTCCATACAGCGCCAGAGAATCTGAATCCACCAGATATACACTAACTAGTTTTTTTCTGAATGTGATGATATCTAAACTGAATATCTCAGCTAGTTGGTCTGCAGCTTTGTTTATATCTGGAAACATATAAATATATATATATATATATATATATATATATATATATATATATATATATATATATATATATATAAATATATATATATATATATATATATATATATATATATATATATATATATATATATATATATATATATATATATATATATATATATATATATATATATATATACAGCGTTTACAAAGTCGGTTAAATAGGAAAACTAGTATATTTCTTGCTGATTACTATGGTGAAAACGTAACAAAAATCGGACATTGCGTTCAAGAGGTATGTCAAAAACTTCAACTTTTTTAAATAGGACACCCAGTATACAATACGTCGATTGCAAATTCAATTTTGAACAAATATTGTTTTACAACAGTCCAAAAGACAAAATTGACAAAGTTATTGACGATTTTTCAAATTCGTCAAAGAACTTACGCTAGAGGGTGTTTTATAGTAAAAGGAATATCCAGGATGTTGAACAGTATTTTTTATTTTAAAGTATTCTATAATATCATCTTTATTAAAATATATAAATATAATAGTAATAATGTCATTCCGAATGAGCAACAATGCTGGTGGTGGAACATTACATGATAGACCGGCATTAAATACATCTATATCGATTTTAACAATTAGGTACAATACAATTTTGGGTAGCGAGAAGTGAAACAATAACAAACTTAATTCAACAATTACAACATACATTCTTAAATAGTTACGTAATATCACATATTATGAGCACTTTTTGGCAACAAGTTTTTTAAAATTTTTGTGGTTTCTAGTCTTATATGTGTGGGTTTCACTAACCAAGTTAATTGTAATATTACATTTTTGTTGATTCTTTTGGATGTTGTAATTGTATTTGCATTGCTCTATTTGCAATATTTGTTCCAGTGGTATTATTCCTGTACCCTTATATATTATTTATGTATGTGTTCTGTAGTTATATCCAAATAAAGACTTCACTACTTTATTTTGAATAGTTTGTATTTTCTTAAATTGTGTTGATTGACATATACCCCACGTTGTGATAAGATAGCGAAAAACTGACAGAAAGTATGCATTGTAAATCACAAGTCTATTTTGTGCATTTAGATAACTGCTATATCTAAACAAGGCACCAATCATAGGGACTACCTTTTTTGAAATATGATTTAAGTGCTCCTGCCAATTCAATTTATCATCTATGACCGCCCCAGATATTTGGAGCATTCGACTCTTTGAATCACTTCAGAGCCAATTTTTATGAAAAAATCATGGGTTTCCATATTTTTGTTTTTAAACAACATGAAAACAGTTTTATTAACATTTATTTTAAGTTTATTACTGAGGAGTCACTCAGCATAAAGTTTCATATCATCCTTCACCAAATGCTCAAATTCAGGGAGGTTATTTCCTTCATAGGCAAGGACGGTGTCGTCTGCAAATATATAGTAGCGTGCCCTTTATTTGGCTTTTTTAAGATTTAGTGTATGTAAGGAATACAACATAGGCCCCAAGACTGGCCCTTGTGGGACTCCACAGGTCACTTTCTTTAGTGCACTGTTGACTTTGTCTAATGTTACATAATGTTGTCGGTCTTTTAAATATGTCTCTAGAAGATCCGAGCATTTATCTCTTAGTCCCAGTAAGTTGAGCTTATTCATTAATATTTCGTGGTGAACCACATAAAATGCCTTCTGCAAATCAACAAATATCGTTATGACATATCTTCTATTGTCTAGATTAGTTATAAGGTGATTCAAAAAGTCCATTGTGTCGCTTTGCGTATTTGATTGCTTTTGGAAGCCGTACTGAAATCTATCCAGCTCGACATATTTACTCAAGAAGCAACTGACCCTTTTTTTAACTTAAACTTCTCGAAAACAACGAAATTCAAACTAGATTCTCAGAAACATCACCCTCTTACTCCGAGCATTTCTGAGCTCGCTTGTGAAGGCCCTCGCAATGAATCTACGATCAATATTATTGATAGCATGGGGTGATACATAATTGAAAATCCCCAAGAGTATTAAACCGCATTCTATACACATCTTTCATTTGGGGGTATTTACCCCGAAATGAAAAAATCCATACGGGTCATGTCTGGTGATCGAGGAGGCATACGGTTAGGGCCGTTGGTTGATAAATATCTGCCATTACATGGATTTATTAATAAGATATGAACCTGGTGAACATTATGCGCAGGAGCTCTATCTTGTTGAAAGTATATATGTTGATCAAGAAGTTTGGAAGTATGGTCCTTAACATTACAGCGTACATTTCAAATGCACCTTGATAGAATACACTAATACAGGGCCTAAAATTGAGCCGATCAAACCACGCCAAACATTAATACTAAAGGGTATCTACTGGTTACAAGGACGAACGGATTTCCTCGACTCAAATACCCCTATTTGAGAAATTTGATTCGTCACTACAAAGAATCAAGCGCCAAATATTATTATTTTGTCTGATTTATTGCTTCACTTATTATGTGGTTATTTCTTGGTTCTAGCCTTCATAAACACATTTTCTTTCGACTTAAACTAACAATACAATTGCAAAAAGTATCTTTGATCTGGCAAGTTACGCAGGGGAAACAAATCACTATGAAGTTCAAGAAATCTGTGGCTATTTTTTTTTGACAAACGATCTAACATTCCATCGTTTCACATTTTTCCGAATGCGTGAAAAGCATATTTCAAAAAACACAAACTATAAAATGTTTACGAGCAACTATATACCTATATATATATATATATACATATATATATATATATATATATATATATATATATATATATATATATATATATATAAATATGTATATAATATATATATATATATATACATATATATATATATATATATATATATTATTATATAAATATATATATATATATATATATATATATATATATATATATATATATAATATACATATATACTACGTTTGACATATTCATTTGAAAACTTAATGATTAATCAAATCAAGCCTCCAACGGAGCTAGTTTCATAAGATTCGACGACATGGAATTGCCATACATCCTTCAAGGGAGAATGTTAGGAAATTCGATATCGGCGCTAATAAAAGATGAATAAGTAACAATTCATTTGAAACACCAAGGATTAATTTTGTTCTCGGAAATTTGTCCGAATAACGCCTGTAGTAAGAGCTGTACTAGTGTCTCCAATCACTCTCCTAGTTAGCAACGAATCGGTATACTGATTATTTGCATAAAGTTGAAGAAAATTAGTAAATCCATGCATGTTTGCTTTTACTTCAAATTGACTACAGAGATGAATTAACTAATGAATTATTTGGAAAAAAGAATAACGTTTTATATCCGTGACAATGGAGGGCGTTTTGAACAATTGCTCTAAATTGTTTAATTATATTTTCTTCAGAAATCAACATATTTTATATTCATTGTTTTGTTTATTTGGTATGTTTCTGTAGGTTCATCACTAAAATATTACCGTTTATGATTTTCGTTATTAAGAATTATTTTGTATGAACATTAACTTGAGTAACATTATGGGCTCTATCTCATTAACTAGTATTTGTAAAACTGGACACAATATTGAATTTTACAAAGAGTATCTTCTTGGTCTATAATCCAATGAATTGTAATCTGTAATTTTATGAACATTTCGACTAAGAAACAACCTCAAAACAGTAAACATTAATTAAATGAACTCTCTATGAATCATGTAACTAGCGCCCTCTGTGGGAAATTTCACAACAAATGTCATTACAATGTTGCCAGTAGTTTCTTAGTAATTGTCAAAAATGCATATATCAAATACTGATGCCGTATGGAAGATTTTTTACTGAGAAACCCCACTTTTTAAAAAAATATTCTTGTTTATATACACACACACACACACACATATATATACATATATATATATATATATATATATATATATATATATATATATATATATATATATATATTAGAAGTTTTTTGGTGTTGAATATTGGTATAACACAGTACCTGGACAGTGGAGATTAATATATTCTGACTTTTTTATGATTCTTTCATCCTGGTAGAGAGCCATCAGAAGCTGCTCGATATTCAATATCAAATCTATGTAACATTGATCTGCCAATTGATGCATGTGCAATATCTGTAAAGATAGGCACCTCTGATACTTCTTTTCGATCTGAAAATATAATTAATACTTGATGATTATATCGCTTTATTTGCAATGATAAAATACTGACTTTTTTGAACGACACAGGACAAGGTGGATTCGGTTCGTGATTTTTATATTCTAGAGCATATCTATAAGTTATTTTGGCAATAGTAACTTGATCAGCACCTGAAAATGCACATTTTAGCATTATAATGGTTAGTCCCTCATACTTTAAGGATGTACTTCATTTTCGGTCAAATACATCAATGAGAATTAAAATAATCAAATCATGAAAAACATACTAGTTGACCATGGTCAATTTCATACATTACATAAAGTGAACAAGGAAAATTCTTTAATAATTTAAAAAATTATCACAAAAATTTCCAAGGAAGCTGGTTATACGTATTCAGCAACGCAAAATCTGCATTCACAATCGAACGGTGAATTATAGAAATTGTCAAGTCACCCCGACTCAAAATCTGCATACAGCTGTTTCGATCTTATTAGATCTTATCAGTGCAGCTAATTTGACTCGGAGTGAATTAACAAATTTCTAATTGTTCCCCAATACAAATCGTGGTCAGTAACACTGGCTGGATAACAATCCAGAGCGCCATCCCACCAAAGATATTGGGAAACAACAATTCACCGCTTAGACTGAAAATGCAGAAATTCGTCGCTTAAACACGTACCTCCTGATATGAAGATATCTACTCTACAACAGTGGTGTATATGATTCAAAGGCACACTAACATAGTGCTTTAAAACCTTTTTTTCGGGGTGACTTGACAATTTCTAAAATTCACCGTTCGATTGTGAATGCAGATTTTGCGTTGCTGAATACGTATAACCAGCTTCCTTGGAAAGTTGTTTGATAATTTTTTAAATTATTAAAGAATTTTCCTTGTTCACTTTATGTAATGTATGAAATTGACCATGGTCAACTAGTATGTTTTTCATGATTTGATTGTTGTATTTTGCGTATTAAGCGACTAGAATATTCGGAGCGCGCTCTCGTGAGTATATCCAAAGGTTTTAAATCACTATGTTAGTGTGCCTTGGAATCATATACACCACTGTTGTAGAGTAGATATCTTCATATCAGGAGGTACGTGTTTAAGCGACGAATTTCTGCATTTTCAGTCTAAGCGGTAAATTGTTGTTTCCCAATATCTTTGGTGGGATGGCGCTCTGGATTGTTATCCAGCCAGTGTTACTGACCACGATTTGTATTGGGGAACAATTAGAAATTTGTTAATTCACTCCGAGTCAAATTAGCTGCACTGATGAGATCTAATAAGATCGAAACAGCTGTATGCAGATTTTGAGT
Organism: Cynegetis impunctata; assembly: GCA_030704885.1. Classification (NCBI taxonomy): domain Eukaryota; kingdom Metazoa; phylum Arthropoda; class Insecta; order Coleoptera; family Coccinellidae; genus Cynegetis; species Cynegetis impunctata. The sequence continues at coordinate 373,040 of JARQZK010004376.1, forward strand.
CGGGGTGACTTGACAATTTCTATAATTCACCGTTCGATTGTGAATGCAGATTTTGCGTTACTGAATACGTATAACCAGCTTCCTTGGAAAGTTGTTTGATAATTTTTTAAATTATTAAAGAATTTTCCTTGTTCACTTTATGTAATGTATTGAAATAATCACCTTAAGCATCATGGATGAATTGAACTTTTGAAACCGATTACTCTTCACTCACCATAAATGACAAACTTTAGATTTATCAGATAAATCGACATATAATTCCTAACTTACAATAAGAAGAAATTAGATTTATATTTTCAACAGGCATATAAGTTTTTGAATATCACAATAATTGAAACAATCTTTCATTAAGCCTAAAATCATGAGGAAATAGACAATACGTAAATTTCAAAAATAAATATTTTAATCAATAAAAATTTTGTATGTAACCTCACATTGTATCTCTCATGCATTTTATAAAAAAATTTCCTACCTTCTGGTGTATTAGACAGTAAATAATAGGCAGCAGAGAATTTATTCATCTCAACATTGTTCATATGTTGTAAACAATTATCTATTTCCGTAAATAGGCTTGTATGTTTTGGATATAACCATTCACCTGGTTTGATGGCACTCATAACTCCTTGACTGACCTAAATGAATAACAATATTTAAAATAAACACTAATATTCTACAGATGATTATAATCATGCTTGGAAGTAGTAGTCTTGTAATAAAATGAAACCAAAAATACCAATTTTTTGGAAGTAAATTTCCATATTTATATGATATATCCTATATATATATATAAATATATATATATATATATATATATATATATATATATATATATATATATATATATATATATATATATATATATATATATATAAACGAGCCGTTTCCAAGTAACCTTTTCTGGAAGTTACAAATATCCAAAATATCAACAAAAAATTAAATCAATTTTTAAGGCACGGTTACAATATTTCAGATTGACGATTTGCGACGGGTTTTAGGTAAAAAAAATCGATTACTGTTAAAAACTAATAGTCGTAACGATACACTCCTTAATATTAATATTAAGGGCTCAAACTTTCACGATTAATTTTTTTTTGTCATTTTGAATAATATTTTTTTCGCCCAGTTCAATATATATATATATATATATATATATATATATATATATATATATATATATATATATATATATATATATATATATATATATATATATATATATATATATATATATATATATATATATATATATATATATATATCTAATACATAAAATTCTCGTGTCACGGTGTTAGAAATTAAACTCGTCCGAAATGGCTCGACCGATTCCCATGAAATTTTGTGTGCGTATCGGGTAGGTCTGGGAATCGGCTAACATTTATTTTTCATCCCGCTAAATGTTAAGAGTGGTTCACCCCTCAATTTTTTTTGATTTTTCAGACAAAATTTTCTGTTCTATTTTTTTTATGATACAGCATTAAAAATTACATACATCTCTGAATTTTCACCCCTATACGATCAACCCCTATTTTTTTATTTGTTGAACTACTCCGAAATGGCTCGACCGATTCTCATGAAATTTTGTGTGCATATCGGTAAGGTCTGAGAAACGAACAACATCTAGATTTCAATTTCTATTTTGTCATGACTCAAAATTGAAAAATTCATATTACTCTCAATTTTTTACCCTTCTACGATCAACTCCTATTTTTCCATTGCAATTTTCATATTTTTTAATTTCATCCTCAGATCCGGAATAGGGTTGCAATATGGCAGTTAAAAATAACAATAGTCGGTCTGAGAATAGGTCGTAATATATTTTTGATACCCCTAAGTGATTAGCGTGGTCCACCCCAAATATTTTTATAAATTTTTTGGACAAAATTTTTTATTTTTATTTTTTTATGATGTAGCATTGAAAAATACATACAACTCTAAATTTTCACCCTTCTATCGATAACCCATATTTTATAATTGCCATTTTAATGATTTAAACAACGTTTGCCGAGTCAGAGAGATTGATAGATAGATATAATGATAGATATATGGATAGAAAGATAGATAGATAGTTAGATAGATAGAGATACATCGGCAGATAGATGAATGGATAGAAAGATAGATAGATAAAGATAATTTATATGGCAGAACAACGTTTGCCGGGTCAGCTAGTATATATATATATATATATATATATATATATATATATATATATATATATATATATATATATATATATATATATATATGGATAAAACTTACCAACTCCTTGACTAAAAATGAGCAAATATCATCTATTGTCAAGTAACTAAAAGCCTGTACTGCTTCAAACCACACAGTATAATTTTTCAAACTTATTTCTTTCCGAATAACATTCCAAATATCTTTGGAATCTAAAAGAGTATTGTTGAATAATAACCTAAACTCTGATAATGGATCAATGATTTGGCTTTCTGGAAAACTATTGAACCATTTTTCCTTTTCGGTATCACTAGGTGTGTTAATTCTATCATATTTTTTTAAAAATAACAACATGGCTTTCAGGTGCTTGAAAGAATGTCCTTCAGAAATATCTAAAATACAAGTGAAGATTTCATAATGGTAGAAATTCACTCGACTCCACAACTGCTGCAACAGTTCTTCTACTTTCTCCTTTTCTTCTATGTATTGTTTAACTTCCATACATTTTTGATACAACTGCTCTTCTTGATTTTGTTGCATCACCAACTTTTTAGTTCCTGTATTATTTGTAACAACTTTGTATTTAGGCTCCCATTTCAGCAAACAGATTTCCAAATATTTCAAATAAAAATACTGGATGTCCGTTAAATTATAATCTGAACAATACTGTTTAATTTGCTTGAAATTGAAATGCTCGTTACTAATCAATAATTCTAGTCTGGCTCTACTAGTGGCTTTGAAGAATGTATTGTACTCTAAATTCAAATGTTTCAGTTTTTCCCACCAAGACACAGTTAACAAAATTTCTATGCAAATTTTTTTTGGCCCAACATTTTTGTGGTAATCGAATATCTTGTAACCTATTCTAGCTATAACTGCAACTTTATTAGGCATCTTTCTTTGTAGTTTCAAAGCATTTACTATGTGTTTTTCTGCTTCTTTTGAATCAAACCATAATAAAGAAGTGTGAAATAAATTTTCACCTATGTCTTCCATTAAAATAGAAAAATGCACTAAATTTGGTATGTACTGATTTCTAATCATGTCAGACAATGTGTTTCTTATTATGTCTAAATCTTCATGCACCATAAGTTGATTCTGAAGAGTTGTCAGCAACTTGTATGAGAGTAATATTTCATCTTGATTTAAAACACATAAAAGTCTTTCGTAAACCCTTATTTCATTTAAAAATTCCTCCTGAAATAAACGAAAATATATGAAACAACCAATAAATATATCATTGATTGAATTCCACAAAACTAATCAGAACATCTGTATTTTATTAGATATAAGCAGTCTTCATTTATTTATATTAGTTCAAGTATGTTTCAATCGAAAAGATAACGTCAAATATATTTCAAGAGATATTAATATTTCATTTATACCGCATAATTTCAATAAATCAAATTTTGCTGATATTTGAAATGGCAAACTCTTATATTGATATTTCAGAGAATTAGTTTAAATTCAAATATGATCAGAATAAAAAAAATTTTAAACATGCAAAAAATCATAGATTGACTTATTGCCCATCTAAATTAAAACGTTAAAAAATAAAAGATAATATCACAATTCTGATAAATTTTTAGAGCAGTTACTATTTTTAAAGTGAATTATGTTTTTAATAAAAATGTTCACAATTATACGAATAATGTAAAGTAAAATCAGTTGTAGGTATCCAATTTGATATATTTCCTTTCAGGAATATAAAGAATTTTGCACACCAATAAACATTAAAGTTCAATTATCTCTTACCTTTGATATATCGCTTTGATTTCTATTGAAATAAGTCAAGAAACGATATTCATCCCTCTTATATTTAGCTGAAAACAAATTATTTATATAAATATATATATATATATATATATATATATATATATATATATATATATATATATATATATTTATATATATATTTATATATATATATATATATATATATATATATATATATATATATATATATTTATATATATTTAATTAATAAGTATTATCACGATCTATTGATACAAAGTAGAGTTTGAATCACGGGAATATTCGGTCTATTGAGTAAAATATATGTTTATAAACTCATTTATTCAAAAAATTCTCAATATTTCAACACTTTTTTGTGTCTTCTTCAGGAGAAATCAAGCTAAAATACAACAAAAATAATGATAAAAAACATAAAGTAATGTATATAAAAATTAACCTTACTTACAATTAGAGTTAAAATGATGATCTAATAACTATAATGGACATATTATTGCGTGTAACTTATAATTAGGACCCTTAGTCAACATTAATACTATGTGGAATGAGAGGCTCGAAATTAAGAATCGTATGCTCTCTTGAAATTTCAGATACCGGTCTCCAGATGTCAATGTTATCATTCAAAAACAATGAGGTGTGGGGGACAAATGATATTGATTTTATTTTAAAATATTCGTGTAAATTACGCTCAAATTGTCTATATCTGCCCTGGAGTTGATTGTATTTCTGGTGTTATGTATGTGCGCCATTTCCAAGAATAATCTCTTTTTGTAATTATTTTCACGATCTAAAATTTTAACATTTTCATAATCAAAATTATGGTCAAAATCCTGAAAATGACACGCCAATGCACAAGATCTTTTGCCAATACGGCTGTCACTTTTGTGTTGTATAATTCTTTGTTTTAAGTTTTGTTTAGTCTGTCCTATATAACATTTATCACATCGATCACACGGTATCTTATAAACAACATTGCAATTAAATAATAATGGAGTGCGATCTTTGGTCTTTGAAAACAAAGTTCTTATGGATTTTGTATTGTATCTTGCTATTTTAACACCTCCCATCCGAGAAAAACCCCTGATAACTGTTTCAGATAAACCTCTGATGTACGGTAGCTTCTTAAATTTAATAGTTTCAGATAAAGTATTGTCAGTGGCTGAAATGTTGTTTGCATTGCAATATAATAAACCCTTCAACTACTTCCTTGGATATCCGTTGTTTAAAAATAAGTGTTCTAATTTCTTTAAATTACTTTTTAAAAAAATTTTATCTGAGATATGGATCCCCTGTTTTTTACTTGTATAACAACATTAGTTTTCTGATTGATTGGATGGTTTGAAAAGTAATTGAGGTAGCGTCCCGATGAGGTCGGTTTTTGATACCAATCCAATATAATGTTATTATTTTCTGTTCTAATTAATAATGTGTCTAGAAAAGGCACAGCGTTATTATTTTCTCTTTCAACTGTAAACTGAATATGCGAGTTGATTTTATTGAAAATATTTAATCCATCTTCTATTTTGTCAAACGGAAGGGCGGTAATTATATCATCAACAAATTTGTAAATAAAGGGAACTTCAAAGTGTAGTTCCTTTAGAATTTCATCCAAAATGTAATCCATAACAATGTGTGCTATGATTGGGCTTATAGGGGAACCCATAGGAGTACCAAATATTTGTTGAAAGATCTTGTTCTCAAAAATGAAGTAACACCCTTGAAAAACAAAGTTAATCAGCTTCAAAAAATGTTCTCTAGATAGGGTGGAATGTTGTTCCAATTTGTTCCAGTGTATTTCAAGCAATCCCAACACAAGTTCCAGTGGAATATTGGTAAAAAGTGACACCACATCAAGGGAAACCAAAACATATCCAGGAGGTAGTGTCACATTACGTATTGAATTTACAAAAGAAAATGTATCCTTAATATTGTATGATGTTCTGTCAGCTAATGCATTAGTCAAAATGTCCGCTAAAAAGCTTGATAGATTATAAGTTACAGAACCTACACCACTAACTATGGGTTTTAGTGGTGTATTAGATTTGTGAATTTTCGGTAAACAAAACATTTTAGATATTACAGCATTATGAGTCATTAAACTTTTGGCATTTATCTCTTCAATCTGGTTTTGAGATATTAACGATCTGACCAATTTGTTAAGCTTTGTTTGCATTTGCGAGGTGGGATCTTTGACTATTGACTTAAAAGTATTAGAATCATGTAATAGTAAATTTACTTTAGCTTTATATTCAGTTCTGTTTATAACTACAGTGCAACCACCTTTGTCTGCAGGTAAGATGTACAAATTGTCATTCCGTTTGATATGTTTTGGTTTCCCTTGATGTGGTGTCACTTTTTACCAATATTCCACTGGAACTTGTGTTGGGGTTGCTTGAAATACACTGGAACAAATTGGAACAACATTCCACCCTATCTAGAGAACATTTTTTGAAGCTGATTAACTTTGTTTTTCAAGGGTGTTACTTCATTTTTGAGAACAAGATCTTTCAACAAATATTTGGTACTCCTATGGGTTCCCCTATAAGCCCAATCATAGCACACATTGTTATGGATTACATTTTGGATGAAATTCTAAAGGAACTACACTTTGAAGTTCCCTTTATTTACAAATTTGTTGATGATATAATTACCGCCCTTCCGTTTGACAAAATAGAAGATGGATTAAATATTTTCAATAAAATCAACTCGCATATTCAGTTTACAGTTGAAAGAGAAAATAATAACGCTGTGCCTTTTCTAGACACATTATTAATTAGAACAGAAAATAATAACATTATATTGGATTGGTATCAAAAACCGACCTCATCGGGACGCTACCTCAATTACTTTTCAAACCATCCAATCAATCAGAAAACTAATGTTGTTATACAAGTGAAAAACAGGGGATCCATATCTCAGATAAAAATTTTTAAAAAAGTAATTTAAAGAAATTAGAACACTTATTTTTAAACAACGGATATCCAAGGAAGTTGTTGAAGGGTTTATTATATTGCAATGCAAACAACATTTCAGCCACTGACAATACTTTATCTGAAACTATTAAATTTAAGAAGCTACCGTACATCAGAGGTTTATCTGAAACAGTTATCAGGGGTTTTTCTCGGATGGGAGGTGTTAAAATAGCAAGATACAATACAAAATCCATAAGAACTTTGTTTTCAAAGACCAAAGATAGCACTCCATTATTATTTAATTGCAATGTTGTTTATAAGATACCGTGTGATCGATTTGATAAATGTTATATAGGACAGACTAAACAAAACTTAAAACAAAGAATTATACAACACAAAAGTGACAGCCGTATTGGCAAAAGATCTTGTGCATTGGCGTGTCATTTTCAGGATTTTGACCATAATTTTGATTATGAAAATGTTAAAATTTTAGATCGTGAAAATAATTACAAAAAGAGATTATTCTTGGAAATGGCGCACATACATAACACCAGAAATACAATCAACTCCAGGACAGATATAGACAATTTGAGCGTAATTTACACGAATATTCTAAAATAAAATCAATATCATTTGTCCCCCACACCTCATTGTTTTTGAATGATAACATTGACATCTGGAGACCGGTATCTGAAATTTCAAGAGAGCATACGATTCTTAATTTCGAGCCTCTCATTCCACATAGTATTAATGTTGACCTAGGGTCCTAATTATAAGTTACACCCAATAATATGTCCATTATAGTTATTAGATCATCATTTTAACTCTAATTGTAAGTAAGTTCAATTTTCATAAACATTGCTTTATGTTTTTTATCATTATTTTTGTTGTATTTTTGCTTGATTTCTCCTGAAGAAGACACAAAAAAGTGTTGAAATATTGAGAATTTTTTGAATAAATGAGTTTATAAACATATATTTTACTCAAAAGAGGTATATTCCCGTGGTTCAAACTCTATTATATATATATATATATATATATATATATATATATATATATATATATATATATATATATATTTATATATCTTTATATATATATATATATATATATATATTATTTATTTGAATTGTTGTTGCCTGTAAACTATTTTTAACTTTTTGATAATTATTAGCAATAACAGGCTTGGTGAATCTCAAAAAACTCGATTTTATTAAAAAGTTGACGTTTCGTCACGACATTCGTGGCTTTATCAAAAGTTTTGATAACAACTTTTCAATAAAATCGAGGTTTTTGAGATTCGCCAAGCCTGATATTGCTAATAATTATCAAAAAGTTATATATATATATATATATATATATATATATATATATATATATATATATATATATATATATATATATATATATATTATATACCAAACTTGGACCTATCACTCACCTACAAACGATGTATACATACTGAAGACCTTCTGAATTGCTAATAGGCTTCCAGAGCTTGGGTCAAAATTGACAATATCTTCACTATTATCAATTTTTTGTTGTAATGATATTTCCTTTCTTTTTAAAAAATAGATAGAATTCACCCATGGTACTATTTTCAAACAAGCACTAAGTTCTTCAATATTAGAAATCGCAACAGCTTTCGATATCAAAGACAAAGTCAACTCTATGATTCTATTTGAATTTTTATTTGATTTCAAACTATTATTCACTATCGAATTATTATAATCTATGAAAGAATTTTCTACCATCTGGTTTTCACTTTTAATGTTAAAGTTATGCAAGAGGTACACTGTTAGAATGCATAGATATTTCACCTTATCGGAATTATTCAAAAAATCTTCAGCAATTCCACACAATAACTCATGTTTGTTCACGTTGACCTTCATACAGCATTGTAAACAAATCTTTTCTTTATCCATTCCTGTATATGTGGACAAACGCTTGCAAGATTCTAAGATTTTTCCAGAGGTTAGGACACCATCTTCATAATTATCAACCATTTTTTTCATTAAATCGTTTATGAATTGCTTTTTTATTTCTAATCCTCGCACTAAATTACCTGACACATTAATGCCAAAGTATTTATTAATATTGTGGACATTTTTTAATAATTCAACATTCTTTCTCCAGCTGAATAAGTCGAATTCATCTATTGTAATAGAAGAATACTTCTCAGTAATAATATTTAATGCATAAATATAGTTTTCTGAGATCGATGGTTCCTGAAAAAAAAAGAAAATGGGATTAATATCATCAGATTAAAAATTCATATCATCCCTTGCAATAATTTTGTGTGTACAATATAAGAATGACAGAATGACTGCCTTAGAAATATTTTCTAATATATAAATATATATATATATATATATATATATATATATATATATATATATATATATATATATATATATATATATATATATATATATATATATATATATATATATATATAATCAATATGAAAAAAAGAAGATTAAACAAAACAACCGATCTAGTTTCATGAGATAAGACGACATAGCATTCCCAATCATCCTTCAAGGGGGAATGTACAAGTCAGAATGTTTCAAGCTCATCAGTATTGTCGTATTGTATATTATATATATATATATATATATATATATATATATATATATATATACATATATATATATATATATATATATATATAGATATATATAAATATATATATAAATAATTATATATATATAAAGATAAAAATATATATATATATAAATATATATATATATATATATATAGATATATATATATATATATATATATATATATATATAGATATATATATATATATATATATATATATATATGTGTGTGTGTGTTTTCTTTCTCTTAACTACATAAATATTTTCATAATTCTGATTAATATTTCTCGATATCAGGGGCGGCTATTCGAACGCGGCTATGGAGGCTAAGCCGCCTCTTCAATAATATTCCGTGTATCACTACTATATTATATTGAATAGTCAGCATTCAGCATATTCATATTAATCAAAATCATATTATTTTATGCACCTACCTTCCTTTCAACCTACATTATATAATATAATTTATTAATTACGATAGAGGGTATTTACATTTACTGCTTACTGCATTTCATTCATTTCAAGATTTCATATCAACAGTGGCAATGCTGCAGAGGCTTAATAAGGTATACACGCGTTCATTATTCCATATGCCATGCCAGAGAGAAAAGGAAACGCTGCGAATGAATATACCTTATTCACTTTATTGAAATAGAAAACAACGGTAAAAGCAACACCGATTGAAGCTAGCTGCTCGGTTCAAAAAGGATACATTAATTCTCACACAATGTCGACCAATCACAACTATAGGCTTTCGGGTAAAATCGAGTGAATTCGTTGGAAAGCATTAATCGTAGTCACTAGTGGACGAAAACAGTTTGTTTTGGTTTTAATTTATTTTGCTCGCGTATTGTTTTTAAAATGAGTTCGGTTACTGAAGTTAATTTTAAAAATTTCAATGGTGACTTAGTGGAATATTTGTTATCCCATAACTTTAGTGCACTAAGTTATGACGATAAAGTTTTAATAAAAACATTGCGACCTACCCCGGAATTAAACAATTTGGTGCAGCGTAACAAACAACAGAATCGCGGTTTTAATATCAGAAATTATGAGAGACATCCTTGGCTAACCGGATCACAGGTAAAAAATAAATTATTTTGTTGGCAGTGTTTACTTTTTACTAGGGAAAATGTCTCTGTTTGTTTTATTTTAATCTATTTTTGGGAGTGTCCTATTTTATTTTTGGCAAGAAAAAACTCTCACCTCCCCGTTGGTTATTGCTGGACAACAATTGATTAATTCCTCGAATAGGTAACAAATTCGTAGGTAGGTAGGTGTCTATTTTGTGAAAGAAAAAAAAAATTTGATGAAGAGATGAATTGATTAATTGACTGAGAAGAGTTTTTGTAAATATTGTAAATAGGAGTTATAGGTCTCAAGGTAGACACTCGAAAGTGAAAACAATTTTTTTCGCAAAGAAATTAATATTTTGGGGTGCTTGTTTTACTATGATTTTCTTTAAATTATAAGGCGGTTGACCTTGAAATCCTAAAAATTTTCGCCTATGGTGTATTTTTTAACACCTCCTTAAACCAACACCTCACGAGACGCCACTGCTCGTTATTGTTTCAACTTGATGTTTGATTCCTGGAGGGTCTCAAAGTATTGTACTGAAGGCAATTAAATGATTATATTTGAGATCAAAAAATGATCAATTCATGAACGTACCTCAATATCTTACATAACTTCAATACATGAAATAGATAAAACTTAGAATAAAATTTGGAAACTCACCAAAAACTCAGTAATGTCTCCAAGTATAAGTTCCAAACACTTTTTGACAGTAGCCTTGTTGCCATCAATCACGTCAAGGGCCTTTTCAAAATCACTGAAAGTAAAAATATTTGTAATTTTTTTTATTATGAAAAATTCTTTCGATTAATTCACCCTTTCTCAACCATTTGATGGAATACTAATCGCATCACTTCAATTTTGAATGTTTCCTCTTCTCCACACAATAGAAAGGCATCCGAGATAGAATTAGGCAAATCACAATTTATTATTCTGTTGGCTACAAAACGCAACTGAAATTTTTTTTACTATAAACGCCAATTCCTCATTTAACATGAATCAAAACTTACATCTTCCAAATCTGTACAGCTATATTTGCTTAGACAATATTCTTTTTTGTTCAGAATTGCCATCATAGGCTCCTTCTTCATAAGATGGTCAATGTTGAAAGCAGCAGGATATGTGCTATTCAACATTTGTATTCCCAACTGTCTAACAATATTACTCCACGGTAATTTTGCTGTCAATAATATTTTTTCGACAGCTTCTAATTTAAGAGTCAATGAAGTAATACAATTCAAAATTGAACCAACTATGTTCTCCCAGTAACCTTCTTGGCAATTCAATATATCCTAAATTAAAAGTTATTCTGATAAAATCATCAATCATCTTATATCTCAACTGCTAAATTTGCAAAGCATTAGGTATGGAAAAACATGTTAAATCGCTCTGAATAAAATAAAAAATTAACCATATATATATATATATATATATATATATACATACAGGGTGATTCATTAAGGGTGGCGACCGGCCGTATCTCGGAAACCGTATATCCTAGAATTAGGGGAAAAAATTCTTATATGAAAATCTGCCCTAAAACAATGATTAAAAATGTTTTTGAGTCCATAGTTTTCCGCTAGGTGGCGCAATCTACCACTCCATAATGCATGCACCGATTTTCGAAAACATAGACTCTATGCAAAGAGTATTGAATGTAGATTTCAGTAACAAATAACAAAAACACCTTTAATTTTCCAATCGGCAACTAGAGGGCGTTATGTAACACCTAGCTCTATTTACGATTTTTTTTGAGAAATTTCAAATGCAATGCTATAAATCTAACTAGCTAACAAAAAGTCAAATTTGATGACTTATTGACCTGTCAAAACCGCGAACTGATATCTCTTTTCATTCCAAAGATATTGGCATTTTTTGATGAGTGTTGGTGATTGTTGTCTCGCCCTGTAAGGTGGAAGAGAAATTATGTTGCTAAAATTGTTTTGAAAATAAAATAACAAGTAGAAACGCATCACAAAAATATTTATTAATATTACATAATGAAACAAAACTAAGGGAGCTACTCATAACAGAAATTTACAAAACGCTCCCACTATCTCATTATTTTAAATACTCAAAATGCTTGCCATTATTTGCTTTGAACTATTTCGGATGAAAATTTTCGGGTAAAAATTCAATCCCTAATCTCTCAAACGATCTCTTATAGTTTTATGTTCATGGGCGAGCTGCAATATTACGAATGATGTTAAACTGTTGAGAGATGTTCCAAAAGTCAGCAAGTTACCTATGGAAATGACACTAATGTTTTATGATTGTTTACTTTTAAGTTTTTATTGCTGTCAAATTTATTCTGACTGTTTGCAAACTAACTCTTTTATAATGCCTTTTTATTCAAATGAAGAGGCATATGACATGCTCAGTGTATATTTTGAAAGTCAACAAAATGAAGTAATTGCTGAAAATGCGTATGCGATACGATATCCTGAAAGACGGTGTCATTCTCGGAAATTATTCAAAGGATTGGCACAAAGATTGCGAGAAACCAGCAATGTTCAACCTGTCGCATTAAGAAATAGAATACGTAGAAGTCGCAATGAAGAAAATGTTATTAACGTATTGGCGCTAGTTAAATCTGAACCCCATTTGTGTATTCGAAAAATTGCAAGAGATCTAGGATTGAATAATTATTTGGTGCCAAGAATATTAAAGGATTATAAAATGCATCCTTATCATATTATTTCACAACAGCATGAAATTAGCCCAGACAAAAATTGTAGATCAGATAATCTATAAAAAATTTCAAAATACTTTTTCTTCTAAGAGTCGCCGTTTTTGAGATATAACGATTCAAAAAGTTGAAATAATTGTAATCGTCATAATATGCACGTTTCAACGCCACCTTTGAGCTAGTTAAGTGTTTTTTGCATTTCTTTCAACTTTCTGAATCGTTGATCTCAAAAACGGTGGCTCTGAAGAAAAAACTTATTCAAACGTTTTTTATAGATAATTAGGTGATCTACAATTTTTGTCTAGACTAATTCCATGATAAAACTGCTTTGCTGAAAATCGCAAAAAAACCGTTTTTGTGACATTCGACCCTGAGTTAGTTTTTTTGCACGTATCAGAGCGATGAGGACTTTTTAGATTTCATTAACAATGGTGTTTTGAGCAATCCTACCAATTTTCAGCTGGGTGCGAATTTTTGTAACTTCACTCCTATTTTTTTTGGTCTAATTTGACCGGACTAGTTTTGTTTCATTATGTAATGTTAGTAAATATTTTCATGATGCGTTTCTACTTTTTTTTTTTCAAAACAAGTTTAGCAACATAATTTCTCTTCCACCTTACAGGGCGAGACAACAATCACCAACATTCATAAAAAAATGCCAATATCTTTGGAATGAAAAGAGATATTAGTTCGCGGTTTTGACAGGTCAATAAGTCATCAAATTTGGCCTTTTGTTAGCTAGTTAGATTTATAGCATTGCATTTGAAATTTCTCAAAAAAAATCATAAATAGAGCTAGGTGTTACATAACGCCCTCTAGTTGCCGATTGAAAAATTAAAAGTGTTTTTGTTATTTGTTACTGAAATCTACATTCAATACTCTTTGCATAGAGTCTATGTTTTCGAAAATCGGTTCATGCATTATGGAGTTACAGTCTTTTTTATGTCAAAGAAAGAGAACGATTTTCATATTTATGCCTCAGTATAATACTTTTATGAGGGGAAAAATAGAGTGTGAACTAAAAGTGACGCGTTACGTTCCTTTGCGCAACGTATTTTGCGCACAGCCGCATATATTAGGGTATACCGGCAAGAGTTGATGCATGTATAGGCAACCTAACCGTTATATTTGTACAATAAACAAAAATATCAAGTGATTTAAATTAATAAAATATTGAAAGGAATTTAAAAAAAACTGACGTCGGGGCTGTCACGCACAAGAATTTTTTTTTCAAATAAAATTGAAACAGTTATTTCGACGTTAAATATCAATTGATTGAAAAAATAAGAGGTTCTTCCCATTTGAAAAACTAGTTTTTTATAATTTTTTAATGGCAATTTTCGGTTATATTCCATGAAGAGGCACGATTCAACTCGTTGATCCAAATTCACCAAAGCATTTCGTGCAAAAATACAAAATTCTATTGCAAATTACTCAGCCCTTTGCGAAATATTAGAAAATCCATCAATAACTGGCAACTGTAATTCTAAATAACTTGAAAACCGTAAAACTTAGATATAGAACATTGAATTTGAAAAATGACTAACTAGTATGATTTTTTGCTGGTTATAGTTTTAAAGATATGTTTAAACTAATTTAGGTAAATAATTTCAGTACACTGTACCATCATCATTGCAAATAGTAATTCAACAGAAGCAAAAACAAAGTTCTAAATGATAACTTAAACCCTCACACAAATAAAAAATTACAGGTTATTATTCTTGTGCGACTACTGCACGCACATTCAACAAAAAACATCATAAACACTCACAATAAGTTCATCCCATAATATGTCGTCTGGATCCAACTGATTCTGTAATATAAATTTATATGTAAATTCTTGTAATACCAGATTATACATATTGGGTGCCAATTCTAAATTCAGAAGAGTTTTGATCACTGCTTTTGGTTCCTAAAAAAAATATAAAGGTACTATTATATATAAATATTATTATTATTATTATTAAATAAAGGGTGATGGTTTCTTTTTTAATTGCTTATGTGATACAGTACTCCTTCCTATTATTTATTGAATGGCCGCTGTGGCTAGCTTGACATTAGTCCATCCTTTTCACCCAAATTTGCATAACATTTTCGATTGTTCGTGGCACTATTTGACCAATAGTTCGACGAATATTTTCCTCCAGTGTGCCAATTGTATGCGGATCTTCGAAGTAACAAAGGTTCTTAACATATCCCCACACAAAAAATCTAAATAATATATATATATATATATATATATATATATATATATATATATATATATATATATATATATATATATATATATATATATATATATATATAAAAGAAGATAAGAGCAAGTAGACGTTTAATTATTCGCGTCCCGCTAATCTTCAATTTTGCGAAAAATTAAGTGCAATAAAAAAATCAAAAATAGTGAATGTTTTAGTCGGAAGTGTGGACTGTATATTTCGGCTGAAATCAATTCATTTGATAAAACACCTCTTCAGAAAATTAAGAAATTCGAAATTCTCGAACTTCTAACCATATTATCGGACACGATATTAACAAGCTAAAAAAAAAGGAAAACAAGCATCTGCCGCTGTTCAGTGAATAAATACAAACCAGTGGCGTACTTCAAATAAAATTGAAAATATGAGTTGCGGTAAATGTAAAAAGAAATTGGGCAGTAAAGGATATATTAAAACAATGGTTAAAAATAACAATTTACACTTTTATTATAAGAAATAACGCATGACGCACGTTTCGGTGGAACTTCACCTTCTTCAGATGCTAATGGCAAACTGAAGAAGGTGAAGTTCCACCGAAACGTGCGTCATGCGTTATTTCTTATAATAAAAGTGTAAATTGTTATTTTTAACCATTGTTTTAATATGTTTATTAATTTACACCAAATATCGGCCCAATCAATCCAAAAAAAGTAAAGGATATAAATTCAAATGTGATGTTGAATGCAAGAAGTGGTTCCATCGAAAGTGTATTAATCTACCGGAAGACGTAACTAAATTGATAATATCAGGAAAAAAGTTATGGACTTGTCAAGACTGCGAAGATGATATCACTGAGGATTCCATGGACTCAGAGGAAGAATCAGAAGCTTCAGTAACAGAAGATGAGTGTCAGAAACCGCCACATAGCAGAAATAAAAAAGGTAAATCACCAAATACATCAAGCCATCAGCTCATTACTCATGTGGAGGACCTGAAGAACAAGTTGGATACATAGGAAAAAGAGAACGAAGCTCTCAAAAAAGAGATTAAACATATTGCGGATGAACAGCAAAAATTGAAAGGGGTTGTAGATATGCTGAAAAGTGAGAGAAACAAAACTGAACAATCGAAACTAAGCAATAATGTGGTTATTAGTGGTTTGCCTCAAGTCAAAGATAATGATGAAGAGAACCTCAAGATCCTTTTTGAAATTGGTGAAAAACTCGAAGTAAAAATCACGAAAGAAGAAGTCACTTGCAAAAAAATTGGAAAATAATCAAAAACTCAACTCAGAGTAGTGTTTAGGGACGAAGAACTGAAAAAGAAACTGATGGAAGCTAAAAAGAAAATAAATATGTACTCAAACCAATTAGGATTTGTAGAAAAACAACAAATCTACATAAATCATGAATTGACACCTGAAAATCAGCTGTTGTTCAAAAATGCGAGGGACTTCAAAAGGCAACATAATTACAAGTTTGTTTGGATATCACAAGGAAAAATTCTACTGAAGAAAACTGAAACAGGTAAGACGACTGAAATAAATACTGAAGAAGACCTAAGTAAGTTACTGCAAAACAACCAAAAAAACTCTACAAGAATATAAATGATCAAAAGATCAGTATACTATACTATAATATAAGATCCTTTAAGGCTAAATATAAAATAGATAACATACATCATTATATACTTCAGCACAATTATCCTCATTTAGTTATCTTAACTGAAACATGGCTGAGTGACAATGACAAAAATTTATATAAAATACAAGGCTACCTGTGGAGTACATGATTGTAGATCAACACGAGGTGGGGGTGTTTCAATATTTATAAGAGCAGACCTACAATATACAGCTGTTAAAGTTCCAAAAATTAAAAATACAAACATGGTGTGCATTGAGTTGCCTGGACTCGGTATACCGATATATGCGATCTATCGTACTCCGAAACCAAATATCATACCAAAATTCCTAGTAAATCTAGGGAAAATATTGGAAAGCCAAGAAAGAGTTATGATAATTGGTGATATGAACATTAATATCAAAAGTAGCAATAAAAATACCAAGCTATATAAGGACATATTGAACTCTAATTCATATGAAATAAAGAATAAACGTTTAACCAGACTAAATAATGGTACTGGTACATTAATCGATCATGTCATAACGCCCACGGATATGTCATGTAAAGTAGTCACCAATTCAACAGCAATATCTGACCACAAAAGTTTACATATAAATATTAACCTGTCAACAAACATTGATATTGTGAAATCAAATAAAATCACTTATAAAACTGATATTGAAGAGCTAAAAGAAACTGTTCGGGCACAGCTTCATGATAAACCACCGAAAAGTATTGACGATATGATAAGACTTTTAACTGAAGCTAAAACAGCATGCACAAGCAAAAAAAAATTGATAATTAAAAACAATAACTGGTGGTATAATTCTATCATTCACAAAAACATATTGAGAAGAGATATTCTATATAAAAAAATGAAAAAGTATTCGTATAACCTCGCAATTCAGACAAACTATGAAATACAAAGAAAAAAAGTGAATAATCTAATAAGAGAACAGAAGAAAAAATATTTTAGTGAAAAATTAAATGGAGTTGGAAATAACACAAAAAAATTATGGTCAATAATAAATACCATGCTACCAATAATGAGTAAAACAAAAACTAAATTGACATAATTAGTATACAAAGGAAAAACATACACCAAAACAAAACAAAAAGCTAATTTTCTCAACAGATATTTCACCCATGCAGCTGAACAAATAAAAAAGAAAATAATAAACAAAAATACAACAAAATTTGAAGAAATCAAAAAAGACCAGTCACTCTATGTAGGAGGATGTAGTGAAAAAGAACTCACTAGCATAGTGATGTCCTTGAAGAGAAATATCTCGCCAGGTCCAGACAATATAAGTACAAGAGATCTTATAATTCTGTATCCTATTATCAAAAAGCAAATGTTACTTCTCATAAATAAGAGTATAAAGAGTGGAGTATTTCCAAGTCTATGTAAAATCGCAAGAATAACACCAGTATTTAAAAAGGGAAGCAAGGAGGAACCAGCTAACTATAGGCCAATATCAAGTACAAGGTTAGTGAATTTCTTAGAGATATCAAAACATCAGTATGGATTCCAGGAAAAAAGCTCAACCGAGGGTGCAGTGATTGACGTCATCGAACATATACCACAAAAACTGGAAGAAAAAAAAAGTTATAGGAGTTTTCGTAGATCTACAGAAAGCATTCGATACAATCAACATCTCTATACTACTAAGAAAACTAAAGAAAATAGGAATACAAGGAAATGCTTTCAAACTGTTTCAGTCTTTCCTAACTGATAGGAGACAACATGTGGTTATTGAGGGTACAAAAAGTAACCAACAAAAAATCAAAACTGGAGTTCCTCAGGGCACAGTACTTGGACCACTACTTTACCTAATATATGTAGAAAATATAACCAAATCAGGATTGCTGGGAAAATTCTTCATGTTTGCGGACGATACAGAAATTATATATAATGCAGACAATTTGAAATCTTTGGAGGAAATGGTTAATGAGGACATGCAGAAATTCAGTGATTGGCTGATTTCTAATAAACTAGTAATAAATGAAGAAAAAACAGTATACATCCTATTCAGAAATAGAACTACCAGAAATAGTAACATCTATCCACAATTGGTTATTAATGGTAGGACGCTTAGGCAGGTGAAAAAAACAAAATACTTGGGGTTAATCATAGAAGACTCATTAACGTGGAATTCACATGTGGACATGATTATGGATAAACTCTCACCATTGGTGGCAAAGCTTCGGCATATAAAGCCATATCTTGATAAACAGTCAAGCAAAAATATATACTATGCCTACTTCCAATCGGTGTTCAGTTATTTGTCGGTAATCTGGTCCAACACAACAAAATTCAATCTTAATAGGCTACAGAGATTACAAAATAAAGTAATAAAACGACTCCATAATCTTTCATATGATTATCCAACGAAGGAATTATATGAAAGATATTAATATATGAAGATAGAGAAACTAGTCAAGTTTCAACAGTGTAAATTAATTTTCAAATTAGAACACAACCATTTAAAGAGTCAGAATCTATTAAAAAGAGTTCAAAGCATTACCAACCGCGAAACAAGGCAAAACAATTCATATTACTTACATAGAACGAAAACAGAATGTCGTAGGAAGAGTCCTATCTATGCCAGTCTGATAACTTTGAATAGCATGCCATACCATATAAGAAGTTCAATAAAATGTAAATTTCATAATTTTAAAAATTTAATTGTAAACTATAGTAACAACAAATTGTTGAATATTAGTTGTATTCTTAAATAAATAAATAGCGAGAAATCACATCCGCGCGATGGTCATTAATATCTCTAAAACGACTGAAAACGACAAACTAAGTTTGCAAACTTAGCACGATAGTTTTACGGCTGGTGTGGCATGTTGCCCCATCTTGCTGGAACCAAAGCTCGTCCAAGTCAAAAACCTCTAATTGCGGCCACAAATCAGTCAGCATGTCTCTGTTGTGCACTCCAATTACTGTAACGCTATACCTTCATTTTGGATGAACTAAGGGACAATGATGCGACCACTCACACATAAATAATCGGAGGTGTACTTTGTTGAATAAAATTTAAAAATATTCCCAACAATAACAATTTCAAAAAACCATCAGAACATATACAAACTGTCTCAATACCTGCAAAAACTCGCTCATAGCAATTTTTATACCATAATTGCATTTCAAAATCTTCAAACAATTGAGAGCTTCAAAAAGTTTTTTTAATTTTGTAATCATGGACTTCTCATTATTTCGAACGATACTTGTATTTCCAATTTTGAAGTATTCTGCAGTATTTTGTAGAAAATCGATGGCGTTTTGAGGAAAATTATCGCTGTATTGGTCTTCCATCAGAAAAATCTTCATCTCCAGCCAGTTCACAAACAATGGAAGAGTATTTGGCAAATTATGCAGAATGATAGGAACAAACGTTGGAAGAAATGGAATAACGACATCCAAATGTAGGAAATTCAAAATGTTAATAATATTTTCAACGTTTGCCTCATCCAAGGTCTCCACTTCTTGTTTGCCTATACAGCTGCATATTATTATCGCTTTCGCAATTTCCTCTTGTTTCAAAAATTTTTTCATTTCTGTTATCAGACAGGCATTTGAAAAACCATTCCATTTATTCATTTCGTACCCCATAGATAGGAAGAGGTTAATGCGGACATATAATTTATTGCAAATGAACTGTCCTTTCTTTGAAACAATATCTTTCTGTGGAGTAATAAATAATATAAAATTAATAAATTTCAATCGTTGGCATCAAGTTTCGTTTAGAATTTTAAAAAATGCTTGGATATTAATGAAACATTTTCCCGCCCTTAAAATGATAACCATATATTTGAATCCTTTCGTAAGTCTTCGATAGAAAAAACATCTAATGGTAATTTTTTATGCAAACGTAATCCAAGTTTCATTTTTCTATAGTGACTCACAATACTAAGTACAAATTCAAATTAAACTTTATTTGTTTATCTATTTAAAATAACAAAATTTAATAGGAAAATTACTTTTCCTATTACTACGACTAAAATAGAAGAATTTTAAATTTGAAAAATATAAATAACATATGCCAGAACAGTTGATGCTCAATACTCAAAAAGCAAAACAAGCAGGTTATTCGAAATTATAATACAGATACAAGCAAGCTCTTTAAAAGTGCAAAGAAAGATCAGAATGTTGATTATATATATATATATATATATATATATATATATATATATATATATATATATATATATATATATATATATATATATATATATATATATATATATATATATATATATATATATATATATATATATATATATATATATATATATATATATATATATATATATATATATATATATATATATATATATATATATATATATATATTATATATATATATATATATATATATTTAAGGAAAGTATAAGGATATTCAGACTCTTTTGGATTTCAGTGGAACTCTTTTATTGTAGGCCAAGCTTTCGCAACCATTTGTTGCTTCTTCAGGGCATCTAAAATTTCAAAGAATATTATTTACTAAGGTTTACTAAGCTTGGCCTACAATAAAAGAGTACCACTGAGATCCAAAAGAGTCTGAATCATGTACTTTCCTTAAATAATATAAAAACTCTGAAACTAATATAAATATATATATATATATATATATATATATATATATATATATATATATATATATATATATATATATATTATATATATATATATATATATATATATATATATATATATATATATATATATTTTAAATGAAATCATAGATGGCTGTGGTTTGTTTGAAACGGAATTTTTTTCCCTTTCTAACGATGTATCATATATATCGGGTGACTTTTGATGTGTAAGTCTTTAATATCGAAAATAATATTTTACTACATTACTTGTTGCCTTTTTTATACGTATTCCAAGTACTACCAGTATTTTTATATAATTTTTTTGCAGTGGAATTGATTTTCAGTTTCTTTACTTCCTACTACTTACCAGTATACATCTTATGGTTTCAAATCAAACTATGAATCTTTGCAATAAACGAGTGTAATGAATATTAAATTTAATTCAATTTTAATTGATACTTCTAGGAATAATTCACTGAATGAAGATACTTTGTTAATAAATATATAATTAGCGAGGGTTCAAAGCTATAAGTAGAACACACAAAAATATATATCCCTGTTTGGTCACTTGCTGCTAAATAACATAAATAATTTATGTTCCATAGTGAAGAGTGAGATAAATATAAACAAGAAGTACCAACACAAAACAGTTCTCTATTAGATTTATTTGAGATAACAAATTTTTTAAAAATCTCATTATCTTTAACGAAAAGCTGAAATTTATTATAATTCCTACCTTATCTATTTCTAAATCACATCCGTATTTTAATATCCTTAAAATATCTTCTGCATTGAGGCATGTAGATTCCACAACTATACAACAATCCAAAATAAACTGTTTATCACTTAAAGAATTCAGAATCTCTATGAGATCATCTATATCCTTTGAAGAGCAGTTTAATTTTTCTACAATTAGTTTAGCCTTCTCTTTATTCACTATGCTGATCTCTATATTATGGGTTTTAGCAAATCGTTCAGCTTCATCAAACATTTTCCTACGAAAAAGTCTAAAGAGCCGTTTCTCTGGGTCAGTTTCATGAATACAATGAAAGCGTATTTCATCCAAATGATCTCCATTTTTTATTAAAGATATGTATTGTACTTCGTCTGTTTCCGATTCTGGGTTAATAATCTGGATATCAGTAGATATCTTTAGGGAATATACAACAGAAAAATCTGAAACATATATATACACAATTCAAACTGATAATACATAAATATTGAATTGTTATCCTTAGAAGTATTAAAATTCAAAATTAATTTGATTGATCAAATAACTCAAATTCATAAAATGTACTAGTCAAAATAATAAAACAAACCTGGTTGCAAAAGTTGTAAATAGCTTTCATTTAATTTATTGTTCTCAGTTTGAGCTACAATACATTTAACAATACTTCTTTCATCTACAAGAAAAGATATTGCTTGTAGTGGTGTATCAATTTCAACCGGGAAATAGCAAAGAGTGAATGGATCGATGAAGCATAAATTTCCTGTATGCAACAAAGCTAAAATATTCCTAAAAAATTGAGAAATTTGTTATTTTATTAATCTTCATGATTTTATGATATAATAATTTATATATATATATATATATATATATATATATATATATATATATATATATATATATATATATATATATATATATATATATATATATATATATATATATATATATAACTGAGATTGAATTCTCGCACATCACTTGGTGAAACATCAGAAAGAAAAAAGAATAAAATTTAAAATAAAAGCACTTGTCATAATTTTCACAATATAAAAAATCTTTAGATACTGTACTTAGCAGTAATAAAAAGTCGACATGTTTCGAGCTATGTCGAGCCAGTCTTGATAATGAGTTCATAGCTCGAAACATGTCGACTTTTTATTACTGCTAAGTACAGTATCTAAAGATTTTTTATATTGTGAAACATAAGCCAAGTGTTTTTATTTTAAAGTTTATAATATATATATATATATATATATATATATATATATATATATATATATATATATATATATATATATAAAAATATATACAGGGTCACTCACGGTGGATGGTAGGTTAGACGTTTACAGAGAACGGGACATGAGATTATTCTGAAAATTTGGTTTCATGGATGATTGATTTTGCTCTATCGATCTAAAATAATAGTGGCGCTGCGGCGTTGCCGCTTATACTAAAAAGTAGCAGCAACTGTGAAATTTTAAATGAGACACCCTATATATTATTCCATTTTTTGCTTCTCTACCATTTTCCAATTGTTTTTGTATATTACTTCCCTATACCTATCTCCAGAGGTTTTCGAGAAATTAAATGATTTCCTTATTTTTTTGTGCAAAACATAGCTTCAATTAAATGTTCAGTACTAAGGTATTCAGATTAGTAGGATGCTGAAATTTTAGGTGAGGTTTACCAAGTTCCGACGTAATAGGAATTTTCTTCTCCGTTATACAGGGTCCTCCAAATTTTGCGATTTTAACGATAAATACAAAAATAGTAAAAGGTGCATTTTTTCAAATGTAATACCCTGTATATTATTGAATATCTCGAAAGAAAATTGAAATCTCCTTCAAATGATGTATCATGTTCCTATACCTAAAATGTCAGATTTCCGAAATAAAAGCAAGTTTTTATGAAAATCGGATTATTTAGCATTATTTTGTATTAGGTAGCTATGAAATGTCAAGAAAGATGTCATTATGAAATTTTGACAATTAGTCCATCAACAATGAAACGTTCGCGCGTTCATTAACGAAAATTTGATTTGAAAACAATCAAAATGGAAGGCAATAAATATTCTCATGAAGTTTTGATGAAGTTATTTATTGTACATGGTCAATTTGACCAAATAATAGCAAGAACATGCAGAAAATCCAATGAAATGTATACCTATTGACAACCAATAAACGAGAGAAAATTTGTACGTTTATAAAATAATTTTATCTGGATGGGGCACCAGCTCATCGCACTGGCGAAGTAACAACTGAGTTGTTCCAAATGTTCGATGATCGCTAGTTTAGACGTTTAGGACCATGGAATTGGCCTGCGAAATCACCCGACCTAACGCCAATTGATTTTTACTTGTGGGGTACTTTGAAAAAAAAAGTTTACATTACATCAGTAGCCAGTAAACAAGACCTGCGCCAACGAGTGATCAATTCCATCGAGGAGCTAAATGCCAATGAGATAAGGAGGGCCACAAATCATTCAACAAGTATCCGCATTTTGAAATGTTTGGAAACCAACGGCAGTCATTTTGAACACTTATTATGATCGTTTTCTTAACTTAAATACTTATGTCATTGTATTAACATGATTTATTCCCGTTATACCGTTTTGTTATTTGTTATTTTACGTAATGCTTTTTTTTATTAGTTTAGTAAATTTCGTTTCGCTTTCAGTATTGACCCATAAGTGATAAAATTATTTTGTAAACGTACAAATTTTCTCTCGTTCGTTGGTTGTAAATAGGGATACATTTCATTGAATCTTCTGCAGGTTATTGCTATTATTTGGTCACATTGACCATGTACAATAAATAACTTCATCAAAACTTCATGAGAATATTTATTGCCTTCCATTTTGATTGTTTTCAAATCAAATTTTTGTTAATAAACGCGCGAACGTTTTATTGTTGATGGACTAATTGTCAAATTTGCATAATGACATCTTTCTTGACATTTCATAGCTACCTAATACAAAATATGGCTAAATAATCTTATTTTTATAGAAACTTGCTTTTATTTCGGAAACCTGACGTTTTAGGTATAGGAACATGATCATTTGAAAGAGATTTCAATTTTCTTTCAAGATATTCAATAATCTACAGGGTATTACATTTGAAAAAATGCACTTTCTACTATTTTTGTATTTATCGTTAAAATCGCAAATTTTGGAGGACCCTGTATAATGGAGAACAAAGTCCTTAGAAAATTCCTAATACGTCGGATCTTGGTAAACTACACCTAAAATTTCAGCATCCTACGAATCTGAATACCTTAGTACTGAACATTTAATTGAAGCTATGCTTTGCACAAAAAAATAAGGAAATCATTTAATTTCTCGAAAACCTCTGGAGATAGGTATATGGAAGTAATATACAAAAACAATTGGAAAATGGTAGAGAAGCAAAAAATGGAATAATATATAGGGTGTCTCATTTAAAATTTCACAATTGCTGCTACTTTTTAGTATAAGCGGCAACGCTGCAGCGCCACTATTATTTTAGATCGATAGAGCAAAATCAATCATCCATGAAACCAAATTTTCAGAATAATCTCATGTCCCGTTCTCCGCAAACGTCTAACCTACCATCCATCGTGAGTGACCCTGTATATATATATATATATATATATATATATATATATATATATATATATATATATATATATATATATATATATATATATATATATATATATATATATATATATATATATATATATATATATATATATATATATATATATATATATAAATATATTTATATATATATATATATATATATATATATATCTATATATATAATATATATATATATATATATATATATATATATATATATATATATATATATATATATACATATATATATATACATATATATATATATATATATATATATATATATATATATATATATATATATATATATATTATATACTTTTTTACTACTCATTTGCTACAACTTATGCTAGAAATTTGATACAAAAAATGCAAAATTGTTGCCTTAGATATTCATTCAACAAAAAACGAAAAGAACATGTTACTCCACATTCTAATAAACATAAAATCCTGAAGTATGAATTTGTATTTCTATGTCAGTTTACAGCAGTTATATATAAAATACTGAGTTCAGAGAGTCCCCCATATTCGAATGAACTCCTGGTTAAGAGAGAACTATATCATTGTGTGAATGTACTTAGCAGTAGTAGTTTCAACATATCATACCATAGATCATCCAAATTTGAAAGGGCTTTCTCTTATAGGGCTGTAAAGATTCTCAATGATAATCTGGATCTTTTTAATAACTGTGTTGATGTCAATGCATTGAGGAGGTACCTTAAGGAAAAATTTCTGAATAGTCAGAGGAATCGTATACTGTGATTGTTTCTTTTTGGTGGTAGCGGTAGAACAGCTATAGCTGAACTTCCACCTTTTGTACTGGTTCTTATTCTTTTTGTAATTTTTACTCAGGTGCAATAAAGTTTTCAATATTATTATTATATTTAAAATACTAAAAATTTTCATTATTATTATTATTATATTCAAAATACTCACAAATCAGCAAAACAGGCGTACTTTACATCTATGGCTTTCGTAGATATAGTGTTATCATTCAACAAATCCACTACCCACATTCTTGAGCCCTTCAGAAATAGTAAAGATCTACTATACAATGAGACTTGTATGGTAGTTTCTAGGTCATAAAGTAACTTAGTGGTAGCAGAAATATTAGAACTTTCAGCATCAAGGACATTCACTCTGAAAAAGGACACAAAAAGTGACAAATTATTATTTTTTAAAATATGTCAAATATAATCCTACCTGTAGATATGACTTCTTGCTGTTACCACAATAACAGACAATTTTATTGACTGGGCATCTTCCTCAAAATTTTCAATGTAACCACCAATGAATAATTTTTCATAACTAAGTTCTTCACACTGAGCTAAATTTCTGAAAAGGCAGCATTGATTCAATTTCAGTTTATTCACTATGAACTAGTATAAGTGTAACATTAGACTGAATAGCATGTAATAAGTTACTAAATACGGACACAGTCACAAGAAATTTAATAAAACATAGGTACTTTTTTCAAATTTTCATTTCTAACTTTATGTGCCTAAGGGTTTATTTATATATTTATTAATGTTTCTGTGGTTTCCATTACCATCTAATAATTGCACAACTAACTTGTAATATTGGACTGAAGAGCACATAATTGGTAACTGAAGACGGTCACTGCAGGAAAGTGATGAATTTACATGACGCAATGTTAACAATTCAAAGAATTAATTTTTCTAATTAAATAGGCCTGTTAATGCTAAAAAATACAAGTAAATACATATATTTATACATATATATATATATATATATATATATATATATATATATATATATATATATATATATATATATATATATATATATATATATATATATATATATAAGTTATTATATTGAATATAATCATTGAATATTACTGCTTAAAAAATATAATCTGAGTAAAACAGATGTAGTGTCTCAATAATTAATAAAGTATAAATAAAAATTGGATAATAACACCTAAATATTTCACATTACAAAAAATATAAAATATAATCAAACCACTCTTATCCAAATAAAATATACAGAAACTCAACAAGATATAAATATATATAACTCACATGGTGTCCACAAGATTGTATTCTTCTTGGTTACATTTGAGAATCTGGAGGGACCCATCCCTCAGAAATATAAATACAAATGAATTGGTGGGTGAAATACAAATCACATCAACAATGCATTTGAAAGTACAAGAAAACTTTACACCACTATAGGACTTGTCTTTGAATATTCCAAAGAAATCATTAATGCTGTAAAATATTTCACCATTTTGAATTCTTGTATTTATGAATGGTGCATCCTGAAAAATAATTGTTTTTTCGTCAAAAAGAAAATGTGTATTTTTTGTTAAGTTTTCCTTTAGACTAACAGGGATACAAGATAATAAAAAACTGTACAACTCACATCACCGATGTCTGACCCCTTCACTGTAGCTAATGTAACTGCCTCATAAGATTCATTATCCGCTAAGCCTCTGCTTCCAAAGTTGAATGTTTCATCATTACTATTGAACCCACATTTAATTTCTAATTCCATAATATTCATCAGTACTGAAAGTTATTGACTTATGAAAATATAATCCAGTTATAGGGAAAAAAAGCATTACATGATGGAAAAATGGTTTATATAATAGAAATAGTAAGTCTATTGAATGCACAACACATTACATTATAATATTTTTCTTCAAATAAAATATGTCATATAATTTTATAAATTATTATTTAGCGATATAAATGTTTACAACAAAATTTTGAACAAAATCAATCTTTAAAATGAATCCTAGTCTATTCGTTCAGGCACCAGGCACCACTGATCTCCAAGTTAAAAAACAGCAAATTGTGAGATTAATACTTTTAATGACAATGGCGACATGAACAATATTGTGGTGTATTTAAAAAATAAATATTTTGTGAAAATTCAGCAATAAGCATGAATATCTCCATGAAGGGTAAAAGTAGCAATATAAATGGAAATGATTAAAAGAATGGCATTATAATTACATGTAATTGCAAAAATCTTGAAAAAAACTATCAACTTAATTTGATTCTTCACAGATCTTTCAAACTCTAGATCTATATAATTACCTTGTTTTGATATTATTTCTACAAATCGCTAGGAATAAGATAAATGATATTTAAAACACCCACCTCAATTGAATAGAATATTGAAATATTTTGCTCTCAGTCAATCGAATGGTTTATAAACAAACAAAAAATCATAATAAACCGTTCCCGTAAGTGTCAGTTTGAATCACTTTGGTTTGAAATTTATTTGAAGATTTAACCACAGAATATGGAATTAAATATATACCTGATACCAACCGCCATTTTTGATGTCAATTTGAAAATTCAGGGAGAGGTTTTAGTTTGCTTAATTATTTCGATTAATTTAAATGTATTTTATCATATTTTCTTTGCGTATCTTAATTAACAGTTTCGCTTAGTTTCTATTCGTTTGACAGGAAATTTTGTAGTGGAATTTCGATCCCGCTCGCTTGCTTAGTGCAGTGAATTTCTTCTAGTGGTCCAGTACAATTTATTTTCAACCTAAATGTACGGAATTAGAGACTTTTCCATTAAATTTTTCAATACTACGACATTCCAATGGAAAGACTATTATGCAGTATTAATATAAATTTGATAAAAAAACAAGCAAACAATATCAGAAAACTGATGCAACGATTTCGAAATTCCGATAAACTTTTCAAAACAAATTGTTACCAAAAAGAATCGTAAAAATCTGAAAGTGATGATGATGGTGCCTACAAGAATAATTCATCTGAAGAAGATTTAATTTAGAGTAACAGTTGATTTAATATTCAATGTTGATGACTCAATGACTTCCAAATTCTTTGGGGATTCACTTAATATTTATTTGAAAATTTATTATTTTGTTAAACAATTTGTAATAATCAAAGTAACATTTCTACCAGTAAACCATTTTCTTTCGTAATATGAAAACTTTTATTGAGTGGCAAATTTAGGGATTTTTATTAGTTGTATTCTGGTCGTTTCAAAATTTTAATCTTAGGATGCGGCAACACTGGATTTCGAATCGATGGCACTGGCAAGTGGCAGTCGTTTCTGTGATGTATGATGTGGTTGCTCCGTGCTCGCAAATCGGTTCCACTGTTTTGCAGTGAAAAACTTAACATAAATATATTCCTAGTCTTCTCGGAGCACCATACTATACTTGGCCTCTTGTATTTCCATGGTCTGTCTTCTTCGTAGTTTACTAGTTTCGAGACGAGGGGTTTCGGATTTGTTGGCAAATCAGCGTATATTTTCGCTGCCGTCATGCTACATGAAAGTAGATAAAACATTGGCAAATTACGAGTGTTTCATTCCTCCCTCCAATATTTGTGAGGGATACGGGCTTTGAGTTTTGGGAATGGACTCCTCAGCCAGATCAGAGGATACACTTGTACATGTATGTACAAGTTTATTGAGGATGGAAACAGGATATTTATGAAGAAGACGAAGTGTGGGTAGGGTTCAGAGGATAAATACTGGCCCAGCATTCGCCTTGTAAGTTTAAAAGCAGTGACTCACTTTACGCCCCGTGACCTTCCGGATACTAGCCAGCGTATCTAAACACTTGGGCCAACTAGCTCGGTTACTGGTTATTTTTTATACCAGCCTTTTTACATTAAAAATTTTATTCTATTCTATGGTCAAAGATTGATTTTTCTAATAGTTGACCTTTGTTAGTTTCTAATCCAGGAAAACAATTTGAATAATATGTTTTTGTTCGTATGTTATGTTTTTTTTTTTGAAAATATGGACATAAAGGGTCATAAAATTTACATCATAATTCCATATTAGGAAACAAATGACGAAGTAAAAGGTATTATTTTATGCTGGGTAATAATTTTTGATTAACTTTTAGCAAGAAAAAACATTTAAAATAATATTTTCATTAGCTTTGTGGTTTGAAAGTCATTCGGATTCGCGTGAGATAGACTGTCGGAAGAATAATACTCAATATTTTGTTTACATTATTGGATTTATTTGGAAGATATTCTGTAGTCAATTCGTTCAATTTCCAACATTTGAGGATAGCCTTCTTTTCTAGACTTGTGTGAAATGTGACTATTCGGAGGAAATGGTTCAATTCTCATATAGATCGCTATCATGTTCACAAAATAAAAGAATCATTTTTAAGAGAAACTTTTACAAATATATTGTGAATAGACAAATATGTCTGAACCAACATTAACTATTAATACTGTGCTTGATAATAAAAGTATAGATGTCCCTTATACGAAAAATACAACAGCTGAGGATGTTTGTATCTATGTATGCAAAACTCTTAATATTGGACCATCTGCAAGGCATTTATTTGCTCTTCGAATAGTTGGAAAAAGTATTTTCTTGACTCCATCCGCACTGTTTGGACCGAAGTATGTAGAGTTTGACTTCAGAATACGTTTCAAAGTATCTAAATTACAGATTTTGAGAAAGTTGGATATAAGAGCATATGACTATTATTTCCATCAAACTAGGCTTGATGTTCTTGATAATAAAGTTCCAGATATTGTTTATGAAAAATATAAGAGGGAGTTGGTTGGTTTGGGTATCACTGATATGTACAGAGTAATGTTGGAAAAAGATATTTCCAAAGAAAGTGTAGAAAATGATTATAAAAAATACATTCCTAAAGAGGTTTTGAAGCGACATGCATTTTTTATTAAGAAACCTATTCGTGAGACATTAGGAAAACTACAAAGAACTAAACACGATGTCTGGTAAGATTTTGTTAGTTACTACATTATCATAAATTTCAAAGTAATCTTGGCATTTTTTCAAATTTATTATTTTCAATTTTAGGTTTGTTAAGGAAGAGTATCTTAACCAGTTGACTATTTTAGCACCTGAATATCTTGCAGAAACTTATAAAGCAGTAACTGACCTAGATGGGTCAAGTTGTAATATTATTTTGAAAGTCTCTCCAGGAAATAATTCCACAGATTCAGCTTTACCAGAAATAAAGTTTTGTCTAGAAAGTAAAAAGGATGTAAGTGTCATTGCATCCAATTTTGACGTTTATCTCAAGTTCTGTTGAGTGAAATAATATTCTTTTGTTTTGGTGTATTAGCAATGGCAATTGATTGGTACAGTTGAAGAAATGGCTTTTGTGTCTATAAGAGGAGATGGTACTGTAGAAATTAATAGGATAAATGGCATTCCATTCTATCTCAAATTCAATTCTCTGCCAGTAATGTGGTCTTTCATAAGTCATATTGATGGTTACTATAGGCTAGCTTGTAAATGGACTTTTAATATTTGCAAAGACGCAACTACACCATCATTAGAGAAGTTATATATGATGAAGTGCCATGGACCTGTGGGGTAAGTGAAATGTATACATGTATTGCTTAACTAGATGGGTCATTTGATCCCTTCATTTGTATATAATTTATAATTTCTAAAATAGTATATTAGCCATGTATTATAGTATTTTATTACTACTACAAAGTCTTATGATTCTGATAATTTGAACTATATAGTATATACAAGATGTCCCAAAAGTCTTTTCCAATTTGTTTCAACCACTGGCACGGAAGTAGCGCCGGAGTTCAGCGAATCGCTAGCTACGTAGCTATGGAGCGGTACACAGGAGCGGAGCATGCGTGATGTGTGCGCGAATTTTACAAAAATAATAATTCTGTTGTTATGGTGCGACAAAAATGTATTAATTTTCATCGATTGTGTCACATAAATGAAGCACCAAGTACTCAACTTATTGAAACGTGGGTACAAAAATTTGAAAAGACTGGATTGACGATGAGCAAACCTAGGACAAGGCGACTAAGGTCCTCGAGAAGCGAGGAAAATATGGAGAGGTATGTCAGTCAGTTAGAGCCAATCCCGCTGTCTCTGTTCAAGAGTTAAAGCCCACAGATAACGCAAAGAGCACTTTGCTAATCAAATGAATTTTCGTCCTCATCAATATTTTCTTCTCCAGTGAGATACATTTTCTCATAACGGCTTAGTTGCCGTTATTGGAGTCCAATTAATCCAAAACATAAACATGAAAGATCACTTCATTCTCCAAATGTCACTTTTTGGGCCGCGATGTCGCTATCAGTGATCAAAGCGGTCGCACAGTAACTGTTAATTGGGAGTGATTATGTAGAGATGATTAACAACTTTTTCACTTCAGCTTTGCACGATTTTATTGGTTTTAATTGAAACATGTGGTTCATGCAAGATGGAGCAACATCTCACACGTCTGTAACGGTTGTTCTTGTACGTTTTCCTGGAGAATTGATATCATGGTGAGGTGAACGGCCTCCACGTAGACCTGATGTGTCCCCAATGGATTTTTTTCTTGTGGGGCCACCTTAAATTAAAGGTATGGAGCAACAAGTCTACCTCTCTGCATCAATTAAAAATAAAATATTCTAGAAGAAATGGCAGCGATCACGGAGAATACTTGAGCAGATTTCCAAAATTTTGCTTCCCTTTCAGAAGTTTGCCAGCAAAATAACGGAGCAGATTTAGACGACATTATTTTTATGAAATAAATTCCCAAGAGCTGTACTTCGATTTAAAATTTTTGTTTTTTCATTAAACATAATTTAATTATAAATTTTTTTTTTTGAAAAAGACTTTGGTACTCCTCGAATAAGTGTTTCATTAGAAAGTACTGAGTACTTTGCAAATTTGAAATCAAGTATGTCAAGATTTACTCTGAAGTGCTTGCAACTAATCAAATGGCTTTGCATACTGCATGAGATGAATAAATTGGGCATATGACATCTAATTCACAGTTTCCAAAATTTAAAATGGAAATTTAGGTTATTCTGTTTCTTGTATTTCATATATTATATATATATATATATATATATATATATATATATATATATATATATATATATTCCAGTTTATGGTACAATATAGCTTGAATTTTGAAGTTCATTATATTTATTGCATATATGTGTCACCCTTAAAGTGACTTTAATTTGTGCAAACAGCAAACATTTCGCAAGAAGTTATTATTATTATTAGGCATTAATCTTCTCTACTTAGAAATAATGTCTCCATTGGATTTTTGGATAAATGAGGAAGACATTTTTTCTCTGTTGAGATTACATTAAATATTTTGACGCCTTTTAATTCAATGAAAAATTAAGAGTAAAGAAGGAATGGTGTAGATAGAAAAGGTGTTTTTTTCTGTATGAAGATTTTCTGACAGCCATAGTTTATTAATCTGTGGGCAATCACTTTTTCTTAAAATTAATGTATATAGATAATACTTTGGGAATGTTGATGTTAATTTTTATTTTTTTTCAGGGGAGAGTTCTCATATGCAAAACTAGAAGAAAAACGATTGAATAGACCAGGGTGTTTCATAATTAGAGAAAGCGAGTCGAAATACAATCAATATTTTATTGATGTTTGCATCAAGAATAGGTAAGTGATATATAGCAACACTTCCCAATTTATTTTGAACATAGAACCCTCATTGGTAATTGTTTTTTTTTTTAATCCTTATCTTGACATTAACAAAAGCGAATTTGTAGTAATTTTATTTTTAAGAGCTCTAACGCCTTGTCATTTGTACTCTGTACCTAATGCTTGACTAAAAATGAAAGACTAAGTAATGTATAAATTACAAATCCATATTGCTCGTAACTATTTCAATGGTAATATTGAAATTTTCAACATATTTCCAAATTGCTTCTTAAAACACACATTGCAGGAAAGAATAAACACATACTATGTATTATATATATATATATATATATATATATATATATATATATATATATATATATATATATATATATATATATATATATATATGTGTGTGTGTGTGTTGTTTGATACCCCTATATCTGATCATAAAAAAATCATTATAAACCTGGGAACGAAGATAGAATCCTCGAATCATAAAAGTTTAGTCACTACAAAAATACTGGATAGATCGAAATTTATAAGCATTGTAGAAGAACAGTTGAAAACTCTAAAACTGGATACTGAATTTGATGGTGAGACTTTTATTCATATAATTAAACAAGCTAAAATTGAGGCAACAACACTCAAAATGTTTAAAAGAAATGAAAATAAACAATGGTACAATAGAAGAATAGCAAAGATTGCCAGGAAAAGGGATAAAGCTTACATAAAACACAAAAAAAAAACCTACAAGCATGAAATTAAAGGAAAAATTCATGGAACTCAAAAAGGAAGTATACAAAGTCATAAGAAGATCAAAACAGAAATATTTCTGTAAAAAATTCATGAATGCAAGCTCAAACACAAATAAGCTATGGAAAACAATCAAGGAATTAATTAACACAAGGAATATAACTCCAAATAGCGTCCACAATTAGTTATCAATGGAAAAGAATACAAAGATCCTGAGGAAATTTCCGACAGATTGAATAAATTCTTCATACAGGTTGGTTCAGACACTAAATGGAGTCCAATAAAAAAAGATGATACTGAATGGAACGGCGCTGATAGGTCCATATATTTGAAAAAATGCACAGAGGTTGAACTGAAGGAAATTATACAAAATCTCAAGACGAATGCCTCTCCAGGAAACGATCAAATTACTGCGAATGATTTGAAACTTCTATATCCAGTAATGAGTCAACACCTATTGTATTTCATAAATAATGCCTTACAATCAGGAAAAATACCGACACAGTGCCTAGAAAGCAAAATAATCCCAATATTCAAAAAGGGAGATAGAACTAATCCCAACAACTACCGCCCAATAGCACTCACGTCAGTATTTTCAAAAATTCTGGAAACAGTAATTAAAAATAGAATTTGCTCTTACTTCAGTTTCTCTAACTATCAGTATGGCTTTCAGACTAATAGCTCAACATTAGGGGCTACAACAGACCTAGTACAAAGAATTAGTGTTAGCATGGACTCAAAAAATTATGTGATAGTAGTGTTTATAGATTTAAGAAAAGCCTTTGACATGGTTGACCATGAACTACTCTTAAATAAACTTATTAAAATGGGAATTAACAGAAGAGCCCATACACTTATAAAAACATTTTTGAAGAACAGAAGACATCACACAGTTATAGGAAATACAAGAAGCTCAGAGGAAAGGGTATTGAAGGGGGTACCGCAGGGATCAGTGATCGGTCCACTTTTGTATCTCTTGTATGTGGAAGATCTTGAAGCTGCAGGACTGGAGGCGCTGTACTATATGTTTGCTGACGACACAGTGTTGTTCTACGAGGGTAGGGATCTAGACGTCTTGCAGCAGAAAATTGAGGCTGACCTCAAAAGATTCCAGGACTGGCTAATCAACAACAGGCTCATCTTGAATGTGGATAAAACGGTTGCTCTTCTTTTCAGTCAGAAAAATAAGCCCACAAAACCATTCAACATCAAACTTAACGAAATCAAAATCAAACAAAAAAATGTGCACACCTACCTTGGATTAAATATCGATACAAAACTGGAATGGAATGTGCACATAGATTACTTGTCACGTAAACTTACACCCTTGATTGGAGCATTGAGAAGAGTCAGTCCCTATCTCAGTAAACAAGCCAAAAAGTCTATATATTATTCCAATATACATTCTGTGCTGACCTACTTGATTGGTATATGGTCAAATACAACTATCGGCAATTTTCAGAGGATACAAAGACTACAGAATCGAGCACTGAAGGCCATATACAATTTACCACATGATACTCCAACAGCTGAATTATATGATACTCTCGGAATACCCAACATGAGGACCACGAAGGTTGTTGAGCAGTGCAAACTTATGTACAAAATCTAGCATGGCCTGCTCAAATTCAACACTGAAGTGAAGAAAAGACTGAACGTTCATAATTACCAGACTAGACAACTGAACAACTACCATCTAGATAACATAAGAACGAATAGAGCGAAAAATTCACCATTCTACCAAGCAACAACGGTATACAACAACTTACCACAAGAAATAAAACAGAAAAAATCCCTCAAGTTGTTCATTGGAGCACTCAAGAGTTACACAAAGACACATCCAACATAGTGTTCACTATTCTTTGATATATTTGTCTAAATTATTTTATTCTGCGGGAACATCATGATTGATGATTTGTAGAATTATGTTAATAAATAAATATATATATATATATATATATATATATATATATATATATATATATATATATATATATATATATATATATATATATATATATAATATATAAAATAATTCTATTTTATTGAGTAAAGGATAACAATATTTCAAAACCATTTTATTTTAAACCCATTTCATGTTACAAATTTTTTTAGCCGCCCCCTTTCGTGCAGCGACTATGTGTATCTCACTGCCACTAAACATGCCAAGTTTCTTATTCGGCAATGAAACAGTCTTTTCAAATAATATGATTCATCTTTTAAAATTTTTGATAAGCTTCCTCTTGTGCTTGCCACTGGTTGCCATGAAGGCATGCTAAAAGATGGACATTTCATATAAAAAATTGACCTGTTCCATAATTCATCAGTATTACTTTCAGGAATTTATTTCCTCACTTTTTATTTTGCACTGTATATGGAATGATATAAGGAAATTATTTTTTTAATTTTTCCAGCTCTAAACCAAAAACATTCAAACTAGAAAAAATCAATAAAGATGAATATATTTTTAATGACGATTTGACCAGATACAAAAGTATTCAACAACTTGTAGCTGCTTATAATGATGAAAATGAACCTATTTATTTTCAAGAATGTTTACCTCCTTCAGATTATGGTGAGTTTCAGTATTGGCAAAATTTAAATACTTACTGTGTATTACATTTTATTTTTTTTATGTTATAGATAAGTCGCCTCTGTTATTGTGTCAAAAGGAGGATATATCGGGAGCAGCCCTTACTGATGCGTCAGCATTGAACTCTCTTGTTCCGAGTGCCCCTCTATGCATAGATTGCAAGGATCTTCAAATTTATAAACGTGAGTTAATTTACTAGATTTTTACCATACGATGTTATGTAGACAATCCTGCTGGCAATTCCGCTATTCTAAGTGAACTCATATTTAATTATTACTACAGAATAATACAAAATTGAATATTCTGTTTTGCTCTTGAGTAATTTCGATGTCGACATCTATTGACACGTTGAGTTGAATGGGAGCGAACAAAGCAAGTAAGTCGCGGTAGAGGTTTAGCGTGATGCCATCCGAGAGGTTTACATCGATGCTTTTGAAAATCAAATCAGTTTGTTTTACATGGATGCTTACCGCGCGGTCTACAAGAATGCTTCGCTGTGATTTGTGCGTTCAAGGCAGTATTGTCATTCCCCTCAACAGCAGCTCGTTTTTTGGTCTGTTGGAATAAAAGAAAATAATTTGATATACTTACACAGAATAATATTCGTAATCGGTAGGTATAAAACAATTGAGAATTATAAAAAACAATTATTTAACAAACGAAAAGTCGAAAAATTAATACAAAAAATAAAATTTAACATAAAATATTATTTATTGCCACCAAATGAAAAAATAATTATTTCACAAATATGAAGTCAAAAACTTCAATACTAAAAATGATGAAAAACTTTCTTCATTCATCATCAGAACTATCGCTAATAATCTGAAATGGTTAGTGTATCCTTTCTGGAACTGGAATTAATACCTGAAGTTGATGACTGAGGCTACGATGTACGTTTGGCAAATGAATATGATTTATTGGTCCCAATATTATTTAGCACATCAATTGGTATTTCGTAATCATAGCAGCTTTTATAGGTTCTCCTTAAAGAGTATTTAATCATTAAAATAGAGTTTAATGAATTCAGACTGATTCGATTTCGAAGCAGCGATTTTGTAATTTCTTTTTAATTCAAAGGCTACAAGTGGGAAAAGGACAGACTTGTCAGAATGATATCCGATTTAGGAACGCAGTTCCGAATACAAAGAAGACAGTAGGGACAAAGTCGCTAAATTGGTAACACTAGCTCGACTTAGCATCGCTGGTCAGTGTTGCCAACTCTAAATGTCAAAAAGTCAACGTACGTTTGAAAAGTCGCTAGATGTCGCTAGCTATGGACAGAGATCAAAAGTCGCTAGAAGTCGCTAAATGATACCAGTAGACTGAGCGATAGGGATGGAAACTGAGCGCACTTCTTTCTCGTACCTCTTCTTATAATTCTATATTGTTTTACGCACGGTAATTCACGCCAGGATTCCCCTGTACACAAGTACAGCAGTGGGGGAATCCCGGCTTTAGCATAATAATCTATGGCAGCGTTCCGAAATTGGATAAATATTACTCTGACAAGAGTATTTCATTCAAAGGCTGGAAAAAAGACAGACTTGTCAGAATGATATCCGATTTCGGAAAGCAGTTCCGAATATAGAGAAGATAGATTTCTGGGCTGAGATCTTGCCATATTTTATGAAGATAGTTAAAATACTTTTTTTTTTAATTCAAAGTCTAGAAGTCGTTAGATTAGTGGCTATATTTTTTTTGTCGCTAGACACCTAATTCAAGCCGCTGCAGAAATCAAAATGTCGCTAGATCTAGCGACGAAGTCGCTAAATTGGTAACACTGTCGCTGGTAACGTCCTTGCTATGTGCGGTCGACATCGACCGCGACTTAACTAGTGGCATCCACCGCGACCTACATCTCCACCGCGACTTACCTGTTCTGTACTTCGTACCCTAAGAGTCCTTCCCAATATTATCTATAAATAATTTGCGTAATTTTCGATTTTACTATAGAATACAAGTCCACTAGAATAAGGAAATTGATAATATAATATGAATTTATATTCAATTGGCATTAAAATGAAGGTAGGTAATTGAATTTATTTTTCCGTCCACCTCTAAATAAAAGCTTACTTTAACGTACACGAAATTGATCATTAATGACCCATTTTAATGTACATTTTCTCCTATTTTGATGTATGATTGAATGACATAGAAATTATTTATATTGTGTCAAATGTATCTGTTATGCAAAACAAAAATTTATTTCAATCAAGAATTTATACTCAATTCATGATGAGGTCGGCGGAAAAATCTTGTAATAAACTCGTTTATTAATGTAGCGATTAATAAACTAGTTTATTAAATAACTATTATGTCAATGTAATGTTAGTGCAAATCTACCATTTTGGCAATAAGATGGCACATGCTTCAGTTCTGATTCTCCTAGTATTCCATATATCAAAAATATATCTGGATTCGGTAGCTTCTTTTCGAATGTAACATGTTTTAGCTTTTTATTATTTTGAGGATTTTCGGAAATAA
This sequence comes from Cynegetis impunctata, assembly GCA_030704885.1. NCBI lineage: Eukaryota > Metazoa > Arthropoda > Insecta > Coleoptera > Coccinellidae > Cynegetis > Cynegetis impunctata. Next base: position 413,232 of record JARQZK010004376.1, read on the forward strand.
ATATTTCATCAAATATTCAATTAGCCTCATCAATTTTAAATAATCTTTACTCAATTTGATCATATACCCTGTATAGACTTCAAACTCGGCGTAGAAGTATTGTTTCATGATGTTATCAAAACGAAGACCTTATCCAATACCACTACTTTCACAATCATAATTTTCAGTCTATAAAACTCAGAAACTGATCGTAGAGATATGTTGACGGCCATTGAATTCAAAATATAAATATGTTCCGGTACCAGCAATTATTGCTGATTTGGAACAATGCTTTGAAATATATATATATATATATATATATATATATATATATATATATATATATATATATATATATATATATATATATATATATATGTATATTTTGGGAACAGATTTGTTGTTAATTGTTTTCGTGTTTTGAATGGTTTTGATAGAGCTTGTCCTGAATAATTTCAATTTGTTGTTTATTTATATCTCTAGATATTATAAAATGTATGTGTATATATGTATGTGTTAAAATTGATATTCTTTAGTCTGAAATATGTGATATAGGGTAAGAGAGATTCTTTTGTATTTTTCACCCTTGTATATCGATTTTAAAAAAATAAAGCATTCTTTGAAAAAAAGAAAAGACCGAGGAAACTTTCGTTGGTTTTATAAGGAAGTATAACATTCAAGTTTCAGAGAAATTATAGAAAGTCATTCAACATATTATTTATGTCATACTATTCTATGTTTGAACAAATATGACTAATGTCATCGAAACAAATATGAAGCTGTTAATTACCTTGATATGGTACAAACTAGCAAGTGGAAATACTGAAGTACCTGCAATAGCTGGAAATTTGACAGATTATAGTATTTGCAAATTATCACATCTCGGAGTAGAATATGCGGGTTATATTTCAAAGACCGAATCTCTCGTGAGATGCCAATCGTGGAATGCCAATAAGCCTCATGAAGTTATGAACGGCATAGAAGATGATGATTTTCCTGAAGAATCGAAGGAAATGGCCAAGAACTACTGTCGAAATCCCAATAGAGACCCAAGCGGTCCATGGTGTTATACTCTGAATGAAGATCTCATAAACGAAACTTGCGCTATACCTCTGTGTTCTTTTTCTGAGTGCAGATTAACGGGCCCTGGTATGGAATACGCTGGAGAACACGCAAAGTCGGTTTCAGGTAGGAACAAAACAAAAACATTCGTTTTAGGAAATAGAGTAGCGAGGTGGCTGAAAAGCGGGGCATTTATTTACTAAGATATTTATTTGCAGTCAAAGTGAAACAGTTGTACTCTTTTTTGTTAAGCTCTAGCTTTCGCGGTAGTTTATATATATATATATATATATATATATATATATATATATATATATATATATATATATATATATATATATATATATATATATATATATATATATATATATATATAATCTTTTGATAATTATTAGCAAAGATCACGGGCAACAACAATTCGAATAAATATATATATATATATATATATATATATATATATATATATATATATATAAATATATATATATATATATATATATATATATATATATATAAATATATATATATATATATATAATGTATATATATATATATATATATATATATATAAATATATATAAAAAATATATATATATATATATATATATATAAATATATATATATATATATATAATATATATATATATAATATATATATATATATATATATATATATATATATATATATATTATATATATATATATATATATATATATATATATATATATTTATATATATATATATATATATATATATATATATATATATATATATATATATATATATATATATATATATATATATATATATACAGGGTGACCCAGAGCTACGTAATCGGTCCATAACTTTTTTGTCATTGAAGACATCGATATGAAATTTTCAGAGCAAATATTACCTGACTAAGTCTATTTTTCAAAATTATTTTGAAGAAAATTGCACTTCCGGTTTTGCCGGAAGTGATATCAACTTTGTTATTTCAAATGGAATACCCTGTATATTTTTTGATTTTCGAATTTCTTATGTAATTTATAATAAAATTGTCATGACATTCTTTTTACCTAAAATGAACAGTTTTCGAGTTATTAATTTTTTTCCTAAAATTTTGACAGTTGCGTCTTCAACAAAAATAGGCTATAACTTCTTTGTTAGTAGGTCTATTGGTATGCGGTTTAGATTTTTGTAACCTTGAAACATCGTTTTATTTATTCCATGTCAAAATTTTCCATATTTCTAATTTATTACTTGATAAAATCTAGGTTGAAGTTGGCAAATTTCAAACATTAATAACTTTCTCATTTCTAATTGAATGCTATGTATATTTTTGCATTATTGAATTTGCTATTCAATTACCTTTCGATTTGTATAACCATTCTCTATACCTAAAGTTAATAATAACAAAGATATTTCACAATTTTGTAATAATTCATATATTATTACACCTGAGAAATCGTCTAGCGTGTTATTTTGACGTATCCATGGATACCAATAATAAAAATTATTTAAAATCTAATTGTGTCACCTTTTCTAGTATTTTTTCAGTTAATAAAATGGATTTTACGCGACAAGAAATGATAAATATGGTTTACTGTATTGGAGAAGCGGATCGAAATGTTCTGCTAGGTAGTAAAATTTATCATCAAAAATATTCTGATTCTGATTCAACTACGTTTTGTGATTCTGTTATTAATAAGCATTGATTTCTTTCTGTATAACATTGAAATGTATAATTTGGAGTAACTGTTGGATCATGCGAATGTACTCCTCCTGACCAAAATGATAATGTCAAACTTGACATTGCAATTTGACATCAGTCTACTACAAACATATGTTGTTTATAAACAACAATAATTATTGAATATTAACGTCTTGGAATTACTATTTTTTCAATATCTTTTCGGATATCAGCATCAGGTGCTACAAACCTAATGAGCAGAAAAGGTGACACAATTAAATTTTAAACAATTTCCGTAATTGGTATCCATGGATACGTCAAAATAACTGGCTAGTCGATTTCTCAAGTGAAATGATATATAAATTATTACAAAATTGTAAAATATCTTTGTTATTATTAACTTTAGGTATAGGGAATGGTTATACAAATCGAAAGGTAATTGAATAGCAAATTCAATAATGCAAAAATATACATAGCATTCAATTAGAAATAAGAAAGTTATTAATGTTTGAAATTTGCCAACTTCAACCTAGATTTTATCAAGTAATAAATTAGAAATATGGAAAATTTTGACATGGAATAAATAAAACGATGTTTCAAGGTTACAAAAATCTAAACCGCATACCAATAGACCTACTAACAAAGAAGTTATAGCCTATTTTTGTTGAAGACGCAACTGTCAAAATTTTACGAAAAAAATTAATAACTCGAAGACTGTTCATTTTAGGTATAAAAAATGTCATGACAATTTCATTATAAATTACATAAGAAATTCGAAAATCAAAAAATATACAGGGTATTCCATTTGAAATAACAAAGTTGATATCACTTCCGGCAAAACCGGAAGTGCAATTGTCTTCAAAATAATTTTGAAAAATAGACTTAGTCAGGTAATATTTGCTCTGAAAATTTCATATCGATATCTTCAATGACAAAAAAGTTATGGACCGATTACGTAGCTCTGGGTTACCCTGTATATATATATATATATATATATATATATATATATATATATATATATATATATATATATATATATATATATATACGAGACACGAGACATCATCTTGCATTGGGTGCATTCTCTCTGCACAAAATGAATGAAGAACTGTAACAAAGCAGACGTGTCGGTATTGGGCTGAACAAAATACCCATACTCTGCATGAAAGACTTCTTCATAGTCAAAAAGGAACTGTATGACTGGTCCCACTAGCATAATTGGGCCTTATTACTTCCACATCACAAACGTCTAGAAAAACAAATTTGAGCAAAAAAAAAATTCTGTCGCTCGGTCTGTTAGTTCCCTCGATAACTGTTGAAGGAATTGAGCTATCAACTTCAAATTTGGTACACGGGTAGTTATCCATAAAAGAACGGTTCGGATTGGACTTCGAGCCAATTTGGTTCAGGGAAAGGCGGTGAAATGGAGTATTAATTGACAAAAAGTAATTACTTTGACACAACTGTGTCAACGAAAAACATTTTTCGAAAATATCCGTTTTTTTACCTAATCCTATATATATATATATATATATATATATATATATATATATATATATATATATATATATATATATATATATATATATATATATATATATATATATATATATATATATATATATATATATATATATAGATTGCTTTCGATACGATACATAATAATATATTATAATTGATAGTAGTATATGATAGGAAAATGTAAAAATTTTGTTGCACCATTTCATTGGTACAGTGCTTGCATTATTATTCATATATTATATCCCAACTCCAAAGAACAAAAGTTTTGTCAACTATGTGTTTTCAAAAATTATTTGTTGAATAAAAACAGAGAAATAATTTTTGATATTACCTATTGATGCACATTCGACTCTGGAATATATTCTAATACAGCGATAGAGATTATCCATAGTTTAAATTTGAAAAAATAATTCAGTTCGTGATGTGCTTCCTCATCTTTCTGTTTTCGCAGATATGTTTTAAACTAACTATGTATTCGAATCTACAAAACGGAAAATATCAGCCACCTAGCTTGTTAAAATTAACATAATATTCAGCTTTTTGTTTTAAAAAATTATAGTTTTTATGACTCTTTCCTAGACAAAAAATGCCTGAAGTGGAATAAGGATCGTAAAAAGGTTGAAAGTGATGGTCAGATAGTAAGACAAGAAAAATTCGGAAAATTTAATTTCCCGGACAATGATATAAAACAGGCAGGTAAGAAGTGCAGAAATCCGGACGGTGATCTTGGAGGTCCATGGTGCTTTGTTGATAAAGAGGAGACTAGTAGCGTAGAGAAAGACTTCTGTGACATACCGTTATGTGATGAACCCTTGTGTGTAGTATTTACGAAAAGTTACACTACGTATATGCATTTTACCGATTTTAATACTTCTTTAGACAGCTTGAATTTTGGGATAAAATTATGGAGTTCTGACCAATATTTGGAAGCTGAAGCGAGACTAGTTTTGTCAGTTGTAGCTTTACCTATGGACAAAAAAGTAATGGAACAATTGGGAACATCGATAGAAATTTACATCAGCAATGAATACTGTGCATTAACTATAAATAATAAAGATCGAGTTGAAAAGGAAACGACAAAAGGATTATTAAAGTCGTCGCAATACACTTATTTTTCTTTAACATGGCACAGGGGCTTTATAACCTTCTTCAAATCAGGCGTTACAAGGCCGATATTTCTGGCCGAATATAAAACTAAGAACAATTTGATGGGTTTCAGATTGAACCAATTTTCTTATTATGCTGCCCAAGGAACGAATATTTTGTGGACTTTTCCATTTTGTTTAGACGATTTCGAATGCGATGTGCACACTACGACTGGGCATTTGTTTCAACAGTATTGGCCTTTACGAGAGAAAAACATTAGACGAGAATTGACATTTCATATTCGAGCAGTCCGTTCTGCGAGAATTTTACTGACGCCCACTCCTATGACAGAATATCCCCAAATTTTAGTGCATTTCAAAGCAGACGATGGATATTCAAGAGTTATACTTAAAAAACATCGGAATGCTCCTTCCCAGACTCTCAAGGAATTAATTTTAAGTGACGTATTAGATTACTGGAACTGGCAAGAATATTCGTTGTCTATTTTTGGTGGTACTTTACAAATTTATTGGACGAAAAAAGTCGGTGGCGGTCACCTCATAATGGAGCTAGTACACGAAGCTTTCATTAAAATGAGATGGTTTTCAGTTTGTTCGGATAATTCCATAGCTCATTGGACATTTTTCTGTACACCACCGGAAATTTCTAAGCCGCCTCCCGCTTTTCTACCTGAATGTTCAATGAATATCGAGGAGACTTATTACAATGGCACCCAGGATGTTACGCAGGATGGCTTTCCTTGTTTACCATGGTCAGCGAGTTTAATTCCAGAGTCTGAGCGTGATTCTTTTAGAGGAAATTCCTCACTAATGGAATTATCTTACTGTAGAGATCCTGGACAACATCATGAAGGTACTTTTTTTTCGAAATTGCATTGTGCAGACATTGTGTATTATATGTACAAAACAGTTATACTATCAATTCAGTTGACGAGAATTTCTAAGGAAATTATTTTCAAATTCACGAATTTCTGTTATCCAATTCATCATTTAATATCTTTTAATGAACTGGTTATTACCTAATTTACTTTATTTGACTTGGTAGATAAATTTTGCCTGCCGCACTATACAGGTTATTTCTTTTAGTCACTTATATACAGACAGCCACTCATTATCAAGATAAAATGATTCTGGGGATAGAGCTAATTGGTGGTGAACTTTCTTCCAAAAGTATTTTAAACACCCTCTTATTGCCGATTAACCGAAAGTAAGCACATAACTCAATTTAAATGGCAACCCCAATTTCTTATTTTATATTCGGATTCATAGAAAAAAACTATGGTAGAATTATGTATTTATGTTTGTTGCTACTTTCGATATTTTCGAAGTTATTTAAATTTTTTTTGAGAAATTTGACATATAAATGGGTGAATTTGACTGATTACATCTTTGCCATTTTCTCAAGAAAAAAAAAGAAATTTGAGGTCAATTCATAGAAGATAATTGCATCACAATAGCAGAATCCAATTTAATATTTATCATACAGGTTAATGGAAACTTGAAGATTTAATTTATGTTCTGTTTTCCTGGGAAATATGTTTTATTCATATTTTTCACTGAAATAATTGGCTATTGCACTGTATCGAAGGTGAACAGTGGTTTTCATGTCCGTTCCAGACCCGAACTTTGAAATTTTTTGATGTTTGACATATACATAATATACTTTTTTCCGGTACATTTTGAGAACTCCAGCGGCCGCTATCAGACCAAATGAGCTGTATTTTGATGTAGAACATAACTATCAAAATTTCGGTAAATTAAAACAACATTTTAGTATCGCCCAACTTTGGGTAAGAGAGTGGCGTGAAGATGCATGAGCAGAGATTTTTCAAATCCGCAATAAAAGATGTGGAAACTTATTATCTACAACATTTCCAAGAATTCAGCCACTAAGGGTTTTTTGGATTGGGCATGGAGCTAAGGAAAACGGGTTTTTGGATCAATTTTGCACCCCCAAAACCCCACCAAATTGAGTTAGAGGATTGGAACTTTATTTATAATATATTTTTCCTCTCACTGTCGCCATTTTAATGTATAGATTTCTTGTTTTTCTCGTGGCGTAGGAGGATTTGTGCACCTCTACAGCCCATCTTGATCGAGTTAGATGGATTGAGTTTCATGTAACAGTGAGAAATTAAAAAAAAAGAAGTCATATTAGTTATTTCTTCTTTTTATGTGAAGAACGTCAGGACATATAATATATAGCTGCTATTTAACAAAACTGATACATGTCAAAAAAAGAAAATAAAAATCATGAAATTTCCATAACTATATATCATATCTGAAATTAGATTTAGCAGTTGTGATTTACTTAATTTTTGATGAGTTCACCCCAAAATAATTTTTTTTGCAGAAAATCACGTCAAAAGAATCCAAATTTATCTGTCAATTTTCTATAAAAAAAATTGATATCTTCAAAAAATTAGAGATATCAACCAACATGTATGCATAAATTCACCTTAGTTTTATACAAAGAATTCAAATGAAAATTTGAGGTTGCCAATTAAAAATGATAAAGTCAGTGTCTACTTCCGATATACCTGGAAAAGGGAGGAAGTTGAAAATATTTTCAAAATAAATTGCAGCCCCTAGTTCTTTGAAATTATTTTATCTCGATATAAGGTAGTTCTCCGTATACATATTACCTACCAACTAATAGAAAAACCCCGAATAGGGTATATTACTTCTACATTTTCAAATCATAACCATTAATTTGATATCACAGTGGAAATCATGCTCAGAGTATATATTAATATATCTCATAATTATTTAAGGCACTTATTGCTTCGTGATCTCCATGCATCCAGAATGGGCGATTCTGAAGAAATACTGTCGCATAAGAAAATGCAAGTCTCAAGAATGTCGAATAGCGGGCACCGGAAACGACTATACTGGTACTCTGAATATTTCTAGAAGTCGAAGATATTGTGAACCTTGGTACAGGAATACAACAATTCATTCCCATGATATGCGATACTTTAACGCTTCCCTGTTTCCCGACGAGATGATAAGCGACGCCAGTAATTTCTGTAGAAATCCTTCCAGAAATCCAATAGGTTACCAAAATGCCTTGAATGGCCTTATTATATTGAAATATATCTACTTGAGAATTTCTAAATGTTCAGGAATTTTTCGATGAGTTTGTTTTCCAAATCAGAACTTTACAGCAGTTCAAAAGATTTGGAAGAAATTTTCAAAATTTCCAAGTAACATTTGGGTAGGAACTTTAGTGTGTGAAATAGATGTAATTCTATAATGATCCATAATTATGCATTCCCAAAAAAAATTGATGTAGAATTTCGTTATTTTTCATTTAACTATATCTTGCTCTGTATTATAGTAAGTAAGTGAAAGTTCAATTAGCACTGAGGCTACTACAAAAAAAAACATATTTACATAAATTACACTATTTAATAATATCATTATTTATCAATTTTTTGGAGGATTGCTTTCAGTTTTCCCATGAACCTTACTAGCGAAGTGCTCAATTTCAAGTTGGCCGGTAGTGAATTGAACTGTGAAATACCCAAACCAAAGACAACTGCACTTTCTTTTTTAAATATTTTGAAACTTGGCACTTTAGAAGTTTTTATATATTCAACCAGTTTAGTACTTTCAGTAAGCGTTTGATGGGTGTGTATTTGTTAGTTTTTAGTATACTGCGCATGCTTCTGTTTCTCAATTTTTTTTAACCAGTGGTTCAGAAATATAAATAAAATATTTGTTTCTGGTCATCCATGAGACGTCTCGTATTAACATACTCTACTTCCGTTGGAGCAGTGCCGGATTTAACAATAGGCTGGAGAAAGCTGCAGCCTATAGGCCTCCACCAATCAAGGACCCCACCAAAATTGAAATGTGTGGAAGGAAAACTTTAACACTCTTTCATGTGAACACTTACACCGAAGGCACTTCGATACTTTTGAATCTTGAACTTCAATATGTTTTCGCTCTACTATATAAACTTAATAATCTGTGACCCGTAATTCATACTAAAATATAAAAATTACATGATAGCCAATCGTGAAATTTTGGGAATTACGTCACCTTAACGAAGAACTCACCACTTCTCAGCCTATTGGCGTCTGAAATTAAGATCGTAGCGCCGGAACAGCTAATATCGGTACTACTACATGGGCCATTAACTGTTTGTTTACACTGTTTGGTAATGGTATTTACGTTCATTTCATTTTGAGTTTTCGAACGTTTAGCTTCGTAATTTGTGTTTTTTTGGACTTCGTATTTTCCAGTGGTTCATTGTGTTTCGATTGAGGACAATATTATCTTTGTTCAACAGTAGATAACCTACCTACATCAAGTTGAAATTTACAGAGTTTTTATCATTGAACATTAAAATCAATGATAAAATAAAGGAGAGGACGAATACATTAATTGGTTAGAGGAACTATGTATACATCATGAAAAGGCTGTATGATAGAACATATATTTATTTAAAAAGTACAAACACTTTCAAAAGTTTCAAGAAAACATCTCTGACGTGTCTACTTTCATTACCAACGGAAGAGGGTTTGAGTATAATGGACAAAACTAAGTACTTACCAGCAAAACTGAAAGAAACAACATGAAATAAAAGAAGAATTAACATGAATACTCTGCTTGAATGGTTTTAACGTAATGAGTTATTATATTTTTTGAATTTTCCTGACGTATAACAGCTCTCCTAAAAGTACGGTGGACTTCTGAGAGTTTGGTTTTTTTGATAGAATCTCTGTTTTCCTGATTATATAATTGAATATTTTAGTTCTTACCTAGCTAAAGATTCAAGTTTTATTTCATATACTTGATGTTATGATAAACTGTTATTTTGGTTGTGAAAATAAACATTATTTGTTATTATTATGTTGATAGTATCTCTGGTTGTTACGTGAAAGAAAATACAATTATCTAGAATCTCTGGATGATGGCCCAGGTTCAAATTCCGATAAAAGTGGAAGATTTTTCGTTGGAACTTACGTTTTCGGTTAGCTGAAAATTGCATATCACTAGTTGGTATAATTCTATATGAAAAAATCCACAAACTTACTGCAGGAAAAATAATTGTTCTCAGTAAACGTTGAAGAACAACTCTCTTATGTTCAGACACTTTTTTTCAATCTTCAAGTTATGAATCCACACCTTTCTTCTGTCCATCATTTCCTAGTTTCCCATTTTTGTTTGGAATACATCTTTGAATTGTCCAGCTTTCGGAAAGGTATGTAAGCTATATTCGGGTTAATTTTGCCCAAGATGAACAATAGGATACGCAACAATAGTGATTCATCTTTTCTGAACGTTTATAAACGATCCCAAACGAAATTCAAACTCAACAACTTCTCATATAAAATACACGTAAACAGATGTGAACAAAGCAATCTATGGCCTATGCGTTAGTAATATTCGACACCGGTACGAGGCGTATCGCTTATCTACGTTCGCCAATAGGCCCCAAAAATGTTAATCCGGTACTGCTTTGGAGGTCAACTAAACGTTATTAGGGGCTGTGTATATCTATGAATTTTATTTAGTCCACTAGACTACAGTATGCAAAGCAGCTTCTCTAAAGTCGTATAGAAATGTCTAATATTATTCATTACACTATTGTAACATTGCTAAATCGTTGTAGGTCCCTGGTGCTACACAATTGATCCAAGCGTTTCCCAAGAAAGCTGTCTAATTAAAGACTGCGACAGACCAGAAGAATGTATCATTATAATAACTGGAAAAAATGAAGGTTTCGTGTAATTTTCAATTTAAATTCGTAAAATAATAATATATTACTAGGTCGTAGAGTATACATTCTGCCACAATGGAAAGAACGAGGCGCTTCTGGTGGACTTTTCTTTGCTATAAAGCAATGGAATCCTGACGAAATAGAAGGATTGGGCATAGAAATTACTCCCAAAATGGGCACCGAAAACATTAGATTAGAAATTGGTGCAGCTAGAAACGAGAAAATTTATTTATTCCACAATGGACGTCTGGTCAAAGAGAAAACTCTTCCCCATTTATTGGCTTCAGGAGCTTGGACAGATTTTTGGTTACAGATTCGCCAGGCGGAAATTATGCTTGGTTACAAAGGTGTCCCACATCCACTTTTCGATTGGAAAGACAATGATATCGAAAATGCTTTTGACCCTACTTATATTTCCTTTTCAACTTTAGCTGAAAACTACATCGGCATTTATTTTAAATGCGACGAATGTCACACAGAATATACCTCCGTTAATAACGTTTTTAAAATTTTTTCCGTAGGGGCGTGGATAGAAGACGGGAGTGCCTCATACAACAATTTTTCCATTAAAATTCGGGGTACTGGTACTGTTTGGTTACCTTTATATAATATGATACACACAGAAGACTATTTATATCTCGAAATGAATCAAATTAAAAGCAGAATTACACTTCACAAGTATGTCCATTATGAGCCATCGCCTCTCAAAACGATATATGCAGAAGGACTATTATTCGAGGAGGAACATTTTACGAATTATACATTTTCATTCTCCGAGACTACTTTTAACATAACTAGAAACGGAACAATTTTATTTGAATTTGAAACAATAGATTCGGATCCCATTTTAATATACTACTTTTCTCTTGGAGTTGATGATGGTTTAATCATCTGGAGTGTTAATTGCCAACTTCTTGATATAGATGGCCCCCCTAGAGACGGCGGATGGTCACCTTGGTCTGATTGGTCATGCACAGTACCTTGTGGTGGTGGTGACGGCTTTAGAACTAGAACTTGTACCAATCCGCGTCCTAATATAAGGGGAAAGTTATGTTTAGGTACTCCTATAGCTTTGGGAAAATGTAACGATTTTGAATGTGGCGATATCAGCCCAAAAACAATGAATAAGATAAGAAAAGATTTGCGGACTAATGTTTTCAGTTTAATCGTTAAGGAAGATGATACCGTGAACATTCCAAACAACAGAGAAATACTCCAAACAATCGAAAAAGAATCTCCTAAATCCCACTATGAGTGGTCACTGAATGGCATGCTAGTTAATGAAGAAGAAAATCGTGTGTCCTTACGAAATGGAGAAATTTTCATATCGGTTGCCAAACCTTTAGATTCTGGAGTCTATGTGTGTGTCTTGTATAGGATTAACAAAAAACGGGTCATTTTTAGAATAGTTTCACTTAGCGTCATTCCAAGCTCAAACTCGATCACTACTAGAGCAACGAAGAAACTAACTTTTAACTGTAGAGCTGTTACTTTGGGTTTTGTTTACTCCGACTTAAGCCTGAAAATAATAATTAATGAATCAATTCATAAAGATTACGGTATCGTTATGTTGGCAGCTGCTAACGTATATAACGTACCTAATTTAGCAGAAAACTATACTGGTGATTGGAAATGTGTTATAGAACAGAGAGATTTGCATTTTACCTGGACTACAAATTATCTTAAGATCATTGTGAAAAAGGCACCTAATATATACATACATCTGATGGAAGATGAAATGACAAAACCACTCTTTGGATGGTTAAAAACTGAAAGAAATGTTTTTGTTGCTTTAATTACTATAGTCTTTGGAACTGTTATTGTAGTGAGCGTAAGTATAGTTATATATTTCAAATTTTTTACATTCAAGAGAAGGTCATACAAAAGAAATCGAAGAATGTAATATAATAAATAGGTTAGAGGTAATAAATATTGAATGAAAAAACTATGTATTTTTTTCTATGAGTTTTCATTATCTCTTAAAAAATGCCGGAATAAAGATGTACAACTCGTACGAGGGGCTGACAGTGAGATAATAGTTATTTACACTACAAGAGAGGCAAGTGATACTTACTGATAATGTTCAGAATACTCTTTCATGCATACGTCATAGTTAACTTACCTCCCTAGGGAGGTAAAATAGTATATTACATACCGAGCGGGGAAGTAATCTATTACAGCCGAACGGCAAGGTAGCATACCGAGGTGCGCAGCACCGAGGTGTGCTGCAGACGTGAGGCTGGAATGATTTTCCCCGAGGTTTGTATACTATTTTACTCACAATCTATCACATTAATAATCAAGTTCTGATAATAATTATTATTACTTGTATTAATTAGGCAACATAAAAGTTAGTTGATTTAACCATAGATTCGATCTGACAGTTGGGTCATAATTCACAATTTAATTTTTGACAATATTAACGAAAAATGTCGACTGCGAATTTGAATCCATACTACTAGAACTTCGAGTAGCTGCAGAACTAACATCCGAAGGCCTTATTCCTGTGAAAAGCAGAGGAAGGTATGTGAATACGGAGACTGTGCTCCTTGCCTATTTCGGTGAATTGAGTACCCAATCAGAATAAAGCCAGTACATAATGGTCAGGGTACTCGATGCTACGAACAGTATTAAATATAGGCAATCAGTATTTATGCAAAATTACGGGCATACTTGAAAAGGCAAAATGTGGGATGCGAAGCTAAAAAGTCAAGTGTTCTTTCCAAAGCAAACATCGATAAATTTCTAAACGATGCTCCGATAGAATATATCTCCCTCGAAAGGTAATATTTTAATTTCTTTAGTGCATATTAAAAATGTTAAAGTACATACTTCTTTCGGGTTGCTTTGATTATTGGCATTTCTGGAGCTTGCAGGTGTGATGAACTTCTAAAAGAAAATCCTAGAACGTCGGCATCATCATCGAATTTTGAAACTCATAACTTTAAGCAACAAGGTCTTGCTTCAACGGTCAATAGTAATCATAATTCGACTGTAACTATTGATATTTATAATTCCAAATAGTTTTTTCCTTTCATATTAAATGAATATCGAGTTAATTCTGATTTATTTCCATACTAGTAGGTAAAGTGACACAAGCTAGCCGGTAAAGTGACATTTGCTAGCCGGGAAAGTGACATTTGTTAGCCGGAAAAGTATGAAGTATGTAATGAAGCGCTTCCCGACTGTTTTGAAGGTTAAAAAACCATCGATTACCGATCGATTGTGAGTAAAATAGTATATTACATACCGAGCGGGGAAGTAATCTATTACAGCCGAACGGCAAGGTTCCGCAGCACCGAGGTGTGCTGCAGACGTGAGGCTGGAATGATTTTCCCCGAGGTTTGTATACTATTCGATCACATTAATAATCAAGTTCTGGTAATAAATATTACTTGTATTAATCAGAAAACATAAAAAGTTAGTTGATTCAACCATAGATTCGACCCAAATCTGACATTTGGGTCAAAATTCAGAATTTAATTTTTGACAATATTAACGAAAAATGTTTGACTGCGAATTTGAATCCACACCACCAGAACTTCTTTCAGGTTACTTTGATTATTGGCATTTCCGGAGATTGAAGGTGTGATGAACTTCTAAAAATGAAAATAAATGATTTGGAAATTATAGAAAATCGAATTACAATAACGATTAGTATAACCAAAATCTATTCCTGGCGTACATTTGTGATTACAAAACCGGAATGGATGAAAGTAGTGAAACAATACTGTGATATGCGCAACAACATCGACTGTGAAATGTTGTTCTTACAAATGAGGTTTGGCAAAGTTACACGACAGCCTTTTGGGCATAATTCTATCGGAAGTTTTCCCAAAAACCTTTTTAAAACTAGAAAATTATAATGGGTTCACAGGACATTGTTTCAGACGTACTTCAGCGACATTATTAGCAAGTACAGGTGGAGACATTCTACAGTTGAAGAGATTAGGGGGTGGAAATTTAGTACCGTGGCTGAAGGTTATGTGGAGAATTCTTTGCATGGACAATCAAAAATAGCTAATATGTTGCCTCATGCTGAAAATCCTAGAACGTCGTCATCATAATCGAATTCTGAAACTCATAACTTTAAGCAACTAGGTCTTGCTTCAACGGTCAATAGTAATCATAATTCGAATATAACTATTAATATTTATAATTCCAAATATTTTTTTTCTTTTTATATTAAATGAATATCGAGTTAATTCTGATTTATTTTCATGCTAGTAGGTAAAGTGACACAAACTAGCCGGTAAAGTGACATTTGCTAGCCGGGAAAGTATGAAGTATGTAATGAAGCGCTTCCCGACTGTTTTGAAGGTTAGAAAACCATCGATTACCGATCGATTGTGAGTAAAATATACTTACCTCCCTCAAATTAGGGTGACCAGACGTCCGTTTTAATACGGACATGTCCGTTTTTTCAGCTCTGTGTCCGTTAGTCCGTATTTTTTGTAAAAT
Source organism: Cynegetis impunctata (assembly GCA_030704885.1). Classification (NCBI taxonomy): domain Eukaryota; kingdom Metazoa; phylum Arthropoda; class Insecta; order Coleoptera; family Coccinellidae; genus Cynegetis; species Cynegetis impunctata. The sequence continues at coordinate 428,765 of JARQZK010004376.1, forward strand.
GTCCGTATTTTTTGTAAAATTTTTCGCGTTTTTGACGAAAAAATAGGTTGCGCCTATAATTTTGCCGAAATAAGTTTCCAAACTTCACATTCAAAAGCGCCCGCGCTCGCAGTTTGTCTCGACACGTATAAATTTGCATTTTCAATGCAAAACCTATATATCGTCCAATTTTCCTAACATCATTAACTTTTAAGGTATTTCCCAAATCCCACGTGAAATTATTACATAAATTCCAAAAATGTATAGCTCTTCCCTGAAATTCACTGGCTGCTGGTAAAATCTCCAGGCCCAGCCTCGCCAATTTTAAACACTAGGCTCAACCTGGAGATTTTACAATCTTCGTGAATTTCACCAGCTCTTGGTAAAACTTCTAGCTTCCAGTGATTTTCATACAAATTTTGATGAAAATTACTAGGTCTAGCGTATAGATTTTCATTAAAGCTCGAAGAATTTCGAGCTTTTCGTAAAATCTCTAGACTGAGGGGGCGTTCAAGTATTACGTAACGCAATTTTTGAAGATTTTTGACCCTCCCTCCCCCTATGTAACGCGCCGTAACGTTTTCATGAACCCTCCCCCCCCCCTCCCTAAACGTTACGTAACACCCAAATGGCCATTTTTAACTTAAAGTCACAAATATGTTGCGCAAAGTACCTGAAAGTCCCTAAAAAACCTACCTATGTTATTGTTTAAATGGCGTTTTCGTTAATAATAAACAAATCAAGAGTATTCTCACTCGCAATACATGCTTATATTTTTTATTTTATTGTTTTTTAATAAATAATCATACATAATGTAAAATATTGAAATGGGCTCAAATTCGTCCTAATAAACTTCTATTGCTAATCTTCATTTAATTATGCCGTTTTCCTGACTTGGCTCTGTCCTTACATACATTTTTAGCTTCAGCCACCATTATTTTTCTCAAGCATTAGATTTCAGCTTATTAGCAGATTTTCACTTTGGGAACCTGCTTATTAAAATCGGTGCGATTAGCAAAGTTGGAGCTAGGACCAAGATATTTTTTCGTTTCATAACTTTTTATGATTGTACTGATGGTCAAAAGAAATCGCACGGCATCTGCTTGAGGAGGCGACAGATCAACGAGCAACCTCACAAGAAGTAGTGAAAACTTACATGATTCTTTGTTTAGCTAACTAGGTACCGAGAGCTAGCTTGAGAGGTATAAAGGATTTGGCATCGGCAGGTTGGCGGCAAGAAAGTATTATTCGGAACGAATGATTTCAATGCACTCCTCAAGATGGAACAGTAGGATTTGTAAGCGCATTTAATTACTTGCAAAAAATATTTCGAGTCACGGACGTGAGCGCTATACCATTTTTAGTTTTTCTTTAGCCATTTTTTAAATTTCGTTGGCAGTTTATGGCACACTTGGCACACAAGTCAGCATGAGAGCTTTTCTAGGGCGAAAACAGCTGATGATGCAAATCTCCCTCTTTTGAGAACATTACAGTATGAACTCACTTCTACAACACTGGCTACAGCAATGTGCTTCTGTGTATTACGTGTTTAAAACACTAAACCAAAACTGACAACGGGAAAAAAAAAATTACGACGAATACAGTCGAGGTATCCCATAAAACATGAACGGATAGGGTTGCCAACTTGGGAGAACAGAATAAAACTGACGGATACAATCGAGGGATTCCCCGTATAACATGAATGAAAAGGTTTCCCAATGTTACGTAACGCGTTGTTCGAACCCCCCTCCCGCCCATGTAACGCATCCTAACATTTTGCAAGACCCCCCCAAATTGCGTTACGTAATACTTGAACGCTCCCTGAGCTTAGTGTTCAAAATTAGCGAGGCTTAATCTAATAATGTTCATGTGCGTTTTTCTTACTGTGAATCGTGTCGCTGTCTACTTGGATACATGGGGAAGCGCAGGGGGGGGGGATAACGGGAGAGGTATCCGTTTTTTCCACTTCAGCCATCTGGTCACCCTACCTCAAATCGGTTTCATAATATGGTGTATTTACCGAGTACGGAGTAGAAAATGTTGTGTTACAGTTTCTAGGTATTTTATTACTCTAACTCTGCCTTAGTAATAAATTTCAAATGCTTTACATTCAAAAGACCTCAAAGAATGTGCAGTATAATAATTTGTTAGAAATAAACAATATTATAGGAAAAAATTATGTACAAAAAAATATGTAAATATCGATGTGTTAATAGTTGAACAAATGAAGATTGCCTTGACATCCTCTTCCCCTATCCTGGATATTTTGGTAAACCAGTGTGGATTTTCTTTGAACCCTTTTCTCATTTTCACCTTTGTTCCAGTGCAAAAAAAAGATGGGTCGCAAGGGATAACGCTTGTTCATAGAAGTATGTGGAAAATATCGAAGACAAAGAAAATCGAAGTTGGAATGAAAATACTGAAGCATGAATCTTGCGACAAGCATTTGAGGGTTAGTTTGTATGAATTTAGAGTACATTATTTGTGACGTTATATTTTGATATATAGTTTTTCATTTGCTCAGTTGTTGAAGATATATATATATATATATATATATATATATATATATATATATATATATATATATATATATATATATATATATATATATATATAGGTTGTCCTAATTGCCATGGGCCACTATTGCTATCTCGGGGTAACTATAACAACTACAAGGTCGGTCAAATGAGAATAAATGTGCAGTTTTTGGAGGAAATTGACAATCCGGTTTCAGACTTTAAAAAAAAATTCTATCACGAGTTACGGGGGTTTTTCGAAAAATTGCTCAAAACTATTTGATCGAATATCTCGAAAATTATAATTCTTACAAAAAATTAGTGAGGAAAAAAATATTTGCATTAGACGTTCTAGTTTTTTTGTGGAAATTTGGTTTGTCTAGTTTTCGAGATATCACATTGAACTTTGTTTTTTAAATACGGGCCTGCACTTTTCATTCCAAATTTGAAAAAAACTTTTTTTTCTGATTTCAACGATGTATCACCCCAAGTAACATCAATGCTCTTATTCCGATCTTCAAGATCGCTTTAAAACTATACAATAAAATTTCGAATAAAATCAAGTGATCTTCAAGACATCCCTGAGACCATCATAAAGCAGTTTCTAGCCAAAAAGGGCCCATCCTTAAAAGGCCTTCAAGACTAAATTTCAAAACTGTATTAAAATAATTAAGTTTTAATTCTATATTCTTAAAGGGTTCTGCAAGGCAACTTCAAATACATAAATTAAAACTTATTATCTGACATTTTGCTCTCAAAATGTATTCAACGCGGACTATATTAACTTAAAAATAATTAATGAATCCTAAAAGAGTTTTATTTTGTTTACTAACACTCGACAACTTTTGAGTTTGTATGATGGCCGGCAGAGTGATAATATTTTAAACCGCATACGTATGCTAAGCATATCATAAAATAACATTCGAAAGCAACCTATTATGGTGAAAAATTCACCGACGATTGGCACTTTTCTGATAAAAAGTAATAAAATACTTCAACATAACTCGAGTGCCACTCATTTAATGTATTTTTCCCATATTTGAAAAATACTGAAAAAATATCATCAAATTTTATTTTGCATCTAAGGATCTAAATGCATTTTTTAATCAAATGGCATATTTCGACATACCGTTCTTCAGTTTCTTAAGAAGATACAAGACGCAATTATTTGAATAATAATATTATTTTCCTTTACTATTGAAAAAGTCCAAAATGGCGGAGTCTTTATTGCAGTTAAACATGGCGTGATCTTGATTAAAACTAATTGCTCATTTATTAAATATTTCAAATCTGACAAGATTTAAAACAGCGTTTTATTTACCACTATAAATCCAATCACTCCCACAGGAGTCTGTTTACGTTTCCTTTCAAAACCAATATGCTTTAATATGTTCAAATTGTGACCTTATTGATTTAAAGTGGTCTTGCGCTCAAATGGAATCCTAACCTAAAAAAAATTTTTTTCGCGGATCTGAGCTTGGAAATCGTTTATTAATGAGTTGTATTATTGTTTAACAGTGCCTTGGCTCATGTTTGAAAGGATTGCCAATTCTCTAAGCTCTTCGCAGAAAAGCAGATTTTTTATGGGTTCATTGTCGTTTTGAAATTCATTTTGAATTTGATCGTCGTTTTCTTCCTGTAATTCCCAGACATTGCTTTCAAAATCGAACGGATTGAAAGATGAAGTGAAAGGACACTCTTTATAAGTAACGCTGGTTTCAATTGCACTATGGTTTTCGTGCACTGGTTGAAAAGAGCTTCTCTCAGTTATATCCTATCCACTTTCATCTGAATGTGGAGGGGATATTTAATTAGTTTTAATGAAGTCGTCCAAAGACCAAAAGGTATTTCTTTTAACCAAATTGACTAAATTAAAACCTTTAAACTTAATAATACTCTTAATGTACTCATTAAAATGTAAAAATTATGTTTTTGGATTTAATGTGGTATTATATTGAATGTATTATCTTAGGATAAAATAGTGTTCCTAATGGGTTTTATAGAATACAACAAGGGTTCTCCATAAAACTGCATTAAAACTATTTTTCCCAGAACGGATTGTTTTAAAACCAACTTGCTATTTAATTCTTAATAATAGCAAATTAGTTTTAAAATAGCCAATGTTAAAATAACATAAAACCAGTATAAGATCAATAGGACATTAAGAGCAAATAGCCTTTTTATTTTGATTTAAAGAGTGCATTGAATTCTTTGTTAAAGAAAAAGTGGTCTTTAAGAACTTTTAGTTTATTTCAAGGTTACTTTAAATCCTATGTCGATTTATTGAACATATTAAAGCATTTTTAAAACCTAAATAAATAGAAACTGTCTTCAAATTGTTACTTGGGACATGTCCATATTCATTTGTATTTAAATGGTAAAAAACTAGTATTTAACTTTTTTGGCACATTTTTCATTTAATCATAGGTTTAATCATAGAGCAAAGAGAAATAGTGCTTATAAAAGCCTATGATCCGTTATACATGTTTCGTGTCAAGTTAAAACCAAAATGGTAGCGTTTTCCAATGGTTAAAAATTAGATTTATTTTCTTGTTATGCAAAAGCATTTCGAAGTGCTGAAAGAGCCCTTCAAATGTATCAAAATTTGTAACCCGAAATGCGCTTACCGAATCGAATAATTTTCACAAGGCTAGAGCGAAATTTGCTACTATACGAATCATTTAATAATTATTCAGAACAGGGAACAACTGCATTAGGTATGTATCATCCACTTTGAATTTTGGCGAAGGTAGTTTTAAAAAATAAGGAAGTTTCAAGGTTTATTACATAACTTGAATTTGATTAACTTGTAGAAAGTTTGAATGTTTAAAAAACTTAAACAGTTTCTTTCATTACACGCTGCAACACGCTGTTTATGTTATTAAACTAGGCAATTGTTTTATTGGTAGTCTAAGCCTCCTCTGATGTTCTAATTTTTTGTTTAAACTCAATACAACACAAATTTTATCTTTTTATCATTAAAACGCAAACAAATATAAACATGTGATACATCGTTGAAATCAGAAAAAACAGTTTTTTTAAAGAATGGAATACAAAATACAGGTCCGTATTTAAAAAAAAATAAGTTGATGGTAATATCTCGGAAACTAGATGAACCAAATTTCCTCAAAAAATACCAAATTGAAGAACGTCTAAAATGCATACATTTTTTCTTTACTAATTTTTTGTAAAACTTATACTTTTTGAGATATTCGATCAAATAGTTTTGATCAATTTTTCGAAAAACCCCCGTAGCTCGAGATAATTTTTTTAAATTCAAATATGAAACTAGATTTTCGATGTCCTCGAAGAACTGCACATTTTGTCTAATTTGACCAACCTTCTAGTTCTTATAATTACCGAGATAGCAATAGTTGCCCATGGCAATTCAGCGCAACGTATTTAGTTCATAATACTCGACAACATGAAATTTCCATTCATCCTTCAAGGGAGAATTTCAGAAAACAGTATTGTGCTCTTCAAAAAGCTCATCAGTAGTGTCCATCGACCGAGTGGGCAATGACATCGAATCCACATAACAATCTCATAGTTTTTAAGAAGATCACTAAGGCATTCGAACAAAGCATAGCGCCATCTATCGGAAACCGATAGGTATTTCACTTCAGGTCACACACACATGTCACCGAATGCCCATAGGTGGCCTCCATATATACGAAGTTCTCAGCGTGTTACATCGTTCGATGTTCCACCACGCATGAAAGCAACGCTGGTAGAAATGCTCAGGATTCTTCCGTTATGTTCAACGACCGGGTCGGTAGATTGGCGTTCCTGTTTAACCTGAAGTGAAATAACTAGCGATTTCCTCTCGGTCGATGGACGGGACTCTACGTGTTTCAGTCGCGTGTAGCACGGATGTCGTCGAATTTTATAACTTTCTCCTTTAAAGGATGAATAGGAATTCCATATCGAGTCTCATGAAACTAGCTCCGTTGGAGGTTTGATTTGATTAATCATCAATTTTTCAAATGAATTTCCAAAAAAAAAGAACTCATTGAGAATTGAGAATTTAATTTATACATTAGAAGAAAATATTCATTACTTCCTCTCTACCTTTTTGTGGACTGAATAGCATATGTGAAGCAAAGTAAAAGCTGGGAATATCAATTTCATTTGAGGGATCTTTGACTCTTAATGTGACTTATTGATCATATATTCCCCTTCTGAGTCTCAGTATTAGTAGCAAATTATAAATATTTGATATATGCTTGACGAAGAATATAAATTCTATTTTCAATGTAGCGTTTTTACTAAGGGTTCTTCAAGATACAATTTCACATTGGAAATTATTGTAACGTTAATAATAAATTTGTATTGTGAATGAATAAAAAAATTGTTTCAGGACTTTCTTAATTTAGCAGGAAGTTGGGCTTTCTTACAAACCAAATATATAGTGAGAGTATATGGAGTAACCTTAACCAGAAATATCTCGATGGTAACAGAATACTTTCGACTAGGACCTCTTAATTTATACTTACAAAAACATAAAAACATAATTAAAACTGTTGATCTGATAGAGGCTGCGAGTAATTTAGCCTCGGCCCTCTGGTACCTGGTATGTTTTCGAGAAATATTGTCTATGTTTGTAAAATATTTATTATAATTCCAGAATGATAAACGACTTGTTCATGGCAATATAAGATGTCGAAAGTTGATGGTTAGCAGTCATGATGATAATTCTTTTGAAATAAAATTGAATGATCCTGGCATTCTAACTTGTTACGGACCAAATGAGTAAGTTCATTCATTCTTACGAAAAATATATTACGGTAAAATACAATTATTTTGATTCTCATGAGTGGTACAACATTGTTCCGAAGAAAAGCGCTAATAATCTTGATGAAAATCGAAGTTTTGCGATCGATGAAAAATGAGTAAAATTCAATGAAATTCTTTTTTTTAAAAGGCACAGCAAATTTTCATAATTAACAGTGGCTCCGTAGCTCAGTGGTCAGTGCGTTGGACTACTGAACAGAAGGTCGACGGATCGAATCCGGGCCGAACCAACGAATTAATGCGGAGCCAACTCTCGGAAGGCAATGACAAACCACCGAGTAGTATTCTGCCTTGTAAAGCCTATCTATAAAGACGTTCGAAACCGTCGTAAAACTGTAGGTCCCTTCTATTCGTGTATCACTGCATCACGCACAACACGAATAGTTGCAGAGAGGTCGCCTACGCCCGAAACCGGGTAAGGCACTTAAGGAAGAAAGAACATTAAATTAACAAAATTTGACATGTTTGTGAAAAATTATTACAATTCAATTGAACAAGAAAACTTACTCAATATTTGAAAATATGCAATTACATTAATGTCCACCTAGAATTGACGAAGTGTCAGAACCTCCTAAATGTTCAATAAAATAGTATATTATTTCATAAGGAGGAGAAGTGTCACTTTTCATGAAAAGTCACTTCTACTCCGAATGAAATATGTTATTTTATTTTCAAACGTATTGAAATTCATAAAAATCTGAATATCTATTTTTGGATTGATTCACATTTACGCACATAATTCTATCGACTTACGAACGTTATGAATTATGGAACATTTGCCTAGTTACGGTTGCAACGCAAAATTGATTCTGACAGATATAGTAAAAGTTAAATAATTGATAGTTATAATTCGCAACCTGGTGAGAAGTGGTTGAAAGTTAAAATGACGTTTGAGTTGGAGAATTTTTTGTTCATGGTTACCAATTCATCTTTTGCATAGTAACACTTTTCCTGCTGCCGGCCGGAAAAGTGTTCCATAGCAACACTTCTCCTCCTTGGCGGAGAAATAGAACTTTTCGATGATCCTGTCAATCGAGAAATGACGTTATTAATGTACGTTCGAAAATAAAATTCATCATTGTTAACTACTGATCTTAAACTATTGCAGATGCCATCTAATTCAAATTTAGATTCTTTGGATTTAATTAACCTCTCCTGTCTATATCAATTACAGCTTTATTGAATATAATAAACGAAATAAATCTTGTTTACACGATAAAGGGCGCAATTTTGGAGCAATGGGGTTGAAAGTTTGTAAGTAGGTAGATTCGTATGATATATTGGATGGGATTGGTTTAGGTACGAAATGGGGGGTTGACCTCCCAGGGAAAGAAATGAATCTTGTTTACACGATAGAAGACGCAATTTTAGAGCAATAGGGTTGACAGTTCGTAGGTAGTTAGTTTTTCAAATCTTCTTGGATGGGATTGGATTTAGTACGAATCGATTAGGGGGTTGAGTCGCAGGGGAGGAAATAAATCTTGTTTACACTATAGAGGGCGCAATGTTGAAGCAATAGGGTTGAAATCTAAATAGATGGAAAGCTGGTTTGAATTCGGAAAAATAATCTTAATTGAATAAATAGATTCTTTCAAACTGGATACGTTATAAAAACCTGCTTCTCTAATGCAGCTTGCTGCGATATAGTTTTTTATAATTTAATATATTTTGTAGCCCATAAAGAAGTGATTGGAGATACTATCTTTCTATTAGCTTGAAAAATGCGGCGAGTGAAGAATTTATACTACTCTTGTTTTCTTATTAAGAATGCCAATATATTATATATTGACGACTACTATTTTTTAACGGCAGTTCAGAACGGCCATTTTTAAAGTAACCACTAGATCTAATGGACATATAGAACATCCATATCTTACGTGGGATTCGAACTTGGTTCCGCCTGTGTCCCAGGCGCGGATCCAGGGGGGAACTGGGGTGGCAATGACCCCCCCCCCCAATCGGCCCGGGCCCCACTTGATTGTTTTGATTGGGAGCTACACGATTTACCATTGCCTAAAATACCAGTACCTTTTGGCTTTTGAGTATCTAAAAGTTGCCCCCCCCCCCAAAGTCGGGCCTGGATCCGCGCCTGCGTGTCCTAGACCATTAGTCAACCGTATAGACCACAGCGGCTGATTATGAAAGCACTTATTTTGAAGCGACTTAATTGTGACATATGTTTCGCCTCGGGCACTTAGTCAATGTCCGATGAAGCCGTGGTAGAGGCAAAACCACGTGTGAATCTCTTAAAAGTAACTATTTTTATTTCTTTTTTCAGCGATTAATATTATACCGATTACAACGTTGTAATGTAATTATCGCAAACAAATGAAAGCCTGCTCAGTTTATAAATTGTCAATGTTGAATTAAGAACTAGCTGTGTAAATTCATACTTCTGGCTATTATTTTGACTATAAATTTATAAATGAAAATATCTATCATTTTTTCAAGCCTTTCTTTTAATATAACATTGAGTTCATTAATGAAAATATTTGAATTAAGAGTAATTGAAATAAATTTAATTTAATTTTCAAATTTTCATAGAGTTCATTGGATACCTGTGGAATGTTATGGAAATTTAGATTATGCTAAGAGATCCAGCAGTGCAGATGTTTGGGCTTTTGCTACCACTTTGTGGGAAATATTCACGTATGGGGAAGATATTAATGTGAATAGTCCTATGGAAGCTAAACAGGTAATGTATTATGAAACTAATACTCAGATGTTAGTGGTTTATTGATAGGAAACGCTTACCACCACAAATTTCTTTTGTAGATATATATGAGTGGAAAAATTTTACCAAAGCCTCCACCTTGCCCTGATAATATTTATCAAGTAATGAAGGAATGCTGGCACTTAGATTCTGACCGAAGAAAACAACCACAGGCGATAATGCGAGATGTAAATCAAATTTTCTATCAAGGTGAGTGATACTAATTTCCAATAGTCATGTATCAATAGCACTATCATTATTCATTTCAGTTTATAATTCACGTCGTATACATTCTTATGCCAAAGTTTCATCCAGATCAAAGCCTGACTTACACATGCAGAGTGTGTCAGGGACATCAACTAATAGCATATATTCGAATAACACAGGTAATGTTCTATTATTTTGATTATATTATTTTACAATTTATATGTTCAATATGTTTCATATTCTTTAACAATGATTAATATACATAATATATATATATATATATATATATATATATATATATATATATATATATATATATATATATATATATATATATATATATATATATATATATATATATATATATATATATATATATATATATATATATATATATTCATACGAGTATAATATACATATATACTCATTTGTTTTTTGTTAGCAATAACAGGGCATTTAAGTTCTGAAATAGATTTCATTAAAAAGTTTAAGGAAATTCGTGTCGAAGTTCAGAAGTTTTGATTGAATTTTAATCCTTCAAACATGAAGGAATGAAGCGTAAACTGTTCAAATAAAACGGTTTTCTAACTGAAACGACCTGTTATTTCAAAGAAAAGACCAGTAAATAACCATACAACACAGGCAAGAATGTTTCAAATATATATATATATATATATATATATATATATATATATATATATATATAAACTCTTGATAATTATTAGCAATAACAGGCTGGTTGAATCTTGAAAAACTCGATTTTAATAAAAAATTTGATTTTGTTTGTTGTACTTTTTTCATCTTCAAATTTTCAATCCAATACTTGGCTACGCCGTTCTGATGAGGACCAAAGAGTCCGAAACACGTGTCAACGGCTGCTTCCATATAAGCGTCTATACCGATAATTCTACTCCACTTCTTTAATGTTTTCCCATGACTCATTTCTTTGTTGTTAGATAAATAGTACCCTTTTATTATTATTTTCAAACATTGCGTAGGTGAGGGTTTCTTTGGTTTCCCTTACCATCTGGTGATAACAATTTTGAATGTTAATATTGAACTGAATAGCATATACTAAGCAGCCCTGTTTTTTTCAATTTTTTAAATCAATAAATGTCAAAGAAATTTCAATTACGAATATCATAGTGGAACGTCAAATTTTTTATTAAAATCGAGTTTTTCAAGATTCAACCAGCCTGTTATTGCTAATAATTATCAAGAGTTTAAAAATAGATCACAGGCAACAACTATTCGAATAAATATATATATATATATATATATATATATATATATATATATATATATATATATATATATATATATATATATAGGGTGTCTCACCGGGAAAGAACGCGATCTGTATATGGAAAACTACACATAGAAATCTTTTGAAAATTTGACAGTATACTAATGTTGAAAGGGGCAACTCGACTAAAATATTTTCAAAATGATGGCACTTCCGGTTATACCGGAAGTAGATACCAACTTGCTTATTTTAAATTGGATACCCTATATATTAATACATTTTTAGATTTCACGCAAGATTCTAGGCAGATTTCATGTATTTGTCCTATACCTAAGTCTAAGCGTTTTTGACATATTTAGGTTTTTATGTCAAAATTGACGATTGCAAGCCCTAATATAATCATCAATTGTTCCTATAAGGAGTCCCGTATTACTTTTTTTGGGGTGGATTCCTTGTTGAAAAAGACTTGCTCTAATAGATTTTGTATAGTATTTGGATAACTAATCATACAGGGTGTTCAAAAAATAAGATCTAAAATGAGATTGAGAAAACTGACAAAAATCAATTTTTTCAAATGGAAACCCCCCATTTTTCTTATTGTGTAGTATTTAGCATTTAAAAAGAAGGTAACTTTGTATGAAGTTATCTATACCTAAAATTTGAAGTTTTCGAAATATTGCCAATTTAATATTTTTATATGGCGTTTTTGCATTTTATCGTTAAACAATTAGATCTAGGATAGCCACGATCGTATTTGACATTTCAAATAAACGTAATGGCACCCCGGTTAAATTATACAAACGAAAATTATTTAAACTTTTAAGGCTTATCTGAATCATTTTCATTTAAATGCTGCACTAATGAAAATATGGATAGCATAGCGATGATATTTGTGTTTCCGTAAAATTTTTTATTTAGATAAGCCTGATTCTAATGCTATTTGACTTGAAGATTTTGTCTGCTTCAAAATATCCCAAAATTGCTATTTCAATATTTTCATTGTTAACAACTGGTTTTTTTTTGTACACTTATGCCTTTACGGATCCAACATTCTTGAAGTTTTCTATAATTCGTTTAGCAGTATTTAGTGATGGTTTTTGTTTATGAGGATATCGAGTCGCACATGTATCACATGTTCTTGAAATAATTTATCACACTGTCCATAAATAATAAATGAGATTAAATAATCTTCGTTTGTATAATTTAACCGGGGTGCCATTACGATGATTTGAAATGTCAAATACGATCGTGGCTATCCTAGATCTAATTGTTTAACGATAAAATGCAAAAACACCATATAAAAATATTAAATTGGCAATATTTCGAAAACTTCAAATTTTAGGTATAGATAAGTTCATACAAAGTTACCTTCTTTTTAAATGCCTAATACTACAAAACGAGAAAAATGGGGGGTTTCCATTTGAAAAAAATGATTTTTGTCAGTTTTCTCAATCTCATTTTCGATCTTATTTTTTGAACACTCTGTATGATTAGTTATCCAAATACTATACGAAATGTATTAAAGCAAGTCTTTTTCAACAAGGAATCCATCCCAAAGTAATACGGGAATCCTTATAGGAACAATTAATAATTATATTAGGACTTGCAATCGTCATTTTTGACATAAAAACCTAAATATGTCAAAAACGCTTAAACTTAGGTATAGGACAAATACATAAAATCTGCCTAAAATCTTCCGTAGAATCCAAAAATGTATTAATATATAGGGTATCCAATTTAAAATAAGCAAGTTGATATCTACTTCCGGTATAACCGAAATTGCCACCATTTTGAAAATATTTTAGTCGAGTTGCCCCTTTCAACATTAGTACACTGTCAAATTTTCAAAATTTTTCTATGTATTGTTTTCCATATACAAATCGCGTTCTTTCCCGGTGGGAAACCATGTGTATATATATATATATATATATATATATATATATATATATATATATATATATACATACATATATGTATATATATATAATACATACATATATGTATATATGCATATATGTATATATTATATATATATATATATATATATATATATATATATATATATATATATATATATATATATATATATATATTATCAAAAAAGGTTTGTACCAATATAACGAATAATAACATAGTAAAAACTACAATTGAAAATCTTTGGAATAATTCCAATTTTTATTATTTTTTTTTTTTGGTTTGATCCTTATTCATTCATTTTCTCGGTGAAATATGTGTTTTAACAACTCATAACGCTTCCAAGTTGGTAATTAATTTAGTTTTTGATGAATAAACAATTTATTAAATATGGTTGTTATATAAGTTCATCTGCAACATGAAAAAGAATTGACACTTTTCATGTTTATGCAACAACAAGATATTTACTCGTCACTCAGAAAGACATGATTGTATGTATCAAATAAAGCTTCGAACTATATGACAAGAGATATAAATATGTATATTTCGATCGTTATGAACTTTCTAAAAACCGTTCTCAAAATTAAATCGTTAGTTTTTGTCGAAATTTCAATCGTTTATGTTTGTTTGCATAATTGATTTTTTAATTATTAGGAATAATAGAATTTATCATCATATGTTTCAATAATTCGAAAGACTGATACTATAACGTCTCACAATATTTGATTTGTAGATTTCTGCACTTCTATTTTCTATAAAATATATGGGTACAGGTATATCTGGAAAATATTATTTTTCAAATACGTTATCAAATAAGTTGAAAAGACGAAGAATTAGGTACATATTTCAAAATTCAAATTCGTTTTTAAATGATATTGAAATTGTACGTATCTGAAAAAAAAACAAAAGATTAGTATTCACTTGAGAACGCTTATAGCTACCGAAGTGTCCTGTATATTCAATTTTATTATTTTAATCATATTATTTCATTCTTTTGAACTTGTACAATTTCCATTTCTATTCTATTTATCCACCAATTTGAATTTTATTTTGTTAGATACGTGTATATTCTTTCTATCTGAAAATACACTGTACAGGCTGTCCCATTTTCGATGTCCTTACGAGGTAACTCAACAACACCGAGAATATAAGGACTGGAGGCTGCCGAGTGACGTCACAACAGGCAGGCAGACCCGAAGTCACATCGTTGTGCGTTGGATAACGCGAACCGCAAAAGTATTAGGTTTTTTGAAATTTTTGAAGGGCTTCCGGTTTAAAGAGAGTATCAGTCGTCAACTGAGCCCTTCTTTTTACCCCATTCGATTTTATTATGGAAAAACGAAATTTCAAAGCAAATACCATTACTACCAAAACTTATTGAATCAAAGTCTTCAATTTGCGAATTTTGCATGACGCTAATCGGTCGTTTGATTTTCCACAGTAATTTTTAACGAGTATATTTACTGTACAGATAATCACAATTTTTGCAATCTCATGAATTGTATGAATATTACATTTGTTATCATTATGTAGATGGTCGTTTTCTGAGAGAAATTTCAAAATATATTGAATAACAAATGCCCGTTTATTATGAACTGTTAAAAAAGTTTCCTCGAAATCATCTAAAATTTTGTTAAATATTATCTATATATGCATATAAAACTATTCGTACGATAACGTCTTTGGGATAAAGTGTTATTCGAATACCGATATCTTGCCTTGTTCGATGTAGGTACGTAATTTCAGTTGCTCAGATAAAAAAGCTAAAGCTCCAGCTAAAGATGAATTATTTTGGAAACTGTCCTCAACATCTAACATATTCAACGCCAATGAATCTAATAAACTGGAAATATGTTTCAAAACTTTTTCAATTTCATCGCTTTTCTCAGGAACAAGTTTTTCAGCGTTTTTGTCGATATTATGCAACAAATCTTTGATTTCACTTATATTATGGGAAGTAAAGGGAGTCTTCGAATCAGGTTTAAGGTCGTTTGGCAGTATTTGTATTTCGCATTAATATAAAAATGTTTCGACTTTTAAATCGCAGCTTATTATTACAGAGTACGTCATTATAGGCCCAGGAGAATATTTCATTCTAAATAATGTGACTTTACTAGTATCATTTTTTTGAACCAACCTTTAGGCAGTTGAAATGAGTTTAAAACATTAAGAAAATGATCAAAATCATAATATGTAGATTTTTTTTCACAAGCTTCAAATTTGATTTAACTATTCCTAATTGCATTCGCAAAACTTTTATTTTCTAATTCGCGGAGTTTTTCATCACGACTCAGGCGAAATTTAATTGTTTTTGATAAATAAGAATGACAAGTTGGAAGTTTGGTGGGCACAGCATCGTGTTTTAGTCTAGGAATTTTTAAACTAACAGTTAAGTATATAAGTACTCGCCGGTTTTGGAATCCGTTGCAGTAGAACAAGTGATTATATTTTCCTTGGCAAAATATAATTCACAGACCCTAGAGAACTTCGATGGAGAAAAATTTTCCCTGTGAATAGCTGCCACCCATTTAGCAGACATCACTTCATCCGTTGGAAAACGGAAAAGGTGTACTACTGACCTTTTGTTCCATTTTTATAGTTACCGCGGCATCCCGGTACACAACAGCTATATTGCATTTTAAATATTTCGTTTCGGTGACACACCACTACCACTACACAAAAATAGCACACTAATGAATCCTGTTGCAACAAATCACAAAAAAAACAAGGGAGAAAAACCCAGGCCGATTCTGTACGGAAGTAAACAAACACTGAAAAAGTAGGGTTAACCGGTGGAAGCTGAATTCGCGTGTACCTCGCTATGCCTACGTCACGAGGCTTTGACGTCAGAGTCCCTGGTCCTTAATTCTCGGTGTTGTTGGGTAACTCCCTTATTTTTAAAGATAGAGATTTGCGGTTTTCGCGAACGTTGGCTACTTCTTTGTGAATCTCACGATACCGTAAACAAAATTTTCATAGCTTGCTTCGTTTTTGAGATACAGGGCGAAGTTGAAAATATTGCATTTTGGTCCCCCTCCTGTATCACAGCTGTCTTTTAACTTATAGAAAAATTAAAAACTGTTTTTTATACACTTTTTTACGATTTTTGGAATGAGCTGTCATTGTTTAGATATAACCCAATGTTATAATTTTTTAAATGGAACACTCTGTATATTTTTCCATATTCAAAACATAAATGTTTTGCGCTTTTCGAAAATATATAATACTTATATAAAATTTTAAGTATTAGCCCTGTATTTAGATAGTTTTCTTTTTTTTTATGTCAAGTCAAGACAAATATCACTTTGATAGATCGTTCGACGCAGTAAACAAATATATCACTTCCATTTATATAGGTAAGAATAAAAAGTTTTCATTAAAAAATATTGTTTAATATACGTTGTTAAACAATTTGACAAAACAATAAATTTAAACTAATGAAACACTATTTATCAACTATATACGCTCTGGACCTAATTAGTAGGTGGCTATGAAAAAAAAGCAAGTGCAGAATATTTATAGTTCCTGTCAAATTGTACAAATTGTTCTTACAATGGCGAATGATAATCCAGTATATCAAAACTACGAAAAATTAGATATGGTTGGGATATATTACCAAGTTGGTTTAAATCCAAATCAAGCGATGGACCTCTATTTTGAAAGTTATTTACTATTACTCAGTTACTGGGTGTCAGTTAGATAATAAGATAGAAATTTTAAGTTTCCTTTTTCGTATCTTTTGAAAAGCCTAGGCCAGAAAGTTATAAAAAAAATGCCGAAAATTATGAAATTAGTGTCCTCGCAAAGGTAGAAGAGAACAAAAATACTTGCAGAGAAATTGAAGATTCGGTTGGCATTCCAAGGGTTTCGAAGATATTAAAATATATATATATATATATATATATATATATATATATATATACATATATATATATATATATATATATATATATATATATATATATATATATATATATATATATATATATATATATATATATATATATATACCCCCTACATATCCAAAGCTATACATCATCTGCACCCAAGTGAAACTGAGAAGAGTATTGAGTTTTGTAGGTGGTATATTGTCCGATTTTGTTTCGTTTTTGGAGGAAGATTATTCTACCGTATTTTCGACGGTAACTTGAATCATCAAAGATATTTGAAAATTTTGGATGATTTTCTTTCTGAACTACTTGACGAAATTCCGTTGGCTCAATATAGAAAATATTTATCCTAATGAAAGATTCTAAAACCAGTGTATTGATAAAAATGACCCCATTAACTGGCAACCAAGGTCCCCTGACTTCTCTATATTAGATTTCTTTATATGGGGCTACATAAAAAATAAAATAAACCACACGCGGCACGAAAACCGAGATGCTCTGATGTATGCCACGAGAGAAGTTTTCGAAGTAATTTGAACAATATTTACAAAACATTTTCAACAGAAAAATAATAGAATTTTGTTTTGTAGCAGTGTTACATACAAGTTTCTATTTTTGTTATAATCATTAAATATATCTCTATTTAGTAACTTATATTAAATAATATTTTTTTAATTACTACTTTTCATTCTTACTTATATAAATGGAAGTGATATATTTGTTTACTGCGCCGAACGATGTATCAAAGTGATATTTGTCTTGACTTGACATTAAAAAAAAAAAAAATTATCTAAATACAGGGCTAATACTTAAAATTTTATATAAGTATTATATATTTTTGAAAATCGCAAAACATTTATGTTTTGAATATGGAAAAATATACAGTGTGTTCCATTTAAAAAATTATAACATTGGGTTATATCTGAACAATGACAGCTCATTCCAAAAAAAGTGACTACGCCACTGGATTCTACGTAAAAAAGTGTATAAAAAACAGTTTTTTCTTTTTCTATAAGTTGAAAGACAGCTGTGATACAGGAGGGGGACCAAAATGCAATATTTTCAACTTCGCCCTGTATCTCAAAAACGAAGCAAGCTAATAAAAGTTTGTTTACGGTATCGTGAGATTAACAAAAAAGTAGCCAAAGTTCGCGAAAACCGCAAATCTCTATCTTTAAAAATAAGGAAGTTGCCCCGTAAGGACATCGAAAATGGGACAGCCTGTACAATACTCATAAAAAAACATAGATATTTTAGTTCATTAATTTCCAAAACGTTTCAGAGAGCACGTGTTTTTATCCTTCTGATGATGTACTACCAAGTGCCGATGATGGAGATCTCCCAGACTCTTCAAGTTATTCAGGCGGCCTTTCAAAATGTGGTCTTTTGAATTCTCAAGTAACTAAACTCAACTAATAATAACTATTTCCATATTTACTCATACAAATATATTCTAGGATAGATTAAATTACGAAGAGAGTTTATCGTGTGATTTCTCGAACATTTTATCGAATTTCAATTTTTCCACAATGACAACTTCTTTGGATAGTATAAATTCAATGCAGAGTATTTTTGAGTTAGACGAGGGTTCCAATGTTGTTTTACAAGGAAGAATTGGACAGGTGAAAAATTTAAATGATTTTTAATGAATTGCTTCTAAAAAAAAATTTCAGGGTTTTTATGGTGAAGTATTTAAAGCCACATTGGAAAATGATAACGAAAGTGGAAAATGTCCCAGGCAAGTAGCGGTAAAAAAACTTAAATCCTCCGGAATAACATCATCTCTACAAGATTTTGAAAGAGAAATAGATATTATGAAAGTAAGTTATAATTTAAAGTTTGCATAAAGAAAATTACATAATTTTTTTCTACAGACGTTGCACCATCCAAACATTGTTGAAATTCTTGGAGTTGTTAGAGACCCAGAGATTCTTTTGATCATGGAATTTGTTCAGCATGGTTCATTGCAGAGTTATCTGAAGATAAACAGAGATTCTTTCCACACTAAACAGCTTCTAAAATACTCCTTAGATATAGCAAAGGTCAGATTTGATGTGTCCCAAATTTCCAGAATTTGTAAAAATGTAAAATCATTCTTTGAAAAAAAAAACAAAATTGAAATATTATCAGTTGCTGAAATTTACTAGGAATTTAACAGTTGAAACTTCGAAAGTATATTTCAGATCGTTTGGGTTAAAATTAAATGAATAAATATATTTCAGAAGTCATATTACTCTATAAACAATAATAGCTCTGCTTAAATTAGATGACTTATTACCGTACATTTGTCAACTATGCACGTCTGTCTTTTTTTGAATCATGACTTAGTTGAGGCACTTACTTTGCACATATGTAAGTGAAAATGTAAGCTTGTGCAATAGTAACATGTTTTTATATGCAAATTATCCTAAGATATTTCCAATTATTTCGAAAGATTCAAAATCCTTTTTATCAAGACAGGATCAATTTACGCTAAAATTAAGAGTGATGAAGCGATCGAGTATGTATCAGTGGTGGCTCGTGAGGTGTTTGTTTAAGGAGGCTACAAGAGGTGTTAAAAAATTCACCATAGGCGAAAATGTTTAGGATTTCAAGGTCAACCGCCTTATAATTTGAAGAAAATCAAAGTAAAACAAGCACCCTAAAATTGTAATTTCTTTGGGAAAAAAACTGTTTTCACTTTCGAGTGTCTACCTTGAGACCTACAACTCCTATTTACAATATTCACAAAAACTCTTCTCAGCCAATTAATCAATTCATCTATTCATCAATTTTTTCTTTCACAAAATCGGTACCTACCTACCTACTTAACTAAATTTGTTACCTATTCGAGGAATTAATTGTTGCCCAGCAAGTATCAATAACATTAATTATGTTTTGTTTTCCAAGCAATTTAAATTTGATCCGCGACACATGTTCCTGGGATTTTTAAAGATGAAATTTTTATGAACTGTTGAACAACCATAAAAATACAATAAATAATTTAACAAAATGGTATTAAACAACAAGCTAGTGCTTAATAGAGATAAAACTAATATTGTATTCTTTAAATCAAGAAGATCCAGTCTGACAACACCAGAGGAGGTATTTTGGATGGAACGAAGATTAGTACCTACCCTAGTGGTACAATATTAGTACTCTAGTAATAGTTACTTTTCTCTATTAAGCACTAGCTTGTTGTTTAAGAACCATTTTATTAAATTATTTATTATATTTTTATGGTTGTTCGACAGTTCATAACAATTTCATCTTTAATGAACATAACGAAGAAGTGATTTATGATAAAACTAGATAATTACTAAATTTCTATGTTTGCATTTGGATCAAAATTTGCAATGGGCTTAACAAATAGAAGAAATTAAGAAAATATTAAGCAAACATATTTTTTATAAGGGTTTTGAGGTCTTGCATGAGTCAAGAGGTTCTGAGGGTTGTTTACCACGCAAATTTTCAGCCGCTGTTAAGATTTGGGATTATCTTTAAGGCCATAACTCTGAGGGGGGAGATTTATTCATTACTCAAAAACGAACTCTTAGGATTTTGTTTGGTTAAAAAAAAGTAATGTAGACTACTTTTCAGGGACACTTACGGGCCTATTTATATTTGAGATTATACTGCACCTTCAAAAACAGTTCTTTATTCAACAGCTTGATATAGAATTATATCCAAAGGACCCCGCACATTTAGTTAGAAAAAATGACGACAGCTAAATTCGCTAATTTTTGGATATATTATAGATATTGGTCACCTGTGAAACATATCAATTTTAAATTCTGTTCCCACGGCTGGTTTGGGATATCGAGTGGTCCAAATGTCAATGTCTCGATAAACCATCTACAATTTTAGAAAATGCTGTTAACATACAGACTTTCTGTGAAATGCGATAACCTCAGTGGGAAGCTATAGCTTGACGATAGTCACTCATATAACTCAAAATTGAGTCCGACATATACAGGCTGTTTACTCGATGGGTTTGTGTACAAGGTCTCGACTTCGACAATTATGTTTCAAAAGGCTTTATTTCTTACTTAATAATAACAAAGGATACCCGAAATAGTAGACGGAAAGTACAACTCTCTACCATGTACAATTTAGAAAGAATGATGGTCTAATTTGACATCACCGAATTTTTCTTCTTTATATTTTGTACAGGGATTATTTGTGAGGTTCTGGAAAAATAAATGAGTTAATTGCCAAATCGAATAGTTAAAAAACAGGCCACATTCATGTTAAAACTAAAGTTCATATACCGTATGTTCGTTTCCTAATGTCGAAAAATGAGAGTGTATCTAATGATTCTAATGGGACTGATTGGATTTCAACGAGACAAGTAAGAATAGTACCTATATTCAGTTTGTATTGTTCAGAGTGGTTTGGAATCTCTTCTTCCAGATCCATAGACTCACTTTTCAAGATACAGGTACAGTGAAATACGTTCTTTGGCCATAAGTTTAGTATCCTGAATGAATAATTATTTTCACATTAGAATATCAATTGAAATCGCGTTGTTCACCGAATCTATAATTTTAGTAAAAGGATATTTCACGTGCGGGAGCATACCAGAATAACCGAGGTACCACAACACCATTGCCACATGAGCACATGTTCCGAGTGTTCTTGGACCTGATTTACAGGTACAGTAGTACCCCGACACCGACTCTCGGTCTTCATTATTTTGAATCCATAGCTGATACTTTGTAACATTTTTATATCTCGAAAACAGTCTCAACCTAACAAGGTTAATATCAAGATGAGCTTCATCAATTTCTAAATTAATATCTTGATCACCTCAAGGTGAAAAATAATTAATACATTTTCATCTACGAGGTATGCCTGTAAAAATGAACATACGGTATAAAAACGTCAGTTTCAACATGATATGTACTTTTTATAGACTATTCGACTTACTTACTCTCCAGTACCTCACAAATAAAAAGTTTTCAAGTAATAAAGAAAAAAAATTTTGTGATTTTAAGTTTTGGACCACTTTTTTTTTCTAAACTATACATGGTAGGAAGCTGTATTTTGTTTCACTGTTTTAGATATCGTTTGTTATCAATGAAGCTAGAAATAGAGTTTTTTGGCATAAAACTGTCGAAGTTGAAGCCGCATACACAAACCCATCGAGTAAACAGCCTGTATATCCCTGCCTTATTTTCAAGTTATTTGGATGGCTTCCTTTAGAGAACGGTTTTTTAGTGAAGTTATCATATTACAGTAAAAATTTGTATGTTAACATCATTTTCTGAAATTATGAATATGATTTTTTTGGACATATATATTTGGACCACCCTATATCCTAAACCAGTCGTGGGAACAGAATTTAAAATTGATATGTTGTGTAGGTAGCCAGTATCTATAATATATCCAAAAATTGAATTTAGCTGTCGTTATTTTTTCTAACAAACTGTGCGGGGTCCTTTTTCACTATATAGTACCTAAGCGTAGACTCAGAATTTATGAGAAGGGTTGCTACTATTACTCAGCAGTTGCCATTTTTAATAGACTACCTCCAAAATTTAATTTAACAATAAATTTCAAATTGTACAGAGACCTGGTTTTCTCCTTCTTGGTACAGTTAGAGCCGTATAAGTTATCAGAATATCTAGCAGACTTAAGTAAGGATGAATTGATTTAGTCTTTTGTGTAGTATTGGAAGGCAGCTTATGTTAAATGGGTTGTTTGATTTGTTAACACCTCACTTTAATCGTTAAACTGAATGAATATTATTAAATTTTGGATTGATTGGGCCGATACATTATTTAAATTAATAAACATATTAAAACAATGGTTTATAAAAACAATTTACACATTTATTGAATAAAATAACGAATGACTACACCTTCTTCAGATGCTGAATGCAACAAGAACAGTTTTTTTTTAAATGTGTAAATTGTTTTTGTAAACCATTGTTTTGAATATTATTATTATTACTAAGAAGAAATGCAGAGAGAATAATATGTGCATATAGTGAAACATTTATACGAATTATCTGTGTTGCTTTTTGATTCGATATATCATTTATGTTTTAATTTATTACATATAGAATATTTTTCTATATGTTATGATGATTTTATTCTGTTTTTAATGTACCTTGGTTGAAATTGAGTGAAGATTAGTATTACTATTGTTAATGTAGGGAATGGATTACCTTGGACAGAAAAATATTGTGCACAGAGATCTGGCCGCCAGAAATATTCTTGTAGTGGATGAAAATCATGTGAAAATATCTGATTTTGGTCTAGCTCAAGTGATGGGAGAAAATGAGTACTATATTCTGAAGACTAATAGAGAATTGCCAATAAAATGGTGAAATGTAAATTTCAGTAATTAGACATTTTGTAATCCTTTTTTTGTTGTAGGTATGCACCTGAGAGTCTCAGAGATGGAAAATTTTCTGTCAGATCTGATGTATGGTCTTACGGCGTTACAATGTGTGAAATGTTTAACAGTGGCGAAGAACCAAAGTTAGCTAATATAACGCAGAAAGAAGAAAAAGGAACAGAGCAGGAAGTTCTGCTGAAGTTACTAGCTGCTGGAATAAGGTGAATACGAAAATAATTTAATTAATATATATATATATATATATATATATATATATATATATATATATATATATATATATATATATATATATATATATATATTTATATATATATATATATATATATATATATATATATATATATATATATATATATATATATATATATATATATATATATATATATATATATATATATGTATATACAGGGTGTTTCTTAAGTACGTGTAGATAATTAAGGAGCATGTTATTGACGTCAAAATAAGAAGAAAAGTTCCTATAAACATATGTCCGCAAGTTATTCGTTTCTGAGGTACAGAGCGTCAAAGTTTAATTCTTTTTTATTAGTAACTTATTTAGTCTCAATTACTGTTATTATTATTGGTGGTAAATTGTTATAACACCCAATCCTATTTTAAAATAAAATTGAAGAAAAATAACTTACTTAACTAATTAAACTAATTTTGGATTCAAACATCATCAACATCAAAATAGCTTGCATCGATTATTTCAAATTCCAATATCTCGGAAACGGTTGCCCGCAGCGACCTCTACCAAGAATATCTTTTTTACACAAAAATGTTCGAAAAAATATTTTCACTAGAACACGTGGTGCAGGTAGGTACTTCCAAAAAAGTTATGACATTGAAAATTACTGAAAAGACATGTAGGTGGCGCCACCCCCACAAAAGAGACAAACTAACATCAAATGTGATACTGTCATTGAAAAATACTCCCGGATACCAAATTTTACTCGAATATCACAATGACTTTGAAATTTATAAAACATTAGTGTTGCTTGATTTCAGCAAAGCATTCGACCTGGTCGTGCATAGACTGTTGATTGCTAAACTCAAGTATCTAAATTTCTCAAGCAAATCTAGAGAACTGTTGACAAGCTATTTGGAGGGACGTAAACAATACGTGACCATAGATAATAAAAGATCAGATTTACTTAACGTATCGCATGGTGTACCGCAAGGCTCTATACTTGGGCACCTATTGTTTGTTTTGTACACGTTTGATATGTCTAGAAAGAATCGGCGTCTGCAGCTTGCATCAGTTGCGGAGCGATACTCGATATACATTGACATTTGAAAAAGGTAAGATTCAGGATGCGCAGTCTGCTCTTCAGGATACTATTGATAGTTTTGTTGGTTGCATATTCATCGAATCATGGATTAAGGCTGGATGTGAATAAAACTAATTTGATGATATTTTGGCCCATTCACATACGGAAGTGAGCAAATCATTCACTGTCAAGGTCGAAAATCAAAACATAAATCATGTAGACTCAGTAAAAAATCTTGGATTTGTTATGGATGCTCAGCTGCGATTTAGAAAACACGTACAACTTATAATACAGAAGGGTTATGCATCTCAGCGAAACTTATATCGCAGTAAGTTATTCCTTTACTCACAACTGAGGAAGATGTTATGTGACAGCCTGGTGCTTAGCTTTGCCAACTATGGCGACGTTGTATATGGGCCATGCCTGGATCAAGAATATGCACATAAACTACAAAAACTGCAGAACTCATTCATAAGATATATTTGTCCAATAAAACGTAGAGAGCATTGTACTGGTTACATCAATGATATTCAATGGTTAAAACTGAGGAACAGACGCGTTGTTCACCTGACTTGTTTAATACATAAAATTATTGAGTCTTGTGAACCATTCTATCTATTTGAAAAACTTAAATTTAGAACTGAATGTCATATTGTCAATATTAGGGGCATTACAGGCCAGCCCACAATTCCTAAGCATAATACCTCATTTTTCGAACGTTCCTTCTCATATAATTGTACTAAGTTATACAATGATATTCCGCAGAGCATTAAGGATAAGCGTACAGGCTTCAAATATTATGTTAAGGAATTACATCTTGCAACGTCAAATGGACAACGGATAACCAAATGAAGTGTTAAAATGAAGTGTCAAAATGAAGTGTTAAAGTGATGTTTTGATTTTTTGTTTATATTGTTTTATTTATATTTAATTGTTTATATATTTTGTAAGTGGATCTGTCGAGTCTATTACAAATAGGTGATGTATACTATGGTCCTCTGACTGCTGTAACTGAGGACCATAGTATACATCACCTATTTGTAATAGACTCGACAGATCCACTTACTTATATATATATATATATATATATATATATATATATATATATATATATATATATATATATATATATATATATATATATATATATATATATATATATATATATATATATATATATATATATATATATATTCTTATTCAAATAACTGGTTTACTTTCGTCAACTAGTTTCGGGTTATGAGCCCATTATCAAGACTGTTTTTTCAATATATTTGTAAAACGTTAAGCCAACTGTTTTATTTTAAATATCAATGTCTAATCATGTTTCACCAAGTAATAAGCGAAACTTCAATATTAGTACTGCAATAGTATGTATTTTATGGAAAAATACTACCTACTAAAAAACTGTACATGGCATTTTTCGAATGAATTTAGAACTGAAATATCACGGATAATAATTCAGTTGTAGGAAAAAAATTGTCTATAAAAAGCCACATCTCAAGACTTTAACAAGTTCACCATTACTCAATTATCATCTTCAAAGTTCATCATTTTTATTTAATCCTTAATTATCAAATTCGCAACTTACCGTAGTAAATCATGTTGATGCGTATATAAATTAATGAATTTTATATTATTCCAATTAGCTAAAAAATATTTCAATCAATATATTTGTCTAGGTTTCCTTCTCCACCGATGTGTCCTCAAGCTGTCTATGTAAGAATCATCTACCCTTGTTG
This sequence comes from Cynegetis impunctata, assembly GCA_030704885.1. NCBI lineage: Eukaryota > Metazoa > Arthropoda > Insecta > Coleoptera > Coccinellidae > Cynegetis > Cynegetis impunctata. Next base: position 455,382 of record JARQZK010004376.1, read on the forward strand.
GCAGAACGATCCCCATGATAGGCCTTCCTTTTCAAAATTGGTTTCCGAAAGTGAAGACCTTTTAACACAATACTAATGAATGAATTAATGAATAGTATAATTGAAATTGATACGTCCAGTGCAATCCAAAATTCATTGGAATGCGAACTTACAGCAATCCTGTTGGTTGCTAAATATATTGATTTGAACATTGTTACTATCCCTTCCATGTGTTCAACATTATTGAAATTAATATAATGGATTTTCACCAAACTTTAACTCAATCAAGAATTTCATTAAATTTGAAAGAGACTATATATGAGAAAAAATGTGGGCTTAATTAATCAAACATATTATATAATGAGTTAAATTAGTGAATGCTTTTGAAAATCTATTGTAACAAGAAAAATATGTGTTCTCTTAAGAACATATTTTTTTGCTTTTATTATATTTCAATCATAAATGTCTGATCCTGATACTTTAATTAGTTATATTCTCACAAATTACATTCGCATGACAGACATAGGATTGAATGTAGTATCTTTAATTTCATACAATCCACAAAACTTAATATTTTTGAAAGATTATTCTCTCTGATTTTGGGCATTGGACTTTATAGTGATAAACGCAATCTCAAATTTTGTTACAAAATGCTTTTTATGAATAATTTTTTTTCAATTTCATTTCATTATGGGGTAATGTTTACTAGAATTTATTTTATTTTTATAATGCGCTCATAAATAGACTGAATTAATCGTAAGTAAATATCATAAGCTGAATGAGATTATATTTGAATGAAAAATTGATATGCAGACTGATTTAGGAGAAAAAATATTTTCTGTACGATTGAAAGTTACATTATAAACCAAATGTATCAATGTATATATTCACAAATTTGTTGTCTCATAGAAATGGCATTTTCTACTTCCTATGATATAAATAGAATATAATATTGAAAATATAATTCATTGTAACTTTTAAAATAATTTATATAATAAAAAATGCTATTTTGTGAAACAATTTAATTGTAGCATCAATTTACCTATAATATGGTTTGATACATTTTATGGAGTTTTGAATCTCTGTTGGAAAACAATATTCGAATTGTTTCAGTAAACTTTCTCTAATTGTAAGTAATGTATTTGCTTTTTTGTAACTGAATCTATATTTTAAATTTTTTTCATTGAACTATGAATTGTAATCTTGATTAGTTTCTTCACATTGATTGTCTCATTTAAAAATGAAAATGATATTTTTCTATATTTTACGAAGTACCTGCAAACTTGTTGATTTTTAAAATTTTAATTGGCAAGTTGTCCAAAGAGTTTGAGATGTCTAAATCTATTACTTCAAACACAAGATTGTTCATATTTACTCTAAATGATAGGAAATAATTGATTCAACAATAAGTTTCAAATGTCATAATGAATTTCATTTAATTTATCGAATACATTTCAGAATTGGCATGATCATAATAAATTATATTTGTGCCATTATAGAGTGCAATAGTTGTATAGAATATAAATTTATATATCACACTCGTTTATGGTAAAATAAAAATTTAAGAATTGTTCTATTTTTTCTTCCTTTTTAAAATTAATCTAACATATTTGTAGGAGAATTACTCAACTAATGTCATATTTTGAATTCAATACCTACTCTTAGCCTATCTGCAGTATAAAATAAGTTCAAATTTTATATATATATATATATATATATATATATATATATATATATATATATATATATATATATATCTATATATATATATTATATATATATATATATATATATATAATGTATATATTATATATATTATATATATATATATATATATATATATATATATATATATATATATATATATATATATATATTATATAATATATATATATATATATATATATATATATATATATATATATATATATATATATATATATATATAATATATATATATATATATACATATTATATATATATATATATATATATATATATATATATATTATATATATATATAAATATATATATATATATATATAAAATATATATATATATATATATATATATATATATATATATATATATATATATATATATATATATATATATATATATATATATACCAGTGGCGGCTCGTGAGGTTTTGGTTTGAGGAGGCTACAAGAGGTGTTAAAAATACACCATAGGCGAAAATTTTTAGGATTTCAAGGTCAATATAATTTTAAAAAAATCAAAGTAAAACAAGCACCCTAAGCTATTAATTTGTTTTCACTTTCGAGTGTCTACCTTGAGACCTACAACTCCTATTTACAATATTCACAAAAATTCTTCTCAGCCAATTAATCAATTCATCTATTCATCAAATTTTTTCTTTCACATAATAGGTACCTACCTACCTACTTAACGAATTTTTTAATAGCTGGTGAGAGCAAATAAAAAGTTATTATATATGTTTGAAGATTAGCGGGATTCTGCGATCTTTAACGTTAGCAAAATGATCTATAATATCCTCATAAAATTTTTTGTCTTTCGCCAAAAGTTTTACCAATTCCTTTTCAATAGACAACAAACTAATATTTTTCAAACGATCCTGGCTCATTGAATTTCGTAAATAAGTTTTAATTCTCTTAAGAGTGGAAAACGAGCGCTCTACGGAAGCCGATGTCACCGGGATAGAAACAATTAGACATAAGAGTTTATAAACTTGGGGTAATTCTTGATTCAAATCATTATCAAAAAGATATTTAATAGTCCTCACATGATTTTCATTTTGCCCCAAAATTTCATTGTCATTATAAACAACACACAGTTCACTTTTTATGGCCACCTTATCAAAAAAAGTGTATTTTTGACATAAATTTTCCAAAAGTTTATCTGGAAAATAAGCCGAAAATCCGGTGAACAAATTTTTATTGAGTATGTCGAGGAAATGCAGTTCTTTCAAATCAGAGAACCTTATTTCTATTTGACCCCTAATAGTATCCAAAATTTCATAAAATATTTGCTTATAGTGAAGCTCCATATCTGCGTAACTGAATTTCTTTCGTTTTGGGCTAAATTGAGTCGTATCATCAGTAGTTTGAAATACAGAAAATAGTTTTTTAAAATAAACTTCTGCACGAAATTCTGAAATTTTTTCCAAAAGAAACTTGAGCCGATTTCGTGAGTAAATTACATCTGAAAACTTGTGCTGTAAGATTTGAAAAACTATTTCTGTTTGTTCAAAAATTAATTTAAAGATGTTTAAAAAAATATATAAATTCCTTATCTTGTAAGTAAGATATTAATCCGCGTGCTGTATTTAAAGTTACTTTATCGGTGAAAAATTCCTCACTTTCAACTAGGTATAGAATTAAATCCTCAAATCCTAAGCGGCCCCAAACAGAGACATTTTAACTAGTAAAAAGTAAACACTGCCAACAAAATAATTTATTTTTTACCTGTGATCCGGTTAGGCAAGGATTTCTCTCATAATTCCGTGTATTAAAACCGCGGTTTTGTTTTCTGTTACGCTGCACCAAATTGTTTAATTCAGGGGTAGGTTTTTTTTGTTTTTATCAAAACTTTAGCCTCATAACTTAGGGCACTAAAGTTATGGGATAACAAATATTCCACTAAGTCACCATTGAAATTTTTGAAATTAATTTCAGTAATCAAACTCATTTTAAAACAATACGCGTAACGCGAGCTGATTCCGGCGTCCATTATTCAGACAGTACGAATTACGATCATACTACGATTCAATCAACGACTTTACTCGATGTCAGGGAGATTCTATAGTTGTGATTGGTCGATATTGTATAAGACTGGACTTTATCGGTGTTGCCATGTACATGTGTTTTGGTTTTCTATTTCAATGAAGTATTCATTCCGAGTATTTGTTTTTGAGTGGTGTGAGTTTGCTTTTCTGTGGCAGGCATAATGAACGTTGAGAATATACCTTTCTAAGCTTTCCGCAGCGTTGCCACAAATCTTGAAATGAATGAAATGCAGTAAATGTAAATACCTTCTATCTTAATTAATAAATTATATTATATAATGTAGGTTGAAAGGAAGGTAGGTGCATAAAATAATATGATTTTGATTAATATGAATATGCTGAATGCTGACTATTCAATATAATATATATATATATATATATTAGTGATACACGGAATATTGTTGAGGAGGCTTAGCCTCCTTTGACTAGCCGCCCCTGATATATATATATATATATATATATATATATATATATATATATATATATATATATATATATATATATATATATATATATATATATATATATATATATATATATATATATATATATACATATATAAGGTAAACCTGATGAAATTATCAATGATGACATTTCGTTGAAAAATAATCTACGAAGTAAAACAAAGATAAGGAACTCTTATCAGCACAAAGAAGATAAACATATGGGTACGTCCAATAATTCGGATGCCCCCACAGTTAAATTCGACAACGCCAGTGACGGCGTCTTAACATCAAATAATACTAACAGGAATAAACATAAGACTGCTTCGCCAGTGGCCGCACTCATAATAACTGATCCGAGTGAAACAGGGGCGATAAATGCGAGTGGAACTAATACGGACAATGACAGTAGAATTAACGTAAGACGTGTAAGCAATGACAATGTCAACGCTGATAAGGTAAATAGACCGTCGTCAACCGTTACGAATTCTATGCCAATTACTATGTCAAAAAATATGGTCACTAAAAATGATCAAGACTGGAAGACGGTATCCAAGAAAAAAAATAAATGGACTATTACAGGATCAGCTAAGAATATGCCTGTAAAAACCTCTCAAAAGAAGTTGTCCCTTTTTGTTTCAAGAATACATCCTGATACTTCGATTGAGGATTTCTCGGAAATGGTGCAAGTAAATTTTCAAGCTGCCCGGTGCGAGAAGGTGAATTCCAAGCATCCGGAAAGTTATGCATCATTTAAAGTGATAATTAATGAATCAGATCTCAATAGAGCTAAAGAAATGAGAAGTTGGCCGGAAGGTGCTCTAATTATGAAGTTTTTCCGGAGGGAGGCCAAGATAACCGACCTAGGTTGAGTGGTGACCTCAATGACCCTAAACATAATGTAAGCAATTTCTCTTTACTTAGCTTAAATATTCAAGGTTTCCGTGATAAAAGCAATATGCTTGAAGTATATCTCGATGAAATGGCAAATCCCGACATAGTTTGTTTGACGGAACATCATGTGAAACGTTCCGAGTGTGATCAGCTAGCCATCACTGGTTATAAGCTCTCTGCTGCGTATGGTAGAAGCCAACTAAGGAATGGTGGGGTTGCAATATTCTGTCGTGGGGATGACACAACAGTTCTTCATGATATCGGGGGTCTTGCTGTTGAACTTCATTGTGAAGTAGCTGCTGTATATGTTGTTTCACTTGAAATTTTTGTCGTAACTCTATATAGATCACCTTCAGGTGATTTAAATGTCTCTCTTGATATTTTAGTAAAAGTTCTAAATAATTTTAACTTTTCTCAGAGAGTTATTCTGTGTGGAGATTTTAATGTACATTTTAATATTCCTGGGGAGAAAGATGTAGGAACATTGTGTGATCTCCTGAGTTCATAGGGTTTTCATAGATTAATTTTTGAACCCACAAGGGGGCAAAATTGTATTGATAACATATTTTGTAATTTTGAACCTGTTAATGTCGCGTCCTCTGTATGTAAGTGTGTATTTTCGGACCACAATGCGCAGTTGGTAGATATGGGTATTCTGGGTGTGCGATCGGTATCGGTGAACAGATCTTTTCGACCTCTCACGGAGCGGGGCTACTTGGGGTTTCATGGAATCCTAGAAAATCTGAGCTGGGATTTTCTGAGGGACCATAATATTGATGTGAATCTTGCATTTGACACTTTCCATGGTAATTTTGTCGACGCCTTCAAGATAGCATTTCCTATGAGGAGGTTCAAGGAGCGTGAGTCTGTGCAAGTCAACTGGTATACTGATGAACTCAGGAATTTACGAAGCCAGTTACAGCTAGCATCCGACATGTTTTATAGGTACAATACTGATGATCTCAAATTTTTGAGAAATCGGTTAAGACTGAAATATAAAGCCGAAGTGAACCAGGCCAGAATTAGGGCTAATGACTCACTTATTGCAGGTTCATCAAATAAATCAAGAACTATGTGGCAGCTGATAAATACTAAACGAAACATCAAGAAAAACAATGTTAACAGTGACATTAGCCCTGAGGAATTTAATAAATTTTTCCTCAATCCCTCATGAAATTGTTAAATCAGTTAGTCATGTTCATGATAGCAATGAGAACCTGTTCCGGAAAATTATCCCCAATAATGTTAACTTTAAATTCCAGGAGGTTTCTTGCGTCCAGGTAAGGGATGCTATTCTTTCTCTGAAGGATAGTAGATCCAGGGATTTTTATGGTATCTCGGTGCCCCTTCTTAAGAGAGAGGCTAGTAGCATTTTACATCCAATCACTCACCTAATTAATAGGTGTTTACGAGATGGAATTTTTCCCGATTGCATGAAGGTATCCAGAACTATACCTCTTTTTAGGAAGGGTGACCCAAAAGATGTTGCCAACTACAGACCCATCTCGCTCGTCCCAATATTCTCGAAACTTATAGAGAAAATTTTATGTAACCAGATGCTCAAGTATTTCGAGTTTAATAACTTATTTTCTGTTTCTCAGTTTGGTTTCCGCAGGAAGAGAAGCACTATTGATGCTATATTACAGTTTGTGAACTATACGGTTGAATGCTTCGAGCTAGGTCTTTACTCATTCTCCTTGTTCCTGGACTTGACCAAGGCATTTGACTGTGTGTCTCATTCGGCTCTCCTTAAAAAGCTTGAACACTATGGCTTCGACAATACCAGTATTCAGCTCATCCGATCTTTCTTGAACAACAGGCATCAATCTGTCTCTGTAAGTGATAATTGGTCCAGAAAGGAAAAAATTACTATTGGAGTACCACAAGGCTCAATATTGGGTCCTATACTTTTTTTAATATATATCAACGATTTTCCTGACTACTTAGACCACTGCCTAACAATTTTGTTTGCTGATGATACAACTATAAGTGTTTCGAGCAGAGATATAAATGAGGGGAAAGAGCTTAGTGAGATATCGCAGTCAAGTGCTTTGAGATGGTTCTCGGGGAATGGGCTTTGCGTGAATGATGGTAAAACTGAGAAAGTGATTTTTACTTAGACCAGCCGAGGAGCTGGGGAGTGTTAGGTTTCTTGGATTATACATGGATGCCAGACTTACATGGAATGCCCATTTTGATTTTCTGGCAGCCAAGGTATCAAAAAATATATTTTTGATTTAGAGTTTGTTTGAACCTATTTCGAACATTACGTGGGTAAAGCTTTCTGTGGTTTCCCTTACCATCTAATAATAACAGATTTGAATGGTAATATTGGACTGAATAGCACGTAATAAATAACAAAGAACGGCCACAACCGAAAAATTTTAGTGAAACAGAGTAGTCTGTTTCTATTCAAATTTTTTCAAATCAATAAATGTCAAAGAAATTTCAATTTTTTCAAAAGTTTTGATAAAGCCACGAATGTCGTAGCGAAACGTCAACTTTTTAATAAAATCGAGTTTTTAAAATTCAACAAGCCTGTTATTGCTAATAATTATCAGAAGATTATATATATATATATATATATATATATATATATATATATATATATATATATATATATATATATATATATATATTTATATATATATACTATTAGACAAAAGTAGAGCAACAAAGTGCTTTTATGGCTTTGAATTAAAAAATTAATTTATTATTGTTGTAATCCTGGGCTTATTTTAATGAAATATTATCCTCATAGTATAAGTAACATACCACAATATTTTGGACAAATTCAAACGAAATGGAGGTAGAGAAATATTTATAATTATAAAAATCGATGAATTGAAGTGCGACAAAAGTAAAGCAACAAATTGTGTCAACAGTATTTTATTTTATATATTACAATAAAAAAACATCTAACACATTTAATAATTACAATAGCTATAGGTATTACGTTAATAGTTAATAGAATATCTATTATTATTTATTTCTTGCCGACAACGTCGCGGCATAGACACAATCAATTTTTGAACACTGTCTTCGGAAAAGTTTGTCCAAACTTCATTGATTTTATTCATCAACGATTGTTTATTTGTAAAAAAAATTGTGTACAAATTCCACGCCCAACTTCTTCCCATAGATTTTCGATGGGGTTGAGGTCTGGTGATTGTGCCGGCCACTGCAAAACCCGAGCGCTATTTTCTTGAAACCATTCTTGAACAATTCGTGAAGAGTGCTTTGGATCGTTATCCTGTTGGAAAATAAAATGCAAAGGCATTTCCCACTCTGCATAAGGCATCATTACATTTTGCATTATATCTCTACATACAAATCGATCCAGTGTCATTAATGAAGTTTAGTGGGCCCACCCCATTCTATGAGAAACAACTCCATAAAAAAACACTGCCTTCACCATGTTTAACTCTGGGTGTAAAGTATTTGGGATTAAACCTTGTGTTGATTGGCCATATTACACGCTTCATTCCATCAGAATTAAAAATTTTATAACGTGTTTCATTGCTGAATAAAACTTTTTTCCAAATGTCTACCGTCCAATTTGAATGTCGGCGTGCAAATTCAAGCCTAGCCACTCTATTTCTTGCCGAAATAAGCGGCTTTTTAGCTGGTCGTCTGCTAAATAGCTTTGCTTCTAACAACTTTCTTTAAACTGTCCGTGGACTAACCATTATTTCGGGAAATTCAGCAACAATTCTAGGTGCAGACATCCAGGGATCGTTTTGAGAAATTCTTTTAATGCGTCTATCTGTCCAAATCGTTGTTTTTCTTGGCCTTCCCGATTTCGGTAGATTCTCTCAATGTCCCCTTTCATAATAGCTTGAAATTATTTTGGATACACTGTATCTGGGTAAAACAAATTGTCTTGAAATTTTGACTTGTGATATGCCTTCCAAGTCTGCAGTCACTACTATCTGCTTTAATTCTTTCGAAATAAGAATACTTCTTGGCATGATAAATTCAACACAGAAATATTAATTAAACATAAAATAAACATTTCTACCTTCACTTTCACTGAAACCTTTATTTTTCAGGGAAATATTGAAGTGTTGCTCTACTTTTGACGCGTTACAATACTTTATTTCAAAGTTTATGTCAATTAAAATTCATTTGTTTCGATTGTTGTAAAGAGCTGTTGCCTCCGATAATAGCAGCCTACTTTGATATTTGAGAGACAATATATTTAAATACGATATATTCTATTTGATATTATGCAATAGAGATTTCTTTCATTTCTCGAAAATGTTGCTTTACTTTTGTCCGATAGTGTATATATATATATATATATATATATATATATATATATATATATATATATATATATATATATATATATATATATATATATATATATATATATATATATATATATATATATATATACATATCTATATATATTAATATATATATATATATATACATATATATATATATATATATATATATATATATATATACCCCGGACAATATAATGAAAAATGTTGTTTATAAACAAGTAGTGTAAATAAATTTTTTTACTTCTTATGTCATAGTTAATTTTTTTATTTCAACTACCACGTAATCTCATATCAACTCCCGAGCGAAGCCGGGTATCATAGCTAGTATGTATATATATATATATATATATATATATATATATATATATATATATATATATAATATCTTGTTTTATGCACTATCAAAGCACTGATATAACCTGGAACAAACCAGATAATCATTGCACTGCATGATGAAAATGGGGCGAAGCGGTTGAGTAAAAACATAGTGTGATAAGAATCTTTAAAACGCAGATGACAGTGGCCGATGGTGCACAGCAATCTGTACCTTGAATAATTGGTTTGCACCACACGCTCCCTGATGATTATTCCTCAATGACACGTCAGACCACCGTCGAGCTCTGTGCTATCATCGTGGCAAATTTGGTGCAGATCTGTACAGTGATCTGGTCTGAGAAGCGTTGCAACCAAAAGCCCAAAATTGTGGAAGAGTAGATCTTCGCCCCAATATAAAGTGTTTTAATAATGGATTACTGGATCAGGTTTTTATTGATATATAAAGTGTCCTTAGATCCCACCTCATCATATCTAACAAAATAGTTTTTGGATTCATTGAATTTTTTTTTCAAATGATCTCGTGACTCAAATTCAAAGCAATTAGTTCATACACTACATACATATTTGATCATTTTAAAATTTTGAATGACTTCGACAAACAAGAATATCACAGGAAGTTGGTAATATAAAATCAAATATAATTATTCAGCAATGATCCAAAATAACAAGTATGCTTTGCTTTAGGCTTTTGTTTTCATAATATAATACTTTTGTCCCTATAAGTGCAGATTACATTTACGTGTCTGCTATACCCATAAATGAACTCAAAAATATTTTTAAGGTCTGAGATGTGACTTACCCAACAAAATTATTTCTCAAATCAAAAAATGAAAAGAAATGTGATTAAATTATAAATATTTACATGCACTTAGGTATTTCACAAGCTCAACTGAGTCCTGGGACATATTTGTTCTAAGGGCATCATCCAAAGAAAATAACATTAAATATTTAACAACTACTATATGAAAGTTGATCATTTGCAGATCTCACTATTTTTTGGATAGAAGAAAATAGTTATTATGCTTTATCAAAACAATACAATTAATATGCTAATAAGTCATCTTACACTGTAAAATGTACTTTGTGTAGAGTTGGTTCAAGATCTGAATGCGCAGATACTCAAAACAGATTGGTTGATAGATCTGCTATCTTGATTGAAAGCATCTAATCACATTCATACAAAACCTTCAACTAGCATTTAATATCAACTGCCAACTGTCGCCAGTCAAAAGGTTTTAAAACTAGTCAAATGCGGGCTACACACGGACGTCGATGAAGTAATACATCGACGTGCATCCAAAAACGCGCAACCTGATTGCATACACACGTACGTACAAAACTACAGTTTTGTCTTGATACATCAACGTGCATCCAAGAATGTACAATCAATATAACGTTAAATCGCATCCACACGTTCACACCTGTACGTGTTCATTGGAATGCGCATCCAAAAATTCAAGCGAATCAGAAGACATCAACGCGGCGCTCATCCAGGTTGTGCATTCAAAAAGCGTGGGTCCACATTAAAGTTTTTGGATGCACGTTGATGTATTAACACATCAACGGCCGTGGGTAGGGGCCTTATAACCTAATTTAACAGGTACCAAATTCTCATCAAATTGTCATGAGTAATGTTTGTTGAAAAAACAAATGCTCTTTAGTAATATCAATTTATTATTCTAACCTTAAAGTTACATGTTGCAATAATAAACATTATTAGAAATATTGTGTTTTAACCAAGAAAATATATCTAAAAGAGATCAGTTCCGAATATATTTAGTAAGAAAAAGACACATGTGAAATTTTGCATGTATTAGAATCCTAATTATTCAAAGACAAAAATAATCTTCAAAATTCATTTGATCTAGAGGTTGTCTGATAATGAGCAAAAGATTATAAATGGAATAAACGATTTCACTAACTAGTGAAAAATTTAGGCTCTTTTATGAGGCATTTCAATAACCTGCTATATAATATTTAAGATTCACTTAATCAAAAACGATACTCATTATGTAGACATCAAAAGATTTAATAAGAATAAGAGCAATAAGTTTTTTATTAAATTTTTGAACAAATATCAAAAAATAGATTGAGTTTATACATAAAAGTTATTTGACCATTAAATGCAAAAGTAACAAGTTCAGCAAGATCTTAGGAGTATAATGTATAATATTATTTCTTTAGCATAAAATATTCGTTGTGCGAGCTTTTAAAAAACTTGCTACTTGATTATTTAAATTTACTATTTTAAAATGCATCATGCAAGTTGAACAATTTTATTTTAACTAGATTACTGTATTGAGGACACGAGTTGCCGCCAAATAATTATGAATTTCTAAATATATGAAACAATGGAAAAAGCACCAATTTAAATGAAAAAAATAAGATGCAATTTAAATAGAAAAGTTTTATCTACACTGAATATTCATTTCAGCAAAGGTTTTCTTAGACATATATTTTATTCACAAATGGATAGATACTGCTAAATTGATAATTATCATTATTTAACATAAAATATATTTCCTTTAAAAAAAGAGTAAAAATATCTTCAGATGCTTTAGTTAATAAAAACAAACTCAAATGTTTTTTTACTAGAATATATAATTTTCAAAGCATGTAGGTGCAGTAAAAATTATATTTTCCTATTAAATCTTTTTGAAATGAATATGCAATCTATTTTAGATTTGTATAATATTCATGAGTCAGTCAATTGTGCTTAGTAAAAAAATGAATATGGTACACTGAACAGAGATGTAAAAAAACTGTTTGATATATTCGTTCATTTGCGATGTTACCGGCACAACTCAAATTTTTTCAATTATTTGATTTTTGTATAAATTGCCTACTTCTCAATATACTGTATCAGCAAAACTATCACAACTTTAGTTGTTCCCAAGAGTTGGAAGAGTAAATCTTTTTTTTCACAAACGACGTATTATTTTGAGTTGTGCAACATATGTTAATGAAAGTTCTCAAGTTAATGAATTATTTCTAGTTGTGTCGCTGTGAATAGATTGAAAGTTTCATTTACACCGTATTATTTCGATTTATTTCCATATTCAGGTAAGGAAAATTAAAATTCTAGTATTTAATTGATATACTTCGTTATTCTTGAGAACAATAATCGTAATTTAGTCTCCCAGTGTACAATCAATCTTTAAATTTCAGTGCTGATCCAGAAGAGTGTAGAATATTGGCTAATTATTGTAAAAATCTAATATTGAAACCCGCCAAACAAATAACTTTATTTTTTTCTAGATGTTTAGTTTTGCACAATGAAGATTATGTTTTTGTAATCAATTCTTCATTCATGTGACAAAATAAATATTTTTGTATTAGTTAATAAAATTGTCTCCTTATAAATTGAGATATATTATTATTATTTATTAGTCACGACTTTTGAAAAATTACAGAAAACCTCTCAAAGACTGACACTACTCAGAAAGGTTAGGGAATAAACCTCAGAATAATCAGATTAAGGAAGTTGAAATTAGTCTTTTATTCAATCTTATGAAAAATGAGGTACATCAGCCGTCCACAATCTACAATAAAGTCAGTTGTCAAAATTGGTTTCATATCTGTTTGTTAGCAATGAAATTTTAAAATCGCTCTCCTGAATTTTTTTTGAGTTGTGTCGGTTTCATCTCAAGGGAGCAATATTTAGAATTTGTAATATTTGAACAAATATTCGAATTGCATCTAGCGAAAAATATGAATATTTTCCCGAAAATACCTCACTTTGATCAATCTAATTCCAAAGTAATTATAAAATAGCAGTAACATTATTAAGTTTATCAAAATATTTAAGTAAACCCTGAAGCCTTTTTTTCACTCTTTTCTGGTCATCTACTGTACAACCTAATAAGGTTGATTCAAAATGTTTATCAGTTACTCCCTCTTCCACATGTGATGAACAAGCATTCATGTAAGATAGGCATTTTGCCTTAGCATAATCAGGATCTGATTTAACACACATTATCAAACCATTGATTAAGTGATTCACCTGATGTAAGGCCTCCTCTTGTAAACTGTCACGCTGCGTAAGGATTTTAACTTCTACAGTTAAGCATCGGCTCATTATCCTATCAGCATAACGGTTAATGTCATCCTTGTCACCTGAATATAACATTTTATTTTAAATATACAACATGAACATACAAATATACTCACTTTCAACCAAATCACTCATCACATCTGCGTTTCTAACAGAATCAATAGATGATAATAATTGGTCTCTATCTTCCTCCATCTGAGAAGCTTCCTTTCTCAATTTTTCTACATGACTCTCCAGAACATCTAATAATTCAATAACTCTTTCTTTCGGAGTTTTGGAGTCTAAACTATCATTTTCATCGATTTTTGGTAAGGGGCACAAAGACATATGAGCACTGCCTGAAAGCAATGAAAATTTGAACTATACATTCAAACATTATGAAAACAGAAAAATGCATAAAAATAAACTACGAACTAACTCGAAGAAGTTAATGGAATAGGATCAATGTCCATGCCGACAAAATTTTTAATCTGCAAAATGTTGACGTTAATATATCTCTCGCAGAGTTCAAAATGAATAGATTTGCTATCGTATCGTATGGAACCAGTTCCTTTTCTAGCAAATTCCAGACACATTTAAATACACAGTGAATTTGGTTTGATGTATTCTATGGTACAATATAAAGAGGTCAACAAAACATAGAAAAGTTTTTTTTAAGTAAACGGTCCTTTAACTGAAATCTATTCTACAGTTTATAAATGGACCTAAAGTACCAGTGGGCTAATTTTTTAAACACATGAGAATTTTTTCATTAGTTTCTAAGTCACAAATACACATAGGAATCTAACAGTAGATGGAACTTAATTTGAGCCAACTAGGTACATGCAAAAGATTTTTGTTGGCGACATCGATCGCTTGAGGAAAGAAAATAGTCCAGTCAATGACCATTTTCCCGTGTATTTATCCCATATAGCACCGATGTTCATAAAAATTTGGATTCAGGTTCTAATTACCATCTATTTCAGAGCCTACCCTTTGCCGGTTCTTCTTAAAAAAGAAAGTTAATACTTTTCGACTTCGCGAATGAAATTGTCGGTCTTCAGGCAAAAAAAACCACGTTTTCAGATTCTTTTTCGCTAATAACTGGAAAAATATGTATTTAATCGAAAAACCTGTACAGAATAAAATTATAGCTCATAAAAAAAGAAAATCGTGTATTTATGATGTATGCAGACCCAATACAAACGGAATTATTGCTTGTTGAAAGTTGATTGGTATTTTCCAAAATGGAAAGTTTCTACGTACAATAACCAAAAACCAATGCATTTTTTCAGGGAAAACTCATGAAACTATTTTCAAAGTCCTTCAAAAAACCAATATTTTCATTTTTTATAAAAAATCGTAGCATCAAAACTAAGCGAGTTATAAAGAGAATGATGTCGATTCCTATTTTTTCGTCGGAAAAAAATTGTGAAAATCTCACCCTCTCTTCCACCCCATTTGAAAAAAATCGTTGTTACTTCATAATTCACTTTATTTATGTTCTTATAATTCATTCTGAATGTTTGACCAGTTTGAAGTACTTATTTTTGAAAAAAATTGTTCTTTACAGGTTTTTCGATTAAATACATATTTTTCCAGTTATTAGCGAAAAAAAATTTGAAAACGTGTTTTTTTTTGCCTGAAACTCGCGAATAAGTCGAATAGTATCAACTTTCAGAAAAAACTTCATAGAACAAAAGTTGCTTAGAATTAGTCAGTTTATCGATTTCCGCACTTATTTTTAATAAAAATTGTTCACCCCCAAGAAGGGGTAGCATACACCCCCAGGGAAAAAGCAACCCCTGGCACAGGGTACACTTTGAAATAGAGGGTAAGTAGAACCTAAAACTAAAAAAATTCATACAAATTGGTGTTGTATGGGATAAATACACAGTTTACACTTTTTTTCCGTCATTGACTGGACTAAAAGGCTCATAACAGAAAATATTGAAATTAAAAGTCAAATTACTGTTACAAAATGTAGTCACCCTGACTCAAGATCTGCTTACAGGTGTTTTTCTAGTATTAGATCTCTTCGGTGCAGCTTACTTGACTTGGAGTGAATTAACATATTACTTATTGTTGCCCATTACAAATCATATATATCATAGCGCCCTCCGCAAAAAATATTTCGCACCAATAATTCACTGTTTAGTTAGACCGAAAATGCGGAATTCCACCGCAAGAACAAATATTTCCTGACATGAAGATGTCTACTCTACTACAGTGGCCTATGTGATTCCAGAGACCACTAACTTAGTTTTAACAAACTCTTGGACATACTCACAAGAACGCGCTCCGTGAATACTTGTTGCGATATTCGCAATATTCAACAATCAAAATCATGAAAAATATTCTAGTTGTCCGGTGCATTGCAATCGATTGATATGTGATACTGATGATTGCCTAATAATGACGTCTAACTGCAATACTTTACCGTAGCGCTAGTCACCATCTTGATGTTTCTTACTTATTTGTTGTTAGCGAAATATAAACTTACAGCTATGGAAACATATGAAAACCATATTTACGATTATTTTAAAAGTCAAAATAAAAATCAAAACAAAACAACCGATTTAATGCAAACACTTTCACTCTGTGGAATATAAAAAATTCTCTTGCAGAATACAATTTTCATAAAAACTGAATAAGAATATAAAAATAAATTAATATATGCAGATAGAAGCTTAATGTTCTAAAATTATGACTGTTATAATCAGTTATAAAAAAAAATTTATCGTTTTCAAAATTTAGTGGAGACCAAGATTTTTCCAAGAGAAAAATTTCTTTCCGCATACCAATATTAAGTAACAAAGAACGGTGGTGATAAGAAAGACTCCCTTTAATCTTAAATCAAACGCATGAACATTAGAATGGAAATGAAAGATTAAAATAAATTCTGTGGTATAACTGCTATATAACCTAAAAATCGGGATTGCAAACAAATAATTTTAAACTTTAATTACCGCATTTATTCCTCAGATAATTCGCCGCTTTTTGTATTTTAAGTAATTGTTGGCGTAAATTATTTTTTTTCAATATGGTCGAAAATATAGCTTCTAATTCAGGCGATATTTGCAGTAAAGTACTGGATGAAGTTTAGGTTTACTTTTTTTATGATTTAACTTTTAGGTGATAACGATTTTGAGAATGAAAGTCTCTTAAAGCTCTATCTAACTCCGAGATCAATGTATTCAAAAAATGGGAATTCACAGAAAAATAGTGTTTCAGAAACTTTGGAAAAAGAACGAATAGCCAAGAAGATTGAGGAGCTTACATATCTGGACCTTCGAAAGTCTGAAGAAGATGAATTGAAATATTTCATTGACTTTCCTTTGAAATATAATGGAACAATTTATCAATGCCCTATCTTTGCGAAATTAAGCTTAACAGATCAAGTTAAATTATTATGTTCTTACCATACAAAAATTTCGAAAAATATATCAAATCAAGCAAAATTACAATTAGAATGTGCGCCACTTCCGAAGTTGATCAAAGTGCCAGCTAATTATTCAAATATATCATTGAATGATCTTGAGATGGATATAGGTGCTGACGAGATAAAAGATAACAATAATATAAATTCCTTCGATGCTCTTTTAAATTCGTCATCCAATGACTATATAAGTAAATCTGGTCGTATAACTAAGCGTAAATTTTATTCTGAATCTGATGATATAGACAAGAAAAAACATAAAGTTCAAGATGGTGATTGGCTTAGCTCCAAAAAAACATCTCCTACTTCAAAAGCTAGTGGTTGTGGAAAAAAACTGCCATTGGAAGCAGATAATAAAAATTTGGATACTAAAACTATTTCTAAGAAAAATTTGGATATTATTAGTAGAAGTCCATTATTCAAAGAAAAAGATCAACCTAAAAATCAAAGATGGTCAAAAATTGTCGAAGGGTTGAAAGAGCAAAAATCAAAAGGCGAAGAAGAAGCAGCTGAATTGGAGGAGTTTAATAAAACTTTATCCATTACTGAGGAAACAACAGAATATGATTCTTCAGTTAGAAGAAGGGTTGTACCACCTCCTTTAAAACCTAAATTTGGAAAATTGAAGAAGCAGAAGGAACAATATGCTGGTGAGCTCATTATTATTATTATATACATATATATATATATATATATATATATATATATATATATATATATATATATATATATATATATATATATATATATATATATATATATATATATATATATATATATATATATATATATATATATATATATATATATATATATATATATATATATATATATATATATATATATATATATATATATATATATATATTAGAGAGAGGGAGGGAGAGAGATTCTGAATGAAGTATGTTTTATTTAGTAAGTTTCTATACAGTTACTAATATTGAATAATAAATATACTTACAATAATGTTTATTGAGTCTGCACAATTAAACTGATATTTTGAATATATAAAGGATGAGGATTACTTTTTTTTCAACGTCACCACCTTGCTGAATCATTTTCTGTTCCACTGTGACATTGTCTTTTGAGTGTATGAACTGCAGATATATATATATATATATATATATATATTTCTTTTTAGTTTATATTTTGAAAATCCTTCAATTAATATATTTTAACCTATGAATATGTTTTAGAAATAATAATTTGTAAGCTCTACATACCTATTATTTATCTTTCACAGAGTTGGAACTTACTACCCAAAAGGCACAAATTAAGAAATCCACCAATGTGAAGTCTAATACTCCAAAAAAAACTGATTCTGTAAAGAATGAAGTTTCAGCAAGCACCTCTAACTCTGTTCAGAGAGCTGCAAGAATTCAATGTCCAATATGTAGCAGAGATTTCAAAAATACTGAAATTGAGGTAATATACTTAACTTATGTAACACATTTCTTTATGTTTTCAATTCCGATATTCACACAGAGTAAGAAGTATGGTACTTGTTCATTTCTGAAAATATTTATCTATTTTTGATGGTGATAATACTTGGTGAAATCTATAAATATACTAATGGGACTGCAGCAAATTATTTTCAATCTTTTCTATAAATTGTCATTTAAGAAATATTTCATATTATTAATCATATTTGGCAAACAATTGCTCATTATTTTCTTCTTTATATCATTTATAAATTCTTGAAACAACTCTTAACATGATGATAACACAGAAAGAAAAGTGATACATTTTTCATTTCTGCAAATGTGCACTTGTTGTATTTAAATTGATAAGATTGATATCATCAATTAAACTTCATTGAAAATTAATAAAGATATTAATGAAAAACAAATGATTCATTAGTTTTTTACTATATAAAATAGGATATACAAAAATTGAGATTATTATTATCTCAGCTACAACATTTTATGTATGTACTTTTGATATATTTAAGCCATTGAATTTTTTAAATGAATTCATTTTATCACTTCCATATTTGATATTGCAACTCAATTCTTCTTTCTAAAATTTATAAGAATTTCTCCCATTAAATATTGTAGCATAAATGATCCACCAACAAATGGTTTGCAACAATAGTTCAAATTTATATACTTCTTCATATCTTTAAGAAATTTGAATATGATTATATAATTCCTCTAATGGTTTCTCTTATAATCAGGGTCATCTACAATTGCTACTTGATCAAAATCTATTTCAATAATAAAACAATTTCTTCAGAGTTTTAGACAAATATTTATATTGAGTAACTGTGGTTTTGCCTTTGCCGAGGTTTCTTCCAACTGTTACTATGTTGTAGTGTTCTTTGCACTATGGCTTGGTCATAGTCTGAAGAAAACTTGATAAATGCAAAACGTGGCTTTTAATTTTTTTTATAAGTATTGAAAATCAACACTAGATAATGAAGCAGTTTTCCTGAAATTATTAGCAAAAAATAACATTCATGAAGAAATCATTGACCAAATTATAAGAAAAAAAAGCCAGAAAAAAAAAAAAAAATATATATATATATATATATATATATATATATATATATATATATATATATATATATATATATATAATATATATATATATATATATATATATATATATATATATATATATATATATATATATATATATATATATATATATATATATATATATATATATATATATATATATATATATATATATATATATATATATATATATATATATATATATATATATATATATATATATATATATAAGATGTCGCGATAACAACCTGCAACCAAAATGTACCAAGTTATCATATCACCTCAAAACAAGAAGAACCAACAACATCCTTCAATCTGCCGAAAAAGCCCTACTTCGAGAACAAATTCGAGAAAAACGAAGAACTCTTGCAAATGCAGAATCAGAAGCTTACAAATTACACCTTAAACTAAGCAGCCGAATCCATCCTCTCTTATGGTCAGACATTGAAAAAGTATCTTTCTGGCGCACAGAATCTGATACCCAGCTAAAAACAGCTAAACATCAAAAGAAATTCGAGACCCTACAACAACTTTCCACAAAACACCCGATAAAAACCTTGGACGCGAACAAAATAGTATACAACATTTCACAAAGTCATTTATCGGATCATGAAAAGTCAGTCCTAACTAAAGGTTTCAATTATGCCGTAACTCCTAAAATTGTCCCTGTAGAAGACATCATCTCGAATGTGGAAGCAGCCCTAGGCCATATCCCAGAAGAAAACGCTGAACAAATAAGACAAGACGTAACGCGCATACTAAAAACAAATAAAACCCCAGAGCCAAACTTAACACGGGCGGAACATCGAGCACTCCTATCCTTAAAGAAAAACAGGGAAATAACCATCTTACCAGCTGATAAAGGCAACGCGACAGTCGTGATGGACACCAAGGACTACATAAATAAAATGTTAGATATCCTCAAAGATGATTCTTACAAACTGACAAATAGAGACCCAACAATCTACCTAGAGAAAACGACTAAAACAAAAATAAAAGCCGCTAAACTAGAGCCAGAAATCGAAAAATCGATAATACCTAGGGAAAAGTCAAGCAGATGCCCGAAACTATACGGACTGCCGAAAATTCATAAACCTGAGGCCCCTCTCCGACCGATAGTCAGCGCATTCCGATCACCAACACAAAAACTTGAAAAATTCCTAGCCGGTATTATGCAACCTACAGTTGAACTTGCCCAATCTTTCGTGAAAAACTCTGAACATCTTACTAGAATGATAAAAGACATTCACCTCGAAGAAAATGACATCTTAGCAAGCTTTGACATCAAATCACTTTACCCGAGTATACCCGTTGAGGAAGCCCTAAACAAAATTTCCAGTAATGAAAGTTATCCAGATTACGTCATCGGCCTCGCGGAACACTGTCTGAAAAACACTTATTTCATGTTTAACGATAAAATTTACAAGCAAACAGACGGCGCACCCATGGGATCCTCGCTTTCACCAGTTATAGCTAACCTTTTTATGATATATTTCGAAAAAGAGGCTCTACAAAATTCTCCCCTGAAACCCAAATTTTGGAAACGCTATGTTGATGATATTTTCTTAATCTGGCCACACTCTCGGAAAGATCTAGAGAATTTTCTACAGTATCTCAACAGTATACATCAAAAAATCCAGTTTACTCTAGAAATTGAACAAAATAGAAAACTGCCTTTTCTGGACTTACTCCTGACAAGAAATCTGAACGGTACTTTGGGCTTCAGTGTATATCGCAAACCAACACACACTAACAGATACCTGAACGCACAATCCCACCATCCTTCACAAAAACAGTCAGTAGTAAACTCATTAATTTCTCGATCTTTTCGACTAACAGAACCAGAAACAAGAGGACAAGAAATCGAACAGATCACAACCGCCTTACGACAAAATGGATATACACACACCGACATCAAAAAGGCCATCAAAAAACAGGAAAATCCAATAAATACATCAAAAAACAACGCCGAAGAATCCAGACAAAAAGCAGTACTTCCATACGTAAAAGGAATTACAGATAAAATTGGAAGAGTCTTGAGGAAAAATAACATAACACCAATATTTAAACCGCAGAAAACAATAGCCAATATACTTGGAAACCCGAAAGATAAAATCGGATTAGAAAACCATGGCGTCTACAGCATACCGTGTGCAGACTGCGGCCAAACATACATAGGACAAACGAACAGAAAAATATCGGCAAGAATACAAGAACATAAAAATAGCGTCAGAAACAAACAAACAACATCAGCCCTGTTTCAACATCATCAAGCAACAGGCCACAGAATCGATTTTGACCGATCAAGAGAAATAGCATCCATAGAAAACTACAGGGTCCGTACCATAAGAGAAGCTCTAGAAATAGAAAAATCAGGACACCTAAACAAACGAGACGATGCTCTAAATATTCCACTGACTTGGAAAATAATTTTAAAAACCCCCAAAAACGCATAAAACAACACAAGACGTAAAAACAAACATCGAGGAAGAAAGTCAAGAAGTGAGGGGGCGGAGCCTATGCAGCGAACCGGCCAATCAGGAAACGAGACCAGCCAATGCCAATAAAACCCAGACACAAGCAGAGGCGAACAGTAGTTGCCGTCGAGTCACCAGACGTACAGCAGCACTTGAAAATGCCAAATGAGATTTTGGCGAAACGTCGTGAAACAAACGGTGCTTCTCAGCGCCAACAAAACTTCCGAAATCGGATTGAACCCCGGAATCTCTCTCTGATATATATATATATATATATATATATATATATATATATATATATATACATCTCAAAATTGTTACGGTATTATGGGGGGTTGATTTGTATCTTCTTATTTCTTGAAAGAAATCAATTAAATCCCAAAAACTAACTTAACTTTATTTTCTCTTCTTAACATTTTTTCCTTACACCACTTTACATCATTTCTGCAATTCATACTTTTTTATTCTATATATCACATCATATGTTTTTGACCATAGAACACTAATATATGTAATCATAAACTAAACAATGTCACATTCTTCTTCTTAACTATAACTAACATGAAATATTTATAATACACCTCCTCGATTTGAAATGTGAAACATGAAAATCGTAAATAATGAATTAAATTATGAAACGTGGACCTTATTTCTAAACTCAACAAAAATTTCTTTACTTAGAGGTTTTGTAAGCATATCAGCTAAATTTTCTTCAGTTGATATATATTTAACATCCAATTCCTTTCTAGATACTAAATCCTTCAGATAATGATATTTGATGTCTATGTGCTTTGCTCTTTTTGAATTCTCATTGCTTTTAGATATTAGTATTGAACTTTTGTTGTCACAATAAAGAATTGCCTCATTATTAAGTTTAAAGTCATTTAAAATTCCCTTTAAATTGATTATGTCTTGAGCACAAGTAGCCGCAGCCACATACTCAGCCTCAGCTGTGGATAACGCAACGCAACTTTGTTTTTTGGAAAACCATAATATTGGATCTTTTCCATATAGTGTCATGCAGCCACTCACACTCTTACGATCCTGTTTGTCTGTTCCCCAATCTGCATCCGAATATCCTTCCAACTTTGCATCATTGTTAGTGTCCTTAAAAAATGTAAGTTCAATCTCTTTAGTGCCTTGAAGATATCGTAATATTCGTTTGCCTGCATTCCATGTTTCTACTGTTGGTCTATCTAGAAATCTACTCAAATATGAAACTGAGAATGTTATATCTGGTCTAGTGCTTGTAGATAGATACATTAACCCTCCTATCAGTTGACGATAAGGTACATTGTCAAGTATTTCATTTCTATTATACTGAAAGCTTTTATCCATTGGGGTTATTTTGGGTTTACATTGTTCCATATTGAACGTTGTTAAAAGTTTCTCTATATAATTATTTTGATTAATTTTTATGATATTTTCTGTTCGTATTATCCTCATTCCCAGGAATTTTTTTACTTCTCCCAAATCTTTTGCTTGGAAATCTTGTTTCAGTAATTTTACTGTGTTCTCGATACATTCCTCTTTTCCAACTAAAATAATGTCATCGACATAAAGTAAAATCCATACATTGTCGCCACAGTATAGACAACAGTCATGTTTTGATCTTTTAAAATTGTTCATCGTAGCAAAATTATCGAAGGTGTCATTCCAAACTTTTGGTGATTCTTTTAACCCATACAAAGCTCTATTAAGTTTTAGTACAGGTGATTTTGTTTCTACACCTGCTGGTGCATAAATGTATACTTCACTTTCTAACGTTCCGTTCAAGAAGGCAGTAGGAATGTCCAATTGCCTAGTATTCCAATCCTTTTTTAGAGCTATTGATAGGAGTAATCTTATCGTGGACAATCTTGCAACTGGTGAATATGTTGGTTCAAAAAAGTTCACCTCCTTGATCTGATACCCCTTGGCTACTATTCTTGCCTTCCTGGTTCCATCTTCTTTTATTCTGAAAATCCATTTTGTTTGTATTGCCCTCTTATCTTGTGGCAGTTTTGCTTCTGTCCATGTATTTAATTTTTTATGTGAATGGAGTTCTTTTTCAATTGCTTCCTTCCATAATTCATCTTTCAAAGCATCCTTATATTCTAACGTATCTATATTTTGTTTTGATATTAAGCAATAAGCTGTGTATATTTCATATTCGTTAAAACGCTTTGGTGGATTGATTCTTCTTCCGCTTCTAGTTTCCTTTGTTTCTGATATACTTCCTGAACCATCCTGATTGATTTCTTCTATTTCATCTTCATAGTCTCCTAGTTCTTCTCTTGTTATATTGTCTTTCTCCACATGGTTTTCTGGTTCCTCTGTTAAATCTTGAATCGATGTAATTTTTTCTGTGTTATTATCTTCCATACTTCTTGTTATCTTTTCATAACTTGTACATTTTTCATTAAATCTTACATCTCTTGAGTATATGACTTCGTCTTTCTGATAATCCCATAATCTATATCCAGCTTTCATGCATCCTATCATTATACATGGCTGCGCTCTCTTTTCGAGTTTGCTTTGCCTAGGTAAGATGACTGCCCAAGCTTGACATCCAAAAATTCGCAATTTGGATAAGTCTTTATTGTTATACCATCTTTGAGCAGGAGTCTCTCCATTATTGGCTTGAGTGGGAGATCTGTTCAACTCATAGGCCGAACACAAGACCGCTTCTCCCCATAGCTTTCTTGGTAAATTGGTTTCAGAAAATTTTGTGCGTACTTTATCCAAAAGTGTTCTATTCATCCGTTCAGCTTTTCCGTTCTCTTGCGGAGTATATGGCAGCGTATACTCGAGCTCAATACCTTTGTTTCTACAAAAAATTTTAAAATTATTCGATACAAATTCCCCACCGTTATCTACTCTAATTCTTTTTGTCTCTAAACCATGCTGTGTCTTAATCGATTTGATAAAGTCAATTAAATTTTGTTCTGCTTCATTTTTCTGTTTTAAAAGTTTAACAATTAAAAAATGAGAATAGTCATCAATTAATACTTGAAAGTATTTATAACCTTCTGGAGTTGGAGTAGCAATAGGACCTGCTATATCTGAATGGATTAATTCACCAATTCTAGTAGTTTTCTTTAAGCATGTACGAAAAGGTTTTCTTGTACTTTTTCCTTCAACACAGTTATTACAAATATCATTACTGAAAGGTAAACCTAGTTGTCTTAAGCCTTGTCTATTTAGATGACCTAACCTTTTATGCCATATATTATTGTTTTCTACTGCACTATAAATACATTCATTTTTACAATCAAAATCATTTTTCCTGAGTTGTACATTCAGGATAAACAAATCATTAATACATTCACAATGAAAAATTGAGTTGCTTTTACAAAGAATTGCATACTTTTTGCCTGATGATTCATTGAAAATAACTTTAAAATTTTTCTTAATTAACATACTCACTGATAGAAGATTATGGCACAATCCTTCAACTATTAATGCTTCTATTTTTATGTCTTTCTCTTTATATTTACCTTTTAATGTACCTCTTTTTTTAGCATATAAAACATCACCACTTTTTGCTGTTCCGATTTTGATCCCGGTTTCCATTTCATGAACATCTACCATGTATCTTTCTAACTCTCCCATTACCATATGTTTTGTACATCCAGAATCCAAAATAAAACTGTTAACTGCTTTCTCAGGTACAACCACACTGCCTAGCGCAATAAATGCAATTTCACAAGCATTACCTCCATGTGAATTTTCAGAACTTTGACCTCTGTGATTGCTTTGAGTTCGTCCTCTAAAGAATCCTCTTCCTCCACCATAATTACGACCTCTAAAATTGCCTCTACTTCCATTCTTAACACTTTGTCGACAATCTGCTATTTTATGGCCTAATTTGCCACATTTAAAACAGGTATATGTATTGGCTTTAAAAGAAACTTCTGGTTGTTTACTTGATTCTTTTGATTTATTTCTAAGTTCTTCATCTAATAATCGTGACTTAACAAAGTCCATGGTCACTCCAGTATTCATTGTTTCAATAGCAGTTATTACAGCCTCATATTCATCATTTAACGTAAGCAAAAGATGACATACCTTATCTTCTTCTTCCACTTTACATCCCACACTTTCTAATTCTCTTATTAATTTATCGAAGTTGTGGAAGTGATCTTCCAATTTTTCTGTTCTATTGTGTTTTAGAGTTAGTAATCTCCTTTTCATAGTCAATCGGGTAAATACACTTTTCCTCTGTAACACATCTTCCAGTGCCTTAATCATATCCTTTGCAGTTTTTGAATCTTTAATAATGTCCAAATGTTTGTCACTTACACATTGCACTAATATTGATTTTGCTTTTGCGTCTCTTATTTTAAATTTTGGTTTTTCCTCATCTTTATCAAAATCGGCTTCTATTCTCTCCAATGCGTCCTCTAACTGCTTCTCTTCTAGTAAAGCTAATACTCTAAACTTCCAGTTATTATAATTGTTTGAGTTAACTGTGGTATTGTGATTGCCAAATTCATTTTATTAAGTTTGCCTGAAGTCTTGCTTCAAATTCTACTTTTAACTTTTAGTATGATAATTCAACTACTAACGTGTAACTGGGCTCATAACCTGTTACGGTATTATGGGGGGTTGATTTGTATCTTCTTATTTCTTGAAAGAAATCAATTAAATCCCAAAAACTAACTTAACTTTATTTTCTCTTCTTAACATTTTTTCCTTACACCACTTTACATCATTTCTGCAATTCATACTTTTTTATTCTATATATCACATCATATGTTTTTGACCATAGAACACTAATATATGTAATCATAAACTAAACAATGTCACATTCTTCTTCTTAACTATAACTAACATGAAATATTTATAATAAAAATTACTCCATTAAAGTGTTACTGCGGAAAAAGAAGATAAAATAAATCCTAAAAACGATAGTTTACAATAAATGTGAGATTTACTAATTGATCGTGTTGATGCCATGGTGACTGAGGATGTTCGAAAAGAGGAGAGGAATTATAGTAACTACTTTACAGAATGAATCCTTTTTTTTTGAGGATTATATTTTCTATTGATCAAATTACTGTGTACTGAGTGCAACAAAGAGTCTTTCTAAATGAATTCGAAAATGTGAAGATTATTTTATAATAGGTATAATACAGATGTCTACATCTGAAACAATTTTGAATCACTATTAACAATACTAGTTGTCATGTAGGAAGATGAAATAATGCACTACAGTTGTGACGTGAATTATCTTTACATACAAACTACTCAAATACAGATAATAGCCCTATCTGGGTTAGATGAGCATAAATACACTACATATTGACAATAATTAGAATGATAACTATAATAATTGGAACTTATGAGAGTTCTCTCTTTATGCCACACGCGCGCACACACACACACAATATATATATATATATATATATATATATATATATATATATATATATATATATATATATATATATATATATATATATATATATATATATATATATATATATCCCGTCCCGAAATTAGACGTCAATATTTCGACCACATATTCTACTTCCAAAAATAGAGATAGAAGTTCATATAAACTAGGGTCCACAACTTCTTCGTTTTTAAGATAGAGGGTGTTCAAGGTGAAAACCTGATGGTGGTTTTTTTTAAATATTTTCGAAACCTGTGAAGGCAATTGGATAAAATTTGGTACAAATACGACTTCTTACGCTCTATGCAATGTACTAAAAGTCAGTATTGCAGTATTTTCAGGAGTGCGTAGTGCAGGGAGGTATTGGCGAGAAATTTGGCCCAAATTTTTTGGTGGTTCATTTTTAGTAATTTTGACTTCAAAATTTGAAAATATAAAGCTTTTTGTACAAATAAAGTACTCTCCTTATACTTCGCTAGGAAGCAGCAGTTTCGAGAAAAATACATTTGAATATTTCTTTACGAATCGATCTTTGTCCCAAAATTAGACGTCAATATTCTAACCACGTACTCTACATCCAAAAATAGATATAAAAGTTCATATTTACTAGAGTCCACAACTTCTTCGTTCTAAAGGTGAAGACCTGATGACGGTTTTTTATAAATATCATAATTGAAATCACTATTCTAGTCTAATGCGACGTGTGGTGCTGCATTTTCTCAACAAGGTCGGAAATTCTTGGTGTTATCTTTGAAAGTGCGCAACCAATATATTCCTTTTTTATTAGAATTTGTCAAATATGAAATTTGTCATTTTAAAGCCCAAAATTTGTAGGCTCCCGAGCCTCCCAATGCCCTTCCCCCTAATTTAGGAACCACTGAACTAAACATTAAGGAGCAATTATTTGAAGTTTACTTATTCTAACATTTAGATAAGAGGCTCGAAAAGGTTGCCCTGCTCATGAAGTCATATTTGAGCTCTACGGGTAATCGCATGTGAAGCTTGCGAAACTTCAAAATAGTTTTGCCGTATTTGATTCCTCGCCACACGTATTCTTTCACACAACTCCTCCTCGTTGTCTACTTCTGTTGCGTATACTATATCTTTTATGCGGACCCAAAAATAGTAGTCTAGTGGATTTAAATCCGGCGATCGGGGTGCCCATGGAATAGGAACACCTCTTCTAATCCATTTACTCGGAAATTACTCGTCTAGCCAATTCCTAATATTCACACCATATTGAGCTGGCTCACCGTCGAGCTCTGCCATTGCATAAACCACGTACAAAGTGGATATCTGCTAATTCTCTATTTGAAAACCTCTGCATTACTACTGAATAACTTCTTTTTCGGCAAAAAGCAGCACAATGAAAAACTGGGCGACTAATAATTGACAGCTAATTTTCCTCTACCTAGCAAATCAAAAAACGTCATTTGTTTCCAGGTCTACAGATTATTTTCTGTTCGATTTGCACATTGAAAAGCAAAAAATCAATTCGTAAAGAAACATTCAATTGCATTTTTCTCGAAAATGCTGCTTCCTATCGAAGAATGAGAAGAGTACCTTATTTGTACAAAAAGCTTCATATTTTCAAATTTTGAAGTCAAAATTACTAAAAACTAACCACCAAAAAATTTGGGCCAAATTTTTCGCCAATACCCCCTGCACTACGCACTCCTGAAAATATTGCAATACTAAATTTTAGTATGATGAACAAAACTGAATTTGAATTTACTACGTTTATTATCACAAAATATTTTGAAAAATTTAACACTGCCATTGCAATTAAGAAGTTATTAACTCAATCTGCCCGATGATGGTCTAGTGACCGAAATTGCAATCGCAGTGTTAAATTTTTCAAAATATTTTGTGATAATAAACGTAGTAAATTCAAATTTAGTTTTGTTCATCATGTTAAATTATCACGTAGTAACGACGGATTCCATCAACTATCTAAATTTTAGTACATTAAATAGAGCGTAAAAAGTTTCTTTACTGTACCAAATTTCATCCAATTACGTTTACAGGTTTAAAAAATATTTACAAAAAACTACCATCGGGTCTTCACCTTTAACAGCCTGTATCTTAAAAACGAAGAAGTTGGAGACCCTAGTTTATATGAACTTTTATCTCTATTTTTTGAAGTAGAATACGCGGTTGAAATATTGACGTCTAATTTCGGGAGACCCTGTATATATATATATATATATATATATATATATATATATATATATATATATATATATATATATATATATATATATATATATATATATATATATATATATATATATATATATATATATATATATATATATATATATATATATATATATATATATATATATATATATATATATATATATATATATATATATATATATATATATATATATATATATATATATATATATATATATATATATATATATATATATGTGTGTGTGTGTGTGTGTGTGTGTGTGTGTGTGTGTGTGTGTGTGTTTATATACTTACAGACATTGCAATTATTATATTGCATCACATTGCATGTTCAACATATCTGTGAAACAAGTCCAGTGGCATAAATAATGCTAATTATTTAGCAATGTTAATATTAAGAGAGAACATGATTAAAGTTCAGACTAAATTATTGAGAGTCTATTGACTTAAAATTATACTGCATCTTTTGGCTGTATCATAACTAAGTTTGGAATTTGAGTTGGTAATAAGTATGTTGATTATGAAGATTATGAATAAATGATTCATATAGTGAAATATGATCAATGTTAGAAATTTTCCTACACAATTGATAGAATAAAAATTAGAGCTTTTATCTATAATTGAATCAAAGAGTACAACTGATACTGATATGTTGCAAACAAGAAAATTTGGATTGGGAGTACTCTTGAAATTGATGCTATATTATTTATATTATGATATGATAAGACTTTTAACTGAAGCTAAAACAGCATGCACAAGCAAAAAAAAATTGATAATTAAAAACAATAACTGGTGGTATAATTCTATCATTCACAAAAACATATTGAGAAGAGATAATCTATATAAAAAAATGAAAAAGTATTCGTATAACCTCGCAATTCAGACAAACTATGAAATACAAAGAAAAAAAGTGAATAATCTAATAAGAGAACAGAAGAAAAAATATTTTAGTGAAAAATTAAATGGAGTTGGAAATAACACAAAAAAATTCTGGTCAATAATAAATACCATGCTACCAATAAGGAGTAAAACAAAAACTAAATTGACACAATTAGTATATAAAGGAAAAACATACACCAAAACAAAACAAAAAGCTAATTTTCTTAACAGATATTTCACCCATGCAGCTGAACAAATAAAAAATAAAATAATAAACAAAAATACAACAAAATTTGAAGAAATCAAAAAAGACCAGTCACTCTATGTAGGAGGATGTAGTGAAAAAGAACTCACTAGCATAGTGATGTCCTTGAAGAGAAATATCTCGCCAGGTCCAGACAATATAAGTACAAGAGATCTTATAATTCTGTATCCTATTATCAAAAAGCAAATGTTGCTTCTCATAAATAAGAGTATAAAGAGTGGAGTATTTCCAAGTCTATGTAAAATTGCAAGAATAACACCAGTATTTAAAAAGGGAAGAAAGGAGGAACCAGCTAACTATAGGCCAATATCAAATACTTCAATATTTGCTAAAATAATTGAAACAATAATGAAAAAAAGGTTAGTGAAATTCTTAGAGATATCAAAACATCAGTATGGTTTTCAGGAAAAAAGCTCAACCGAGGGTGCAGCGATTGACGTCATCGAACATATACTACAAAAACTGGAAGAAAAAAAAAAGTTATAGGAGTTTTCGTAGATCTACAGAAAGCATTCGATACAATCAACATCTCTATACTATTAAGAAAATTAAAGAAAATAGGAATACAAGGAAATGCTTTCAAACTGTTTCAGTCCTTCCTAACTGATAGAAGACAACATGTGGTTATTGAGGGTACAAAAAGTAACCAACAAAAAATCAGAACTGGAGTTCCTCAGGGCACAGTACTTGGACCACTACTTTACCTAATATATGTAGAAAATATAACCAAATCAGGATTGCTGGGAAAATTCTTCATGTTTGCGGACGATACAGTCATTATATATAATGCAGACAATTTGAAATCTTTGGAGAAAATGGTCAATGAGGACATGCAGAAATTCAGTGATTGGCTGATTTCTAATAAACTAGTAATAAATGAAGAAAAAACAGTATATAGTCTGTCCAGTCTAAGTTGGCGTGTACGTCACAGTCATGCGCAAATAACGACGCAAGGCTGCCTACCAAAATAAATAAAATTCGAAATGGTCAAAATTCATATCTGTCGTAAGTAATTTTCTGAAAAAGTAGTTATATGGTGATAGTGACCGGATTATCCATTGCGACAAATATTCTGTTCTTAACATATCAAATCGTATGTATCTCTCAAGAAAAACTAACATTCCGAGTAATGAAAATAAGTTGAATGTTTGTTAAGTTGTCATTTAATTGAAAAATTTGCAATGTTGTCGGACCCTCTCGACCAATGCCGGTAATTGGCATTTCACGTTTGACAGTCGCCGAGTAACCTAGAAGATTTTGTAAATAAGTTTGATTTATCGATCGATGAATATGGATTCCATATAGATAGACACTTCTGGTAGGGAATAATGGTCAATTTGAATTTACCACTCAAAATCCCCGCCATGTCAAACATGCAAGATATCTCATTTTGTTGAGAATTGGGTTAGCTATTTAGATTTAAGATTATCTATTATGTCTGGCAACAGTGTTCACGATCGACGTCATATACAATTGGTGACGTTCACGCCAACGGTCGCTGGACCGACTATACATCCTATTCTGAAATAGAACTACCAGAAATAGTAACATCCATCCACAATTGGTTATTAATGGTAGGACGCTTAGGGAGGTGATAAAAACAAAATACTTGGGGTTAATCATAGAAAACTCATTAACGAGGAATTCACATGTGGACTTGATTATGGATAAACTCTCACCATTGGTGGCAAAGCTTCGGCACATAAAGCCATATCTTGATAAAAAGTCAAGCAAAAATATATACTATGCCTACTTCCAATCGGTGTTCAGTTATTTGTCGGTAATCTGGTCCAACACAACAAAATTCAATCTTAATAGGCTACAGAGATTACAAGATAAAGTAATAAAACGACTCCATAATCTTTCATATGATTATCCAACGAAGGAATTATATGAAAGATATCAATATATGAAGATAGAGAAACTAGTTAAGTTTCAACAGTGTAAATTAATTTTCAAATTAGAAAACAACCATTTAAAGAGTCAGAATCTATTAAAAAGAGTTCAAAGCATTACCAACCGCGAAACAAGGCAAAACAATTCATATTACCTACATAGAACGAAAACAGAATGTCGTAGGAAGAGTCCTATCTATGCCAGTCTGATAACTTTCAATAGCATGCCATACCATATAAGAAGTTCAATAAAATGTAAATTTCATAATTTTAAAAATTTAATTGTAAGTCAACTATAGTAACAACAAATTGTTGAATATTAGTTGTATTCTTAAATAAATAAATAAATATCAGTCTTCTACCTAATCATCGTAACACAATCTGCATTTATGTAAA
Organism: Cynegetis impunctata; assembly: GCA_030704885.1. Lineage (NCBI taxonomy): Eukaryota > Metazoa > Arthropoda > Insecta > Coleoptera > Coccinellidae > Cynegetis > Cynegetis impunctata. The sequence continues at coordinate 488,580 of JARQZK010004376.1, forward strand.
AAGTAGGAATTCTAATTTTCGTGAACAATTTCGCCAAATTTTACAATAAGCAGATTCATTGCTAAATGTAACTGTCATTATGACCATTCAAGTTAATTCTAACATTGAGGTTCAAAACCTGCTGCATTGTAAATATAATATATTTATTCATGGCTTTCTATGTTTTATTTGGCAGATGTGTAGTCATAATTAATAACATGTATCTAGATTTTGCCAAATTATATATTATTTTTGTGTAATTCTGAATTTCTATTGCATTAAATTATTATTATATTGACAAACATTTATCACAATACATTTATGACTTTTGGTACTTACGAAAAAATGCGATATTTTTTGCTTTTACAGTTCATGTAGTGTAGTTAAGAATACGAAATGTGATTAATTAGTAATATATAGAAGTGGTTCTTAATTAATCATTCTTTTATGAAATAATGAATAACAAATCTTCATGTAAGCCATCACTCTAATCTTATCTAGACCTACATTTGTTATACTCATACCTCATACAGAGCATATCAGTGCATTAATCTTAAGGAATAAAATTCTTGAACTAAAGGAACATAGCATATCCAAAAATATAATTTAATAAATTTTCATTAAAATTAAAGTTCTTCATTCTTCTAAACTTTTCAGGAGCATGCGTCATCTTGTGGTGATGAAAACAGGGTGGAAACAAGATCCAATTCTTCTTTGACCATGAGTTGTCGTTTCTGTGATGAAGTATTTCTTCTTGATGGAATATATGAGGAACATGTAAAAACTTGTGCTAAGCGTTCATTTAAGTAAATTTATAGTAGATGCAAAATTATGATATTTGTTATTATTTACATTATTTGTTGAAATTCGTGTATATTTTTGTACTTTAAAATGATAAATGTTTTTCCATTACTTATGTGATTTAACATTTCTGTTCAGCAAAAGATAGAATGTTTAATTTGTTATGATTTTACAACCTCGTGAAATGAGGATTTCGATGTAGGAAGATAATTGAAAAATTTGCCTTTCTTCGGAGAATGTAATCCTTTGTTTATTCTAGACACAAACAAAGGGAGCTAGAGACTACCAGAAGGTGGTGCCTCTCGGTGGGATTGAGAATTAACGCATCAAAAACCACAGTGGTACCCTTCACTAGAAGAACAAAGCTTCAGCACTTAAGGACTATTCGTCTCGACGGAGCAGACTTAGAATGGCAGCAAGTTGTGAAATATCTAGGGCTCACCCTAGACTCAAAACTACTCTGGAACATGCACGTAGAAAAGATCGTTAACAAGGCAAAATCATCACTGATGGTGTGCAGGAACATCGCAGGAAAAACGTGGGGCTGTAACCCATCTATACTGCGATGGATGTACGCCATGATAGTGAGACCTATGATCACCTACGGAGCAGTAGTGTGGTATGGCAGAACCGAACTCACCACAGCAAAGAAATCCTTGGAGAAAGTGCAAAGACTAGCATGTCTTTGTATAACAGGAGCAATGAGATCGACTCCAACAGCAGCACTAGAGGTAGTTCTGGACCTCACTCCTCTCCACATCATGGTGAGGAAAACTGCTTGGGGAGCAAACCTCAGGTTGGCTAAAGTTGGACTCAAAGGTGCTGCATACGGTACAAGGGACTCAACCCTTACCGGAAGTGCACACCTGACTGACGAAATTACCAGGAAATTTAGTTTATCACACCTCCCATAGGGCAGTAATTTACCCGAATGGATTCTTATAATAGATACTAATGTACAATACTAAGCCCTATGTGTGATAAGGGGTAATTCTGACTGAAGGAGAGAATTACCGGTGGAAACTTTATTCTTAACTCTTCTCCTAAACGTGAAATCGGAAACGTTACTAGTAGTGCCCTTCGAGATACTGCAGCTAGCTCAGTGAACTGACACTAGGGATATTGAGCATGAGTAGAGTTATTTATTATTTAATTTGCCGGAAATTAATAGGCGCCACCTACTTTGAATTATTTATACATATATATATATCGTAGAGGCAGGTATCTCAGGTCGTGGGAGTTTTATTAAAGTAGGAAAGAAAGATTATTAGTGATCTTGGGCAGCTACACGTTATTGATTGATGTATACCAGAAAAGAAAATAAGCGATGATTGACTCAATATATATATTAATTAATAAACTACTCAGTGGTCAACACAATTAATACCACTGAGATGGGTATCGGTCACTCTCTCTGATACCGAGTATTCACAATTCAAAGAAAACTAAAACAGAATCTAAATATAAATACATGTATGGGAATCACCGATTCCGCCTAAATCCGCCTCAGGCCTGAGCTGAATTCTCACAATACAGTGTACAAGAGAACAAAGAATAACAATTGCTTCTAATAGAAAAAATATATAAGTAAACAAACACTGTACTGGAACTGATTAGTTTTATTTTCTCACGCGCCAAGGAAAAGAACAGTATATAAGACTGACCTGGTCGTTGGTTACGTCAGAGGACGTTTCAACCGTACCTGCGCGTGCGGAGCCCTGGGCCGGATGGCTTCTGGAATACCTGCGCGTTCACCTCCCTCTAAATGTAATGTATAAAGTGTGCCAACGGAAAACAATGGCCGTCTTCGGAAACCACGTTCCTGCGGACCTTAGGGATGGTTGGCCGGATCAAATCTTCCTCCACAGACAAACAGTAACGCTCTTATGTTCAGGGAATCTACGAGGATCTACGTCGGTACTTCCTTCTACGGCACCCAGTTTACGCTAATTTCAATCTCGCCAAACTGCGACAGGAAAAGTCCGAGTTCTCCGTACGATAAATCACACCAGCTAATATTCTCGGACTCTTTTATTAACTCGGAGGCCTTTCTTGTAAATCCGCCACACAGCGCCAACAAAATACTCAAGTCAGAACCTCCTACAAACTTCCTCGGGTCACGTAGCTATATTCGGAAAAACCAAAAGACGGTATATTGTTACTTAGGACTCAAATTTTACTCGAATGAACCTGCGCTCGCGGCCAGTCGACCAACGGTCAGCTGCAGTTTCCCCCGTCAACTCCAAATCATGCGCGAGAGAAAATTCTACCCGTGATAAGTTTCAAGAAATTATTTCGAACGGAACTAAATACCAAGAAGGAATGGAGCATAGAATCCATTCGAGCACTGGAGAAGAATACCATAATATGGTATACGGACGGGTCTAAAACTCCCGAAGGAACTGGAGCAGGAGTCGTTGGGCCTCGTACCAAATACTCAGAACCCATGGGCCAGTTCCCTAGTATTTTTCAAGCGGAAATTCACGCCATAGAAAGGTGCATTCAGTTCAACCTCGATAGGAAATACCGGAACAAGGATATTGCGATCCTCTCCGATAGCCAAGCAGCCATCAAAGCGTTGAGCTCTTATAACATCAACTCAAAGATGGTTTGTGAATGCCTAGACAAACTAAACGATCTGGGCAGGAACAACAAAGTGATCCTCCTCTGGGTGTCGGAGTGAAGGGTAATGAACAAGCAGACACCCTGGCACGAAAGGGTGCGTCAACGCCACTAATCGGGCCAGAGCCTTTCTGTGGACTTGGAAAATCTTACTTCCAAGAAGAACTCAATAAAGCTGAAGAAGCAATGAGAGCAACATACTGGCAAAGACTTCCAGGACTGAGGCAGGCCAAAGATCTCCTCGGAAAGTTCAACCGAGCAAGATCGAAGACACTGATTAACCTCAGCAAAACTATTCTAAAGACAATCACAGGATTTCTCACGGGGCATTGCAGACTCAAAGAACACCTAAGGAAGCTAGGTTTAGAGGGGGACAGCACCTGCAGATTCTGCAAGGAACGTCCAGAAACACCTCACCATATACTGATGGAGTGCTATGCTGTGCACCATGAAAGACTGAACACACTGGGATCATACCAGCTGACTGTAGAAGAAATACCACGAATAGACCCCCTTAAAATCCTCAAATTCCTGAAGGTATTGAGGCTTGAGGGGCTGCTGTAGAACGAGAACACATCGAGAAGCAGAAGAAGATGGGGCACAATAGATCTAATAAGGTCGCAGCGCATCGGTCACCATCCAAACCTACCAATACCAAGGGCGTGTTCGAAATTTTCTTTTCAACAGAAGAGCAAGGAGAACAGGCCCCTCATAGAACGCCATTCTCGCAACAGCATTCGTCCATTTAGGAATAATAGTGGAGCGACTGATCGCCCGGTTCTTAAAACCTGTCAACGTCAACTGGTGCTTCACCAGTCTAGCAACCAATATCAACGGCTTTTCACGTCCAGTTAAAGTGACGGATGCCGTATCTTATACATAATACAATACCATGGAATATAAAACCTTTTAACCATACACACTGATATAATTGCAATACAAGTTAAAGTAGCGATCATTTCCTGAAGACAAGATTACAGTTCTTAAGTAGATTTGTGAAGCTTAGATCGACATCTAGTAGCCCTTTTAAAAGAAATTATTTCAGAACAACATATTTATAACATATTTAAATCAGAAAAAGAGTGATTCTGTGACATAAATATTAATTGGAAACCGCTGGTGCCATTACATGAAAAACATTCCGCACTTATACTCTGCCATGTTTTTGGCACCCAACTATCATTTGTTAATTCTTTATAAACAATTAAGAGCAAAAAATCGTGTTTTCTAGTTTTTCGCTTCAAAATGAAAACTTAATGGTGCAATCGCGTCAAACAGACGAATTGTAGAGAATTAAAATAGGAAGAAAATGAGCGCCGACACGATCGGATTATTATCAACGTAGATAAACCATAAAAAATCTCCGTTTTTTCAGAAATCCCTAATTCGCACATTTTTGAAGTTGTAACGCAGGAATTTCGCTAGATAGTAAGTCTTGATAGGTACTTTGTGTGCACAACGCAGTGTACTGGAAGTAGGTCAATGCTAAATTAAGAAATTTTGTAAGAATAATTTATGAACAAACTAAAACTGCTTAAGGTTTTCGCGCACTTATCGGAAGTGTCGCGAAGAAAATTGTGGATTCTTCGCCCGAGAAGTTTACATTAGTTTTAATGGCAGCCCGCGCACTACGGCGTCGCGAACCGAAGAGGCGCGTTAGTCAACGCGCGAATTCTCTTCGGACCAACTAGGAGTCATTTCTCTTGACGCTTCGCCTCAATGCGCGGTGACGAGAAGATTCAAATATTTCTTGATTCTTGTCTTATTTTTCAGTTTGTAGTTCAAAAACCTTCCCTTCTGACATACAGAAATATTTGAAAATTCATCATCTTGTATAAGATCATTAAAGAAATGATGAAATTAACCGTAAGTGTCTCTATTTTGATTTATTTTAGGAACCCAGCATTTCCTCTTGTTTTTTCTTCTTCCATAGTGACAAACTTAATACAAGAAGATCCTTTTCTGACGAACTGCTCATCGTACCTCACAAGACAACGTACTGCGTTCTTTCAAATGCTGAAATAAATTAAATTCTTGCCGAGCCGTTCGAGAAGTGACGCGACGCTTCGGCCAAGTGCGCGGACATCAGCTAAATGACGCTTCGTCTCGCGACGTTTCCGTTCGCGACGCTTCCGATAAGTGCGCGAAAACCTTTACTCAGCGGCTCGGCTAAGGTCGAGCCGCCGAGAATGGTCAATATGAATAGACCCATATATAAACAAGAAGAGAACACTCTATTCCAACCTCTGGTTTCTGGTAGTGGGAACACTCTAAGGGCGTTTGCCCACAGCACGGTAAGAACACGATTTGCCGTGCGCGATATATCGCGCCGCATCCGCTGAGTGCTAGCCCACTACGCGGTATATATCGTGCGAAACTTGTTCAAATTAATATTCCTTGTTGCCAAATCGATTTTAGTCAATTGGTACTTTCTACCGATTCAATTAAATCTATTATTTTGAAGGTGAATTATAAACAATTTACTGAAATAAAAAAAACCTATTTAGATTTTCGATATCTGAAAAATAAATTCACAAAGAGGAGGAAATTTCCTAGAGAAAAGTTTCCACTCCCGGAACTGTAGGATCAATATTTATAATTTTCTCAGAGGGGTAAACATAAGGCCGGAAACGAAATAATCTGGCTTGCGCAAATCACGGCCATTCAGGACATTTTAACAATAAACATTAGGTATTTAACCATATTAAATACGGAAATTGAGAAATGAAAAAATTGAGGTACTAACTAGATAGTTCAATAAATAATAATTCGGTGGCAAAGAAATTTTATCGCGATTTTTCAATTAGTTATGCAATAGTTAATTAATAGTTTTTTGCTGCTCGAAAATGAACATTGCAAGTGTGATAACTGTTAAACTATAGATCTGAGATTTTTTTCCATTCTTGGAGCTAGATTTGAAATTTTTCGAAATAGATCCCCCTTAAAGAAAGCAAAAATATTTAATTATTCAGTATTTTATCAACAATTTACTTTTTCTTATTTTGATGCAGAAACAACATGTATGGCCTGAACGCAATGAATGTTAACACAGCACTGAACATATCGTTGATAATTTCATTGTGTTGTCTAGAAATCTTTTAACCCTATTGGCGCTCAAAAGTCAGATCGCGGGTTTGTGCGATAACGTCCTGCCGCGACGATAATCAAAATCGCGGCATTTTTCAACCAGTGGGCGACTGCTGCATTTGTTGTATGACAACTTTGTGAATTTGAGTCGTTGCGATATCGCGTACGATTTATGCAAACTAAATAAAAATGAACTATTTAAACTATGATAAGTGACTAATATCATATGTACTATCGTGCTAATTTGTTCCAAACCTATTCCTTTGTATTAAAAATTCGCACAAAATGTTATTTCTTACGATGCGGCAACCATAAATCGAGTCTGCGTAGTATGCGATCTGATGTTTTAAGATTGACAGTTCTTGTTCCTCTTCAAAGATGTTATGTAAGATTATACCTCTTATTAAATTATGATCCACTCCCCCGCGCCTGATCGCTACTCTATTACATCTTCCATGATAATTTACCCAAAAAACGCTAATAATAGGTAAATGAAAATCAGAAAAATCACCCGACAAAAAAATAATTCAAAAACAAGAGAGGTTATACTTATGTAACGTTCGCAATAAATTTGAATTCAAAATCTCTTTTTGGATCTTCAACCCGTTAATAACGTTTTCCGTTCTGCGCGAACTCAACATAGTGGTTTACGCTAATTACTAATTAGTTGACTTTAAATAGAAACTCAAAAACTCCCTAAGAAATTAGGGTCCCGAACACGTAGCATCAAAGAATTTTCATTTGGTGTGAGCCTCTGCTGGAATAATCAATATGTTAATCACTTCTACTAGGCTCTTGCACCGTATATTATTAAACTAAGTTTAATGGTAAACCGAGTTTAATTTGACATTTTCGCTTGCGCCAAAATATAAACGGCGCTTAAGCCGTCTTAAACCCCGCATAAACCAAGTTTAGTTAAACGACGTTTTATAATAAAACGGTGCAAGAGCCTTTAAAAGGCCTAAGTTTAGGATCCTAAAAAATTGACTGAAACTTGTACTGAATCATTGATAATTACAAACGGGCATAACTTTGTAGGAATGACAGCTTGTCCCCCATGGATCAGCTACTTTTTAGCATTGAAATTGTATGCCCATGGAGAACATTTGCACAGTATTGCCTATTTTTTGGAGTTCATACATCCACAGTTTACCGCTCTATCTGGAAAGTATCAGTGTGGTCCCCTTTTCCTTTTATTATTATCTTCCATTTAATGCATATTTAATACAAATCACAAGAAAAAACAACTTCTTTACTATTAAAACTAGGTTAGAAAAGTAGAAAAATAAATTCTGTTTCTTCTTTTTACTTCGTACATCGCTGTTTCATCCAAAATACTACAAAAACGCAGTTTAGCAATGGCTCGGTTATAATTCCTTGGTGCAACGAACAGAAAAATAAACGTAGTTTAAAAATTAAACCAAGTTTAGTTAAACGACGTTTTATGATGAAACGGTGCAAGAGCCTATACATATTTGGCAACAAGCCGTTTCGGAGAATATTTTTGAAGTATCTTCAATGCATATACATTGTTTTCATTTTTTCACAAGAAATAAATTTTAGGCTCTTGCACCGTATATTATTAAACTAAGTTCAATAATAAACAGAGTTTAATTTGACATTTTCTATTGCATCACAATATAATCGGCGTTTAAGCCGTCTTAAACCCCGCATAAACCAAGTTTAGTTAAACGACGTTTTATAATAAAACGTTGCAAGAGCATGTAGTAGCTGGTGTAAAACAATGCTTCGTGCCATATTTGGCACATGGTCCACAAGGGGTTAAATAAAATATAACCTGCACACGCCTGATACTCGAATTGCTTATAGTTACTATGTTACTAACTCTAATAGGCTCTTGCACCGTATATTCTTAAACTAAGTTTAATGGTAAACCGAGTTTAATTTGACATTTCCGCTTGCACCAAAATATAAACGGCGTTTAAGACTCCCTAAACCCCGCTTAAATTAAACGCCCAATTTTCGGCGTTTAATTTGAAGTTTACGTAAATTTTGAGGTTATTTGTAGAAGAAACAGTTTATTTTTTTCCTTGAAAATTTAATTTTTGCCGGCGGAAACTCTCATTTTTGTTTAAAATGTTTTATGAAGAGTTTGAAATCTATAATGACAACTTGGACGTTCTAGAATTCCTGGAAAATGGTAACCTGTAACAGTAGACACATATTTATTTCAAAAATGTTTGCTTGGCAATCGTCAAGTTATGCAAAAGTGATGGTAATTGGTATCCGATTATTGTATTATTGTTATAGATTTTTTTGTTCAATCAACAATAATCATCTTATAGGTATTTTGCCAGTTGTTCTCTCTAGGTGGTAAAAAATATGGCCAACAGAACTGAAGGCGTGGATTTATAGTTCATCTATACTAATGAACAATGCACTCATTCAACTCATAAATGCAAATTTACTCGCCATAATTAAAAATACACACAAAAAAATTTATTGATATGATATCACAGGTAGAGTGCCCATTGAACCTATCTAACTTTGTAGGAATGACAGCTTGTCCCCCATCGGTCAGCTACTTTTAGCATTGTAGTATTGCTCAATTTGTTGGAGTTCATACATCCACATTTTCCCGCTCTATCTGGAAAGTATCAGTGTGGTCCTCTTTTCCTTTTATTATTAACTTCAATTTTATGCATATTTAATACAAATCACAAAAAAAAACAACTTATTTACTATTAAAACTAGGTTAGAAAACTAGAAAAATAAATTCTGTTTCTTCTTCTTACTTCATGTACGTCGCTGTTTCATCCAAAATACTACAAAAACGCAGTTTAGCAATGGGTCGGTTATAATTCGTTGGTGCAACGGCCAGAAAAATAAACGTAGTTTAAAAATTAAACCAGGTTTAGTTAAACGACGTTTAATAATAAAACGGTGCAAGAGCCTATATAAATCATGTGATACTCTGATCAACAGGAGGTGTTGCTCTGATACTCGAGTACTTGCCATTTGATGCAAGCACAGAAAAGGTATACATATTCACAGAGTAATCACTATTTTAAGCAAATGTCAAATGTTAGATTTTTGTTGTGACAGTGACAGTGACAAAAATCTGAGAGAGAAAATTTAGAGGCAGCTTTAACGGAACAAGAACTTTATAGAAATGTAAGTATTTTTCACAATATATTATTATGTTGCATTTTCTATATCATTAATAATTACCAATAAAATCATATAGCAACTAACAGCCCGAAAACTGTCTCAAAATAAACATTTTTATCTCTTTGTAGATGAATTCGAACGAGTACAGTGATGAACATCGAAGAACAATTATTCACATTGATCTTGATTGCTTTTATGCTCAGGTGGAGATATTAAAAAATCCGGAACTGAGAAATGTTCCTGTAGGAATCCGACAGAAGAATATTGTTGTTACCAGCAACTACAAAGCTCGAGAATTTGGAATAAGAAAATGCATGTTATTAAGTGAAGCCATGCAACTTTGTCCAAATTTAATTTTAGTAAATGGTGAAGATCTAAGTGACTATAGATCAATGTCCTACAAAGTAACAAGTTTGTTACAAAAGTATTCTGAATGTGTTGAACGTTTAGGTTTAGATGAAAATTTTATCGATGCGACAAAATTAGTTGAAGAAAAACTTAAAAATATCAATAAAGAACAGATTCAGAGTGTTGGAAACAGTTTCGGAAATACAGAAAATTTATGTCAATGTGGTTGTGAAATTCAGATAAAAGTAGGAACTTTAATCGCTGATGAAATGCGTAAACTCATTTATGAACAATTAGGATTAACAAGTTGTGCTGGAGTAGCTCATAACAAGTTGTTGTCAAAAATAGTTTGTTCAAAACATAAACCCAATCAACAGAGTTTTGTCTATCCAGATAGTGCTTTAGAATTAATGCTTAGTTTGAGTTCTGTTGAGAGTATACCAGGAGTAGGTAGAGCTTCTACAGAAATACTGAAACAGATTAATATAAAATCTATCGAGGACCTCCAAAATGTTGACATTTCAAAATTAAATAAATTGTTTGATCCAGATAAAGCTAAATTTTTAAAGAATTTGAGTTTTGGTGTAGACAATACTCTAGTGAAACGAAGTGGCAAACCATTAAGTATAGGTTTAGAAGATAGTTGTAAATTGATATCTGCAGAAAAAGAAGTGAAAGAAAAATTAGCAGAGTTGTTGAAACGTCTATTATTATTAGTTGATATAGATGGGAGAATACCAAAAACTATAAAACTTACTGTTCGTAAATTTGACAAAATGACAAAAACTAGTCATAGGGAAACTAAACAGTCTAATATTAATCCTCATTTTTTCACATCAAGTGCAGCACTTATGAATCCCAATAATTTGGAAAAAATATTAATGAATCTAATGAATTTATTTCGCAAACTTGTACAAGTGCGGAGGCCTTTTCATATTACTTTATTAGGTTTATCTTTCACTAAATTCATCGAACGAATGGATATAAGGCATTCTATTGCTGCATTCTTGAGAAATGATATTGAAGTACAAAGTATCACAAGTATTGAGAATTTAAATGGTAATGAATCTTCTCCTGAGAGTGCAGCACCATCTCCTTCCAGTTGTCGAGAATCTAGTGATCCTGAATGTGAACCAACTCCTAAAAGAACAAAACTGAACATATTTCGAAAAAATTTCATGGAATATGACACTTGTGATTCTCCATCAAAATTGAGAGTTCAAGATTTGCACTTGACTTCCGAAAAACACGACAATAATCAAAATATTAGGTGCCCACCAAATGCAGATAAATCAGTTTTCAATGAATTACCTTTAGAAATGCAGCAAGAGTTATGGTCTGAATATAAAAGGACTAGAACGGATTCTACATCATTTGGAAATAAACCAAAAAAATTGAGGGCTAATACTGTATTAAATTATTTTGTTAAAAAATGAGATACAATTAAGTCTATACTTTTGATATTTTGGCTTATCAGTAATAATTTTTTTTTTACATGAATTCAATAGAAATACGTCTTTGGTTGTTGATATTTTTATATACTTTTGTATAACACATTTACTGAATATATGTATTTGATATAAGTATTTTTTTCATATTAAATAATTGCATTCATACATTGACAATTGATAAGACAGGTTGTAGATGGTTATTCCTGAATTTATGGCTTGCTTCTATATCCTCAGTGAATTTATCTCATTTATCTCTTAGTAAGCATTTTACGATTTGACTACCTTTGAAGAAGATTGTGCTAGCCTGAGGAACTTTTTCTGTGTACTATTAATGCTGGAAATACTTGATAGATTTTCTATTCAAACAAACATAATAAACCGTACAACAATTTAATACAACAAAGTCATTAAATTAAATACAAATTCAAGTATCCATGTATGTTAATAGTGAATCATAACATTATCTTTTGAGTATACTAGTCAATTAGCCTTTCTCAGTAGGCACTTAAAATCATTCAATTATTCAAAAAGTTTGTCCTAAAGGCGATAACAATGTTTGAAATGTTCTTGATGAAACATTTGAAATAGATTTCATGGATTTGAATCCATAAGTTTCTAAAACTTTCGAGGTTCTTATTTTCCATTCCTCTAAACTTTTGAACATTTATCGATTATTCATTCAAAACCAAGTTGAATCGGAAGAATATATCACAATGATCTATATAATTTATGTTAAACTTAAAATAAATTCAGTAACCTTTTCAATTACAAATTGAATGTTGTGTAGGATGAGTGTTCTTATTTTTATGTCAATAGGTTGCATGATAATACAAATCAAATGTTATTTCTCCCATCTTTAGATACATGCGTTACATATAGTTATGCAAAAATCGATTTTCTTGAATTTAATGCTCGCATTCGCGCGTTTGAAGCTGCCTGAGTCGTATTTTCTTTTTCTTCATCAACGAATCTGTACATCAGAAATATGCCAATACATCCAATTACAGAAATCAGACATCCAATTATACCAACTATCTGGAATTTCAAAAAAAAAATTATATATATATATATTGGTTTTTTAATTGCCGAATGTTGATATAGTTTCAGTGCCGGATTAGCCACGTAGCAAGAGTAGCAAATGCTACGGGCCCCGTGAATTGGGGGGCCCCGCGCTCAAACGCCTGTCTGACAGTAAAAAAAAAAACATGCATGCCTTAAACGCGAAGCGCTCAGAATACGCCATACTCCCACCTGAAAATGTGAATCTCTATTTCGTCACGTTAAATCTTAAGTATAGGTTGTATAATACCTAACACGAGAAACGTTGGTGTCAAACTATACAGCAATAATTAAAGTTGTACCACATTTCTAAAAATTGAGCGCTGGCCGCACAAGTAATGTGCGTACTACTTGCACTGCACTACACGCAAGTTTGTAGCACTGCAAAACTAACAGCGGAATTTCCTGATATTGTCATCTATCGAGCTAGTCGTAAAACCCGAACGAATAAAATAGGATTCTATTGACTATCAAACTATTATGATTTGATGTAGGTACATTATATTTGGCACAACGTAAAAACTGTAAAAAGCTCTTTTTTTCTAGCATTGTATTTTAGTTGCATCAGTTTACATTCCACCATATGTAATATTGTTACACCAACACTTGTGACTTCCTGGCGAATGAAAAAGAATGGCCGAAGTTTCTTGTCAGTTCTTATGGCTCAACCCCAATCACCTAACTGACCGTAGGCAAATTGACTCAAATAGCTCTTTCACAAGTATGATGGATGTCATTTACTTACATGAATATAAAGTTGAATTTGATTTTGCGTATGCAGTTTTGATTGTATCTAATGAATTTTTAAAAAAATATACGAACTATTTTATTACCCAAGTTAAAAAAAGCTAACCAGTTTGATTTGTAAAAGTAACAAAAAAAACATAGGAAGTTTATTTCAAAAACTGGTATCATTACACGCACACAGATATACCTGTTCCTACATAGCAGCTCCAGGTTGTCACGCACACACATTTTGATTTTATTCTCTAATCAGGGTTTAATACCATTAACTTAAAAACCTAAAGTGAATCAAGGGCCTCTTGGCCGAATTTGCTACAGGCCCCGCGCTGGCTTTATCCGGCAGTGTATAGTATGAGGTTTAATGGGTAGCGGCAAGGGCAGGATATTCAAAGACCTTTCTGGCTATGACCTATGTATTTCGATACTAATTTGTATCTTCTTCAGGGTCTATAAGAGAATAAAACAATTACAAAAAAAAATTTTAAAAAACTAATAACACAAGTAACAAGATGAATGTTTCCTTTTTCTTTCTTTAAATAAATTAAGTAATTGTATATTGAACAAATGCTGGTGGAACTTGACTCACCAAGGACTATTGGCGGTAAGATGTATTATGTTGTTGTGAATTTTCAGATTTTTTAATTGTTTTATTCTCTTATAGACCCTGAAGAAGATATAAATTAGTATCGAAATACATAGGTCATAGCCAGAAAGGTCTTTGAATATACTGCCCTTGCCGCTACCCATTAAACCTCATACTATATATTATATATATATATATATATATATATATATATATATATATATATATATATATTTATATATATATATATATATATATATATATATATATATATATATATATATATATATATTTATATATATATATATATATATATATATATATATATATATATATATATATATATATATATATATATATATATATATTTATATATATATTTTGAAATAAATTATTTTTCAATGCCATCACATCTTCGGAACATCCAGCTATCATTTTGAAGACAAATGCGAACGAAACTTTAACTCTCTAATAAAGTCGGTTTTCAAACTTAAATGGCCTGTTTTTGCTTAAAAAAAGTCACAATTTGGTCACATTAATTGATACAATTTAGGTTTTATGCAAATTGTTTATTATATTAAATTTTTCACCAAAAAAAAAAAAAAATTATATATATATATATATATATATATATATATATATATATATATATATTGTTTTCATTTTAATTTGTTGATTATCTACGTTAAGGGTAAGAATATATATTTAGATGACTTAAAATTAATGTAATATACGTCCTTTAGTTTATAGATTTTGAAAAAGGCCATAAAATGGTCGAAACGTCAATACACAATCATTTGCACGACAATGATGTTTTTATACACCGAACTTTTCAGTATGAAGTTCAATTTAATAGTGAATTTTGTGCATGTTCATTTATGAAAAAGCACATCACATTGATTTCAATTTGGCGCAAGAAAGTGGGCCAAACATGAGAAATATTTCACTCTGATGTTTTTAGGGAGTTTGCTGTGTTCTATTCAAAAATAATTTCACCAAGTATCGTCTTCATGAAAGATAAGTCACATATAACATTAGAGTTAAAAAAGATTCAGAAATAAGTGTAGACTTCCTAACCGATAATTGTGGTGAATTTGGCCGTCTCCACGTCCAAATTATATAGCTCTTTTCCAAAATATAATTATACAGTATGTGGATATCTCACATAGAAATAAAATGCTGTTTTTAAACATGAAATTCGAACAAAGTTGGAGCGCACAAATTTATATTCAACATATTAAGAACATCAATAGAGCTGATTGGTGAAGCTGATAAACGTCAGCCACATTTTGAGGAACACATGATTTCAGATCACTTCAAGCTTGATTTGACTCCAGAAAGTGATGCAAAACGTGTTTCAGAGACATACATAGGATATTTTCATTAAATAAATAATAAAGCAGTAGTAAAATAACATTGAGTAAGTAAACATCATCAGAAATACCGGAAGGTATCAATTTTGTGTGAATGTTTATACAACGTAAAGACCAACAAATATGGTTAGTTAGGTGAGGAGAAGGCATAATATTGTTAAATATTGGCAAAAAATATACTTACTTCTATCACTTGTTGAGAAAATTGTTGTTTGCCACAGTCAAACAAGGTGATCACTGAACAAAGAATACCAATTGAAGCAAGGACCAAATTAACTCCTATGTCCTTAAAAAAATACAATTATATTAATTTTGCTCGTTTGTTATGAGAATTTGACTATTCAATTATGACTTCGAGCTCTTTATTCACTCTAATCTAAATATCAAGAGGTGCATCAGCAGTGAACGTTATGATTTCCAAAGATATGACGATAGTTATATCTTTTGGTGAATTTAAATAGTGAATTATAATCAAGAAAATAAACTTACAATTTTCACCCACATTGAAGGCTTTCTCGTAGTAGCACCAGACGAGAAAACTATGTATAACACAATAAGAAAACTCAAAGATGTACCTATCGAAATAGGAAATAAGTAGGGATACCATGTTGACGTATTTTCACAAGTAGGTGTTGCAAAAAATAATGCTATACTTGCAATCAAAAGTAACTGAAAATGAAAAAAAAATTATATATTTCTTAAATATTTCAACTATCATTATGAATAAATAAAAACACGCGAGCAGCAGAGCTTCGCCACTTAAGGTCGTATTTTTTGCGAAGTACATCGCGTAGTACTGATTGCGAAGCAGATTGGGCTGCGATTTAGCAGAAAATAGTCGCCGGCTAGGTGGGATGTGAATTGACCAATTGACCCATGCCAGCATTATCGTGATGCTATTCGAACGGAAAATAGTATCCGCGAAGTGCAGCGCGAAGCAGAGGACGAAGCAGATTGAGATGCGATTTAAATGGAAAATAGTCCCCGGCAGGTGAGATGTGAATTGGCCTGGGCTAGCATCATCGCGAAGTGTATCACAAGTACAAAAAAAACATTGAAAAGGCGGCGGTTGAAGAAAAGAGTTGAATCCCTCGTACCTCAACTTTACCAATTACCTCCATCCACGTACCAAATTTCAACCCATTAACTCAATCTGCAGAAGCTGTGGAGGGCAAATCTTTGAAAACCAAGAAAAAACATTTCTGAGTATAAATGGCGGCGATTGGAAAAAAATGTATACCTCTAGAGGGCATCTAACATGAACTCAATTGAAGTACCCCTCGGTTTTTCAGTTCTCCAAAAAGACCGAGAAGACTCAATTTCAGATATGTTGTTTATTTCCAATTTCCACATATTTTGCTACCAGTTTGACAAATTTCCGTCCTTCCCCCTCATGCTGTATGAAAATAACTCACACTTGCACATGGGGCAGAATCGTAAAAATTCCAGATTTGGCTTATTTCATTATTATGTCATACATAAGAGATAAAATCACCTGACAATGCTTTATATTCATTTCAGATACATATACTGTTGCGATGTTATCGGTTGAATTGTCAATGAAATAGTCGAAATGAAAACAAATGAAGTAGGTACAGAAAACTGTACCGGGAAATATATATATATTATATATATATATATATATATATATATATTATATATATATATATATATATATTTGTATATAATATATATATATATATATATATATATATATATATATATATATATATATATATATATATATATATATATATATACATGGGCTCCGCCAGCTAGTAGGACAGGGGGGACAAGGCAAAAGCCCCGGGGGTGTCGCCCGGTTTAAGCAAATTTACTATAATAATTGATTTTTGTTTAAAAAAAAACTGAAAGTGAACTGAACCTGCCTGCAGATTGGCTTGATGATATCTTATAGCGAAATCCATTGTATGAAAAACAAAATCAGTCAGCATAGACAAGACTGCGAACAGAATTTAAAAATATTCTAAAAAAGCAGAAGAGGACGTCGAAAAGTTAGGGTTTGAGTTGGTAATGCCGCGCCTAGTATCCAAACATATTCATCGTGAAAATCATCATCAATGTCATTGGGCGAGTACTAACGAAGAGGAATTTTCAATCCATATCTTGAAGTTCTATTTATCGTAAAAGAGTCCGGGAAAAGACATCATTTATTGATGCAGTAATTAATAATAGCGGGCTCTGCCCCAGAAGAATCAGTTATTGTTCAAAGAATAAGCAACTTCAAAAAATATATTTATATTTTAAGTTTGTTCTCTGGTTGTGTATTTGTATTGACAAAATGTTTTAATATTTCATATTTTTTGAAAAATTAATGTATGATTTTGATTTTTTTGTAATTTAACTTGTTTTTTCCCAATCCAGGGTGGGGCAAATGCCCGATTTATATATATATATATATATATATATATATATATATATATATATATATATATATATATATCAGAGCGAGTTTTCCATGCGCAAAATATCATTTTTGCAAAGTGAGATAGGTAATAGCCTATTTGTTCACCGTTTGACTTATTTTCAATAAAGAACATAAATATTCAAATAAATTAAGCATGGAAATAAATGTAGTTTCAAAAGTACAAATAAGGAGAAGAAATGATAATAGCAACACTAATGTTTACTCACTATAGCATTTTATAATAGGTATCCTGAAGTTCATTTCGTGTTTCTCCAATTAAAGTCAACATACTTTCCGGAATGAGTGAATTGATTAAAAATAAGATTCATATAAAATATATTATGAAAAACAAACCATTCCCAATACTTTGATGATTCCAGTCACTGTGAATGGAAATTTGCCAGTTTCCAATTTGTTTTTAACCACTTCATCATAGGTATGAATGATTGGAGCTATTCTCATATACAAAGACTTTCTCGGTTGTACAGTTTCACGGCGTTCATCCATTTTTTAATTTCTAAACGAACAACGAAGATTATTTAATTTAACTACCTATTTCGATTAAATAAATTGCTTCTGTTCAATATGTCATCATATCTAATCCATACCTAGATTATATATGAAAAACGTACAACAATAACGATTCGAATTGTCGAAAAAAGTGATAATTATTAATAATTGAACTGTGTACTGATAACTATTAATCAGATAATTTGTTTTTTAAATTACCGCAACAAATACAAATTAATATCTTCAAAAATTATCTGTGTATATAGGCTGATAAGAAATAATGAAACGGAATACATCACTAACTTTGAAGAAGGTACAGAAGGGTATTTCAGAAAAATGTAATAAAGATTAGCCTCAATGACGTTTTGAACAACTGAATAATCAGAAAAAATTGATTGGGATTTCTAATTTGTAGCCTATCATATTTCAGTAACTCTACTTATGGCTATTATATTCTCAAATAGTTGATGGAATTCGTCGTTACTTCGTGATAATTATCATGATCATCGAGTGTAGTAATATGAATTTACAAAGAGAATATTGTCCAACATTTTATCTACTTTCATCTATAAATAAAAATATATCGCATTTTTTTTAAATGAAAATGTACTTGTAAAAATGCACCTGCTATTAAGTTTACTAATCAAGTTTTTTATGTTACCTACCTTTCGCATGGTTACTGGTCGAAACTTTGTCAAACAAATCCAAAAATATAAAAAGCGTTTCAAAATGAGCGATTCTGATGGTTTTTTTCCATTACAGCACTAGTGCTATAAAGGCATCTATTACAGTACTAGTTTTGTAATAGATGCCCTTACAAAACGATTTGAGGAACTGTAAAATTCATATAACTAGATGACAGTAGATAATATAGATTTATAAAACCGCTGCAAATACTTCCGCATCACATTACCCGATTTTTGCAATAATTTTCTATTTCTACACCTACCACTATTTTGTCTTAAAATGTCATATGGTTTGTAAAATCAAAATTTGTATGCCAAAAAAATACCATTTAACAAAATGTCCGTTTTTCGGTATTTGACACCCCATTTCATCCCCTTCCCTTGAACTAAATTAGCTCAAAAACAACCTATCGTGTACCAAACTTGAGGTTAACAGCTCAATTCCTTCTAAATTTATCGAGGGAACCAACAGACCAACCGAAAGACATTTTTTTTGCTCAAATTAGTTTTTCTACACGTTTTGGGCCGATTTACCTAAAAAAAAATTTGAAAAACAAAATTATCAAACAACTTTCGCGTCGTGGAATACGTCCAACCAGTTCCCTTGGAAAGTTGTTTGATAATAATCTTTAATTATTGAAGAATTTTCCTTGTCCACTTTATGTAATGTATGAAATGGACTATGGTCAATGGAAAACAAGTATGTTTTTCATGATTTGATGGTTGAATATATCAAATATAGAATAATAAATCAAGTCAATCTAGTCGTGGGGCAAGACATTACCGTTTATATTATGATTGAGATAAAAATTTTCTACTGATTCTAAATAATTGATCCCTCTTGGAAATTTTTTGTATTTTATTTTACAGAAAATATTGTTGGTATTCTTTGAATTTTGTTACGATCGACTAGTCTGATCTGTATACACTCCTTCACATATAGGACAAATCAACTTATAAACTAATAAATTTAAAATCAAATTTTGAAGTGATATCTTTGGATAGTTGATGGAATCCGTCGTTACTACGTGATAATTTAACATGATGAACAAAAACTAAATTTGAATTTACTACGTTTATTGTCACAAAAATACTTTGAAAAATATAACACAGCGATTGCAATTTCGGTCACATAATTATAGATTTGCGCTTACGGGTGGGTAAGAATTATTGCAGGTACCCAAATTAACAAGAGGAACACATTTCAGGAAGGGCTAATAGAAGTAGATTTCCCAAATTGGTACAATAAAATGTTATTGTTTGAATACACTATTAAATATAGGAAAATATATCAAGTCTATCTGGTCATTCAGCAAGATATTTTTTGCATTATGATTGAGTTTAAAAATTTCTAATGATTCTAAGTAAGTTTGGTCCCTTTCGGTAATTTGTGCATAATTTGAATATTATTTATTTGTGGAAATGGGTGCACCAGTCTGACCTATATACACTCCTTTACATACAGGACAAATCAACCTATAAAGTCCTGAACTTTCAAATTTTGAAGTGATATCTTTGGCATTGAACATTCAGCTTTTAATTCAATGAGCCTTTTCAATTCCATTATCCGTAACAAATTTAGCAAAAGAAATTTCGACTATAAAAATAATTGCTTCCAATAATAGTTTTCATAGAAGTGTGATAGATAAAATGATAAACAAGAAACGTAGTCAACTAGCGTAAAACAGCATATATCCTCAATTAAAAGTAGAAAAATCGGAAAAATTCACATCTTTAACATATTTTGGTCCTCTAACAGAAAAAGTTGCTAATGCCATACCTAAATGTAATATTAAAATTGCTTTCAAACTTAAGACAAAACTCTCAGGATTTTTATTCAATGCCAAAGATATCGCTTCAAAATTTGAAAGTTCAGGAGTTTATAGGTTGATTTGTCCTGTATGTAAAGGAGTGTCTATAGGTCAGACTAGTCGATCGTTCAAGACAAGATTTAAAGAACACCAACAATCTTTTTTGAAAAATAAAACGGGTTCAACGTTTTCAAATAATTGCCGTAAAAACCACCACCCATTTCCACAAATAGATAATTTTCAAATTATGCACAAATTATCGAAAGGAACCAAACTTACTTTCTCAGAATCATTAGAAAACTTTTGAACTCAAACATAATGCACAAGATATCTTGCTGAACGACCAGATTGACTTGATATATTTTCCTATATTTAGTGTATTCAAACAATAACGATTTTTTTAAGAACATTTTATTGGACCAATTTGGGAAATCCACTTCTATTAGCCCTTCTTGAAATGTGTTCCTCTTGTCTATTTAGGTACCTGCAATAATTCTTTCCCACCCGTAAGCGCAAATTTATAATAATTATGTATTCAGTTCTTAACTCAATCCGCCCGATGATTGCAATCGCAGTGTTATATTTTTCAAAGTATTTTTGTGATAATAAACGTAGTAAATTCAAATTTGATATCTTTGGCATTGAAAAAAAATCCTGATAGTTTTCTTCAAGGTTTGAAAGCAATTTTGATATTACATTCAGGTATGACATCAGCAACTTTTTTTGTAAGTGAACCGAAGTTGAAGATATGAATTTTACAGATTTATCTATTTCAGATTGAGGATATATGCCATTATAATCAAGTTGAGAAGGTACGTTTCTTTTTAATAATTTTATCTATCATACTTGAATTGAAACAAAACAATAGCTTCAAATAATAGATTTATGTATGATAGATAAAATGATTTAAAATAAAAGTACTCAACGTATAACAGCATATATCCTCAATTGAAAATAGAGAAATCTGAAAAATTCTTATCTTTTACTTATTTCGGTCCACTTACAAAAAAAGATGCTTATGTGATACCTAACGTTATGTCAAAATTGTTTTAAAACCCAAAACCAAACTCTCAGGATTTTTATTCAACACAAAAGATGTTACCTACTTCAAAATTTGAAAGTTCAGTAGTTTACAAGTTAATTTATATATATATATATATATATATATATATATATATATATAAATATATATATATATATATATATATATATATATATATATATATATATATATATATATATGTAAAGGAGTATATCGTCGTTCTAAGATGCAAATTGCCTAACTCACAAAATGACAGTTTTGCAGGAGAGCTAAAAAACGTTGTAAATTTGAATTTTAATTAGAAGCAAACCAAATATAAATATTTTTCAACATTTCTTGTCTTTCATATGAACTTATCACTTACATTTATGTAACTTTATTGAACTTTTCATTTTATCACCACTATTGAATGGATATAGGCAATTTGCATTATATATATTTTGACTATTTTAGGACTTGGGCCATTTTCAATTTTCAGAAAACCAATAAAACACTTTTTAAACCATTAATTCGTACTATCATCTATTTTATTAATAAAAACCAATACTCAGGTTTCTGAAAAGGAAAACTTCATTCAATACTTCTATAACTTCAACGATAATATTAATATTTACATTTTATAAGTGAGACAACCTATCGTAGAACGCATGGTAGTCTCCATTCAAAGACATCTTTAAATCCATTAAATGTTGGAATTTCTCCTTTTGAATTGGTATAGGTGCATCGTAAAGTTGGGGTAGGGCATCATACGATGAAACAGTTTTATTTTTATTCATGCGACAGGGTAAAAGTTTCCATTCTTCTGAGTGGCGAATTTTAAACATGATGGATCTATCTGGGCTATATCTCAGGCCTCTGATATCAGTGACAACTGCATAAGTTGTCCTTCCAGGTCTTATGGAATTAAGAGCTTGCATTTTCTCAAAATTTTAAAAAAATGTATAGTCCAGGTACTTGACAATATATGGTCTTGGGTTGAGGCGAGCTGATTGGCATACTTCTACGTAATCAGCTGGGACATTGATAATTTTTTTTTGAGTTTCCTCTCAATACTTGAATGCATGGAATCGCATTCCATCTGCGTGTGCCCCTTTTCAAGGTACTTCTGCTCAATTGTTATTTTACTTTCCAGGGATAAGTTTAAAAGGGCACTTGAGAGCAATGCATTCCTGTTCTGACAGGTACAACCATCACTATAAAAAAATAATCTTGCTTACGACTTCATTTTCGTGTATTACATGGTTTCTGACGAAGCTATACAATATTGATGTGAAAATGTTGGCTGTCAGTCCCCCTTGTCCTTCGTGCCAAATGTAGCAATAGCCTCCCTTGGTTTTGAGATTATCATCAAAACTTTGAGCCAATTATATACTATAACTATTGAAGAATTGAGAAAATACTTATTTCAATATTTCTATAATGAGTTTTACTTACCTTTTTAATTTAAAAAAGCACTAACAATGGCACCACGTTTCGTTCACATGCAACGGTTATAGTTTCATTACAAATGTGGGACTTGGGCAAAATGCGTATTTATTTTTAGATACTGCGGACTTCGGCAAAATTCTTTCTATGGAATTATGGCGCGTGAACGTTAAATTAGGGACTTGGGCCGCTGTCAGATCATTGGTTTGTGCGTTTGTCACTAGAAGGCACTAATACCTTTGTTTTCATCAAAAATGGACTTGGGCAATTTGCATCTTAGAACGACGATATATAGGTCATACTGGTCGATCGTTTGAAATAATATTCAAAAAACACCACCAATTTTTTTTCAAAATAAAACAGGTTTTCAAACCATTGCGCGGAAACCAACACTAGTTTCCAAAAAACAGGTAGTTTCCAAAGTATGCACAAAGGTCCGAAAGGAGATAAATTGCATTAGAATTCTTTAATCTCAATCATAATAAACTGTTAATGCCTTGCTGAACGAACAGATTAATTTCATTTATTCTCGAATATTTGATACATTCAAATCAAAGAGTATTCCAAGAATTTTTAAATTATAAAATTGAAAACCGTACTTTGATAACCTGTCCTGAATGTATTTTTTTTGAAGGATAGATCTACCTGAATTTCTTAGAAAGGTAATACATTTTTCTGTATTTAGTGATGAACTCAATCTTCCCGATGATGGTTGTGTGACCGAATTTGCAATTCCAGTATATATTTTCGTGATAATAAACATAGTAAAATCAAGTTTCATTTGTATTTATTATCATATTCTCTACGGACTTTAAATACGAATTCATGATATACTAAATTTCAATGTTTTATTCTATTTTAAAAAATTATTAACTAACTGACATCTCAAAAATTTTTGGAAGGTCTTATTATAGCCATATTGGAGATTTAATTATTTTAATGTAACTCTAAGTGAAAATAAGATGCTGAAAAAAGTATGACGTTGACTAAATAGAGTAACAATAATGCATATTGAGTGATTGATCGAAATACATCAAAAATATTTTAAAATTTCTAAGATCTAGTTAATATTGTATAACTACGAATTTCTACACAAAGAATTATATATGCCAATTCGCTTTGTCGTTAGAAAAGTGGACACTAATGACATTGAAGAGTCGAATGGCTAAGCAAAATGAAATTAAAATATTATTGCCTTCTAGTTAACTAGCATATTAGTTTTAAAAAGCTTTTCCGCATAGTGAAACATGATTGAATAATAAATCATGAAAAAATAAAATGGCAAAAACATTAACTGTAACAAAAGTAACGAAAAAAACTGAAACTTTCAAAATTGATGTTATTATTGTAAATTCTGTCATCAAATATGCAGTCAACAATGCTTTCAAGCAGAATGTCATATTCTTGATACAGCTGTGTTAAATAGGATAATTATATGAGAATATTTTATCTTCCTATGCTATCCAGATATCGGAATTTTTTTTATATCAATAATATAATATAATTGAATGAAAAAACATAAAATTGGGACAAATTGATTAATTCTACTTTATTCCCTCTCAACACATTTATTGATGAACAGGCAGAGAAAAAATATAAATAATTTTCAATTATTTAGAAGATTGTTCGTATATAATAGTAAAATATTTTTATAGACATACAAGAATGCAATTATTCATTAAATATTTCAAATGAGTACAAATGATGATTAATTGTATAAAATTTTGAAGAATATTTATAAGATTAATATCATTAAAGAATTTAATGCTTCAATTAAATTAAGAAAAAGATTAAAGAGTAAAGTGCAAATGTTTGAAGTTTAGAACAAAAAAATATTTGGTAACAGTTTTGTAGAAATGATTTGGAATGTTCATAGAAAAAATTCCTAGATTTTCATGATTCCAAATTAGTGATTTCTCGATTTCCAGAAATAACCTCAGTTGCCCGAAGCTTCTTCTTGAATTCTTTATACCTGTCTTGGGCTTCTATGAACGTTTCTAGGAGTTTTTCTTCATTTATACTTGGAATGTGCCTGGCCTTAATTTTCTCTTCAGTGAACCTAAAGATATACATATTCTATTTTCCATTGGACTAAATATATAGAATAGAGAACGGGACATGAGATTATTCTGAAAATTTGGTTTCATGGATGATTGATTTTGCTCTATCGATCTAAAATAATAGTGGCGCTGCGGCGTTGCCGCTTATACTAAAAAGTAGCAGCAACTGTAAAATTTCAAATGAGACACCCTATTTATTATTCCATTTTTTGCTTCTCTACCATTTTCCAACTGTTTTTGTATGATACTTCCCTATACCTATCTCCAGAGGTTTTTGAGAAATTAAATGATTTCCTTATTTTTTTGTGCAAAACATAGCTTCAATTAAATGTTCAGTACTAAGGTATTCAGATTCGTAGGATGCTGAAATTTTAGGTGTAGTTTACCAAGTTCCGACGTATTAGGAATTTTCTAAGGACTTTGTTCTCCATTAGTAGAGGGTCCTCCAAATTTTGCGATTTTAACGATAAATACAAAAATAGTAAAAGGTTCATTTTACTAATACCTGTATATTATTGAATATCTCGAAAGAAAATTGAAATCTCTTTCAAATGATGTATCATGTTCCTATACCTAAAATGTCAGATTTCCGAAATAAAAGCAAGTTTCTATGAAAATCGGATTATTTACCATTATATTATATTAGGTAGCTATGAAATGTCAAGAAAGATGTCATTATGAAATTTTGACAATTAGTCCATCAACAATGAAACGCTCGCGCGTTCATTAACGAAAATTTGATTTGAAAACAATAAAAATGGAAGGCAATAACTATTCTCATGAAGTTTTGATGAAGTTATTTATTGTACATGGTCAATTTGACCAAATAATAGCAAGAACATGCAGAAAATCCAATGAAATGTATACCTATTGACAACCAATAAACGAGAGAAATTTTGTACGTTTACAAAATAATTTCATCTGGATGGGGCACTAGCTCATCGCACTGGCGAAGTAACAACTGAGTTGTTCCAAATGTTCGATGATCGCTAGTTTAGACGTTTAGGACCATGGAATTGGCCTGCGAAATCACCCGACCTAACGCCAATTGATTTTTACTTGTGGGGTACTTTGAAAAAAAAAGTTTACATTACATCAGTAGCCAGTAAACAAGACCTGCGCCAACGAGTGATCAATTCCATCGAGGAGCTAAATGCCAATGAGATAAGGAGGGCCACAAATCATTCAACAAGTATCCGCATTTTGAAATGTTTGGAAACCAACCGCAGTCATTTTGAACACTTATTATGATCGTTTTCTTAACTTAAATACTTATGTCATTGTATTAACATGATTTATTCCCGTTATACCGTTTTGTTATTTGTTATTTTACGTAATGCTTTTTTTTATTAGTTTAGTAAATTTCGTTTCGCTTTCAGTATTGACCCATAAGTGATAAAATTATTTTGTAAACGTACAAATTTTCTCTCG
Organism: Cynegetis impunctata; assembly: GCA_030704885.1. Lineage (NCBI taxonomy): Eukaryota > Metazoa > Arthropoda > Insecta > Coleoptera > Coccinellidae > Cynegetis > Cynegetis impunctata. Next base: position 515,152 of record JARQZK010004376.1, read on the forward strand.
TTCGTTGGTTGTAAATAGGGATACATTTCATTGAATCTTCTGCATGTTACTGCTATTATTTGGCCACATTGACCATGTACAATAAATAACTTCATCAAAACTTCATGGGAATAGTTATTGCCTTCCATTTTGATTGTTTTCAAATCAAATTTTCGTTAATAAACGCGCAAACGTTTTATTGTTGATGGACTAATTGTCAAATTTGCATAATGACATCTTTCTTGACATTTCATAGATACCTAATACAAAATATGGCTAAATAATCTTATTTTTATAGAAACTTGCTTTTATTTCGGAAACCTGACGTTTTAGGTATAGGAACATGATATATCATTTGAAAGAGATTTCAATTTTCTTTCGAGATATTCAATAATATACAGGGTATTATATTTGAAAAAATGCACTTTTTACTATTTTTGTATTTATCGTTAAAATCGCAAATTTTGGAGGACCCTGTATAATGGAGAACAAAGTCCTTAGAAAATTCCTAATACGTCGGAACTTGGTAAACTACACCTAAAATTTCAGCATCCTACGAATCTGAATACCTTAGTACTGAACATTTAATTGAAGCTATGTTTTACACAAAAAAATAAGGAAATCATTTAATTTCTCGAAAACCTCTGGAGATAGGTATAGGGAAGTAACATACAAAAACAATTGGAAAATGGTAGAGAAGCAAAAAATGGAATAATATATAGGGTGTCTCATTTAAAATTTCACAGTTGCTGCTACTTTTTAGTATAAGCGGCAACGACGCAGCGCCACTATTATTTTAGATCGATAGAGCAAAATCAATCATCCATGAAACCAAATTTTCAGAATAATCTCATGTCCCGTTCTCCGCAAACGTCTAACTTACCATCCACCGTGAGTGACCCTGTATATATATATATATATATATATATATATATATATATATATATATATATATATATATATATATATATATATATATATATATATATATATATTTATATACATATATTATAGAAGAGGTGATTATTCAATGCCTTTACTACAATAAATACGTCTTACCCAGGGTTGCAGTGTAATTTTGTACTAGGTACACAATTCAATCTGGTCCGAAGTGTATGAAAGGCTTCAGTTTGGGGTAGCAGCATAAGAAGGCCATACAAAGCTCTTATTAAATTATGATCACATGGTACCTCAAGTAATTCTAATCTCAAATCTGAAATTTAATCTAATAAATAATAGCCAAAATGTTATTTTTTAATATGTTCATTTGTTGGCGAAGCATGAGAATAAGTTGAAACTTCGAATCTTTGATTAAAAATATATTAATAAATATAACTTCATCAAGAACACTGATTCTATACTCTAAGTCAAATACAGAATATAGAAATCTTTAGCAACGAGACAGTTCTGAATAAAAATATATTGAGATCAAGAATACAATATTTCCTCAAATAAATTCGATGATACAAAAATACTGATTAAAATTCCATTATAAAATCTAATCATCTAATCATTAATCTACGTTTACAAATTTTGCTGTGTTAATTGTATACTTACAAGCAAAAATTGGCGATTCTATCAATTGCACTAATTTATCAATTTCAGTCAAGAAATCAACTGTAACTTCCAAATTACCACTGGAAAAAGAAATAAGGAAAACATAGATCATTGACAAACATAAAAATATTGCCCCTTACTACACCCAAATAAAGAAAATTAAGAAAATCCATCTACAAAATCACTGACACTTCAAAAAACTAGTAACCCTTATATTTATTTTTGAAAAATTATTAGATCATACACTTAGAATTTACATCTTAAACAGATAATAATACTCGTGTGTTTATAACTACAACATGAAAATTAAGTTATCTATATATTATTAAAATAAAATATAGATATACAAAAAACATGTATCGTCTTTATATTATTTGATGATGTTAGTTCTTCAGAAGAATAATTTAGTGTAGGAATCGTAAACTGATATGTTATATAGTTTTTTGTGTCAAGTGGGAAAATATTATTCATGAATGGAACTCCATATTTTATATCTGTTTTTTGTTAGGGGAATTTCAGATTTGTCCAATATACAATGTTGAATATAGTTTGGTTAATGTGACTTTGAGTTCTACTATGAGCAATAAGATTTTAAGATATGTGTTATGACAAAATTACATTATTTATATTTAGATGTGGAGATAACGACCAATGTAGTATATATAGATGAACAGTTTCAAAGGTTGTTGGTCGGGATGATTATTAAAAAAACCAATTCAATGATTTGCCGACGTTTCGTTTATTTTTATAAACTTCTTCAGGGCTCCGAAATGAACATAAAAATGGCAATACTATATAAAATATAGTAATTTAAAAACACAGTTGGAAAATTCATATAACTACGGACAGTGTACATTGACTTATGACTTTACAAACATTCATAGATAGTGAGAGAAAAAAAAACACACAATAAATGATCAAGATATAAACAGATAGTTAATACATTAACTTACATCATTAGTTGGCTTTTTCCGTCAGAATGTAACGTAAACTTATCATGAATAAAATAGAGAACATAGCAACAAACAATTCTTTCGATGATCGGCGTAAACAGATTGACTGATTGAAAGAGATTCGTACCAAGGTTGGTGCGACAGATGTTAGACGAGTTATTTATTATTATTATGTGTTTTTCCTCTTCTTTGTCGGTATTGAGATCAAGTAGTAATATGCTACGTTTAAATATTCTATATCAGTTCTTCGATTAATTGTTAGTGGTTCTTCTTTTATGGAAAACATTTCATGTAGTAAACGTTTTTTTAAATTGTCTTGTTTCCCTATTATTTTTACGTCGTTTAGTTCAAAACTATGCATCTCTTGCAAAGAATGTTCAGCTAATGCTGAGTTGTTTTCTTTTCTTTTTAAAGGATTATGAATATTGATTATATCTCTCTTATGTTCTTGTATTCATAACCAGAAAATACAGTAAAACAATTTTATTCAAAATTAAAAGAAAGAACTCCAAAAGAATTGACGTCCAACGTCATTTATAGAATCCCATGCACTGACTGTTCAAAAGTTTACATAGGACAAACAGGTCGTTACTTAAAATTAAGAATACAAGAACATAAGAGAGATATAATCAATATTCATAATCCTTTAAAAAGAAAAGAAAACAACACAGCATTAACTGAACATTCTTTGCAAGAGATGCATAGTTTTGAACTAAACGACGTAAAAATAATAGGGAAACAAGACAATTTAAAAAAACGTTTACTACATGAAATGTTTTCCATAAAAGAAGAACCATTAACAATTAATCGAAGAACTGATATAGAAAATTTAAACGTAGCATATTACTACTTGATCTCAAAAATACCGACAAAGAAGAGGAAAAACACATAACAATAATAAATAACTCGTCTAACATCTGTCGCACCAACCTTGGTACGAATCTCTTTCAATCAGTCAATCAGTTTACGCCGATCATCGAAAGTATTGTTTGTTGCTATGTTCTCTATTTTATTCATGATATAGTCCGGGAGGCCGTGACAGTCAAACATGACTAATTTCGCTAGACTTCATACTTTGGCCTTTCAATGTTCACTATGTACATACATTAATGGTGCAAGTCTGCCGGCGCACCTGTACAACAACAAGCGATAGGAATTTTGCAAAACTTGCAAAATTAAAAAATTTTTGACTCATTTCGCTATGGATAAAACTTTGTAGAAATTTTGTTTATAACATGTGAGAAGCTATTTTGATAGTCTGCCAATCAATATGTACAATGTAACCAGTCTGCCACCCCCTTAAATACGACAAAATTAAGAAAAAATAAACTCATTTCGCTACACTTGTAAATTGGATATTTTGTAGTTGAATATATTTAAAAGCTAGTGATAACAGTCTGCCAAGATTTTTGTTCAACGAAACCCGTCTGCCGAGCCGATAAAGGTCCGACGCGCGCGCAGGCATCAGTAACGGCGCGTCACCTTTATTGGCCTGACAGACTGTTTTTGTTGTGCCGGATTTTTGGCAGACTGGCAGTTTTGTTATTTACATTGAATAAATAATTAGTGGTAGTAATTTTATCCCTAGCGTTATGAGTCTAGGTATGTAATATAATCAAATTAACTGTAAAAAATGTTTGAATTGTATTGAAATCCATTATATTTCATCAAAATTAGTACTCTCGTCAAACTATAAAATTGTTGTTAATTAAAACTAGGGTTTTTTTAAAATAGTAATGCATTTTACTTCCATGCACTTGGGCTATAGCTTTTCTTGGTGTCAAAAAAGTTTATATAAATTATGATAAATGTTATAAATACGAAGTTATTAATGAAAAAATTGTAAAGTCGCTCTGTGAACAATATACTTGTTCATCGCATGAAGAAGCTGACACAAAAATTGTACATAATGTATGCGCGATCGATGTTGATGCCAACGTAGTCATTCGTTGTTCTGATACCGATATTTTAGTAATTTTATTAGGCAATATGCACTTCATCATGAAGAAATTAGAAATCTGGATATTAATGGGAGTTGGTAATTCTCAAAGATTCATCAACGTTTCGAAATTGTACACGAAATTAGGAGGAAAGCTATGTAAAGCTTTACCTGCATTCCACGCCTTCACTGGTTGTGATTTCAACCCTGCATTTTACCGTAAAGGAAAAAACCGACCTTCCAAAATCTTTGAAAACTCGGAGAAATATATTAATGCTTTCATAAAAATAAGTGATTTAAACAATACTCTTGAAGATGTTTTTCCTGTTTTTCAAGAGTATACTTGTGAGATTTACGGTTTAAAGAAAATACAGGATGTAAATTCAGCACGCGTCGCGGTATTCCATAAAACATACCGTTTTGATGGAAACCAGCAAGAATTTCCAACTGTACTCAAGAATATTGATGGGTCTACTCTACCACCGTGTAAATCAGAATTAAATGAGCACCTGAAAAGAACAGCCTATATTTCGCATTTGTGTTCGCATTCGTATTTACCAGACCCAATACAATTTTCTCCGATCGAATATGGCTGGGAAGAAACTGATTGCAGATATACATTCAAATGGTTTGAAGGAGACGAAATTCCTCAATCAGTCAGCGAAGTAAGCGTTCGAAATGAATTGGACGAAGCTGAAGGTGAGAAAATTACCTTCAATACGATATCTATTGCATTCATATACTTTATATTTTGCTATGAAAATTAATATCAATTTTTCATCTTTTAAGCTACAAAATTTATCAAATTTTTTAAGTAAAAATTTATTAGGAAAAACTAATGATTGTTCTTTACTCTTTAGTTACAAATCAAGAGGTTGCTCAATCTTCAGATGACGAGGATGAAGATGATGATGGAATTCATTTGGGTGAAGAAGAAGAAGAAGATATTAATGAAGAAACGTCAGAATATAACACCGATACTTCTTCTATTTTTTAAAGCCATTTTGAAAATATTTTTATGAATAAATTATTATATTGATGAAGTAAAACGCATTACTATTTAAAAAAAACCCTAGTTTCAATTAACAACAATTTTATAGTTTAACGAGAGTACCAATTTTGATGAAATATAATGGATTTCAATACAATTCAAATATTTTTTACAGTTCATTTGATTATATAACATACCTAGACTCATTACGCTAGGGATAAAATTACTACCACTAATTATTTATTTAATATAAATAACAAAACTGCCAGTCTGCCAAAAATCCGGCACAACAAAAACAGTCTGTCAGGCCAATAAAGGTGACGCGCCGCTACTGATGCCTGCGCGCGCGTCGGACCTTTATCGGCTCGGCAGACGGGTTTCGTTGTACAAAAATCTTGGCAGACTGTTATCACTAGCTTTCAAATATAATCAACTACAAAATATCCAATTTACAAGTGTAGCGAAATGAGTTTATTTTTTCTTAATTTTGTCGTATTTAAAGGGGTGGCAGACTGGTTACGTTGTACATATTGATTGGCAGACTGTCAAAATAGCTTCTTACATGTTATAAACAATATTTCTACAAAGTTTTATCCATAGCGAAATGAGTCAAAATTTTAAAAATTTTGCGAGTTTCCCAATTTTCCCTGTTGAGGTTTTCGGCTGGCAGACTGCTGTTCCGTTAGTGTACACCAGTAGTAGAATGAGAAAAAAACAATTAAAAGTGTAGCGAAGATCAGTCACGAAAACTGTCACGGCCTCCCGGACTATAAGTTTACGTTACATTCTGACGGAAAAAGCCAACTAATGATGTAAGTTAATGTACTAACTATCTGTTTATATCTTGATCATTTATTGTGTGTTTTTTTTTCTCTCACTATCTATGAATGTTTGTAAAGTCATAAGTCAATGTACACTGTCCGTAGTTATATGAATTTTCCAATTGTGTTTTTAAATTACTATATTTTATATAGTATTGCCATTTTTATGTTCATTTCGGAGACGTGAAGAAGTTTATAAAAATAAACGAAACGTCGGCAAATCATTGAATTGGTTTTTTTAATAATCATCCCGACCAACAACCTTTGAAACTGTTCATCTATATTATTTATATTAACAATTCGTTTTTCAGTTGATGTCTAAGCAACGAATACCTAGACTTTTCAAGTGTTCCTTACATGATTGTGAAGTCAGTTTTAGTTTTCTGCCGAAATGATTAAATTTTTTTAAAATAATGTTATTTAGTTTTGTGATTTAATATTTTTTGAGACCTCAATTCCTTCTGGTTCAAATGTTATATTAAGAAAGTGGGTGAGCTTTTCGCTTCCTTGAGCTTGAGCAGATGTGTAATTTCTCATTGAAACTATTGAAGATTCAAAAAATTAGTTTTTGGTTATTGAAGGTAATCATGACTTATCATTTGAAGTCAGAATATTTTCTCCAGAATTATTCAATACTATTTTCCTAGAAGTACCTACACCAATTCGTTCTTGAAATGTATTTTTGTATTGAAAACAGTTTGTGCCTGGTGTAAATTTGATAGATTAAATAATACATTTTTAAAAGAATGGTTGATAATTTCAACTTTTCATTTATTTTGTTTAATTAAGTAGGAAAAACTTTAGTGTGAAGCTAGAGTGTATCTAATTAATTTGTAACCATCTGCTTGTTTTATTCTTTCAAGCTTTCACTAGATCAAAATAATTATTCCAACTAAAGGCCAAGAGTTAATTGTCGGTCAATTGATAAAACAAATATATACAAATAATCCTAGTTATTCAACACTCCGTAGCTCAGTGGTCAGTGCGTTGAACTACTGAAAAGAAGGTCGGTGGATCGAATCCCGGCCGAACCAACGAATTAATGCAGAGCCACCTCTCGGAATGGCAAACCACCGAGAAGTATTCTGCCTAGTAAAGCCTCTCTATACAAGACGTTCGGAACCGTCGTAAAACTGTAGGTCCCTTCTATTAGTGTATCACTGTATCACGCACAACACGAATAGTTGTAGAGAGGTCTCTTACGCCCGAAACCGGGTACGGCATCGGAAGAAGAATTCAACACTATTCATACAATCAATCCCACGCCTCAAGTATTGTTAAAATCATATTTATTGATATGCGACTTGTTTGCAGAATAAACTTCTAAGAATGTATTTCAATATAAAAAAAAATTGGATAAATTTGCATATGTTTGATTGTATACAGTGGACAATGCATGACTATTAGCGCATTGTGTACATAAATTGCTTTCATGAAACATGGCTAAAAACTAACTCAACATGAATAAATTAGTTTAATATTTGGAAATGAAAAATACATATTGAGTTATAAAACGAAAAGGGACTAACTGATTTATAAAAAGAATGAAAATAATAGAATTATACTAAACTGAAACTCTTATATACATGTACGAACTAATTACAAGAAATTAAAATAAATTTTACATATTCCTCTTTTATTCAACTTATTAATCTTCTCAATTCAGTTTGACAACTTAAAATTTTTTCTTTGCTCATTAATCGAATAATTTATCTTGTCAGATATATTTAATTTCAATCAATTTGTATATAAATTTTGAAAAATATAGTGGGAGATTGGCAGATATCTTGGCTAGTAAAATTCAAAATCAAAAAGTATAGCTTATATAAATAAATTCTAGAAACTGTTTATTGCCTGTGATGACTAGACGGAAGGGGAGTTATTTTGAGTGAGTGGCAAAAATTAATTTAATTCAATAATGCAAATTTTTACGGGCCTAGAATAATTTAACTGCATGGGAAATTTCGATAAGGAATCAGAATGCAACATGGATATAATGTCATCTGAGCTTATAATTACACCCAGAAGAAGTTAATATTAAATCAATACTTTTATCTTACACGTGGTTGTCCTAAGGTTCATACGTATGTCCCTCAAGGTGTACCAGTTTTTATACCCCACACCATATTTCACTCTACGTGAATTTTTTACACATTAATTACAATTTATTACACATATTCCCAAATTTATTGTAGTTTCAGAACTCAAGTTATGAGGGTGTGGTGTAGAATTAGTCTAAAGCTACACCACACTCATACATATATTGATTATTTTTGATTCAGAACTTTTCTGTGATTAATTACAATAAATTACAACCATTTCTGGACGCATTACAATTCCACAATTCCAAAAAATAGGTAGCGCATCGAAAAATTATGACAATAACAAATAAATATAAGTATATTCATTTATTACAATAGTCCACTCGGTTGTATGGATACAAGAAATGGTCAGCAGGATTATGAAAATAATAACAGAGAAGCTGCAAGTGAGTGGGGTGGTGTAATAATTGATAAGAATTTTCACGAGACAAAAAATTATAGAATTATCGTAAATAAAATAGAAATACAGGGTTTTCAATTCATTACAATAGCCCACTCGGTTTTATCGATACAAAAATGGTCAGTAGGACTGAGAAAATGATAAAAAAAGAAGCTGCAAGTGGGTGAGGTAGTATAATAATTGATAAGAATTTTCACGAGACAAAAAATTATAGAATTAACGAAAATAAGATAGAAATACAGGATTTTCAATTTATTACACTACCCCACTCACCTGCAGCTTCTTTTTTATCATTTTCTTAATCCTGGTGACCATTTCTTGTATCGACAATACCGAGTGAGCTATTGTAATAAATTGAAAACCCTGTATTTCTATGTTATTTTTGATAATTTTATTGTTTTTTGTCTTGTGAAAATTCTTATCAATTATCACTTCAGCTGCTTTGTTATTATTTTTTAATTCTGTTGACCATTTTTTGTATCCATAAAACCGAGTGGGCTATTGTAATAAATGAATATCCTTATATTTATTTGTTATTGTAATAATTTTTTGATGCGCTTCCTATTTTTCGGAATTGTGGAATTGTAATGAGGTCGGAAATGGTTCTAATTTATAGTTATTAATTTTAATTAATTACAAAAAAGTTCTGAAAAAAAAAAAAATTAATCTGGTATGAGTGTGGTGCAGCTTTAGACTAATTCTACACCACACCCTCATAACTTGAGTTCTGCAACTGTAATAAATTTGGGAATAGGTGTAATAAATTGTAATTAATTGTAATTAATGTGTAAAAAATTCACGTAGAGTTAAATAAGGTGTGGGGTATAAAAGCTGGTGCACCGTGAGGGACATGTTAAAAGCTTCACTGCTCTTTACCGCAACATTACAGAAAAGTTCTGAAAAAAAAAAATTAATCTGGTATGAGTGTGGTGCAGCTTTAGACTAATTCTACACCACACCCTCATAACTTGAGTTCTGCAACTGTAATAAATTTAGGAATAGGTGTAATTAATTGTAATTAATGTGTAAAAAATTCACGTAGAGTGAAATAGGGTGTGGGGTATTAAAGCTGGTGCACCGTGAGGGACATGTTAAAAGCTTCAATGC
>JARQZK010004376.1:530000-595000 GCA_030704885.1 Cynegetis impunctata
TATATATATATATATATATATATATATATATATATATATATATATATATATATATATATATATAATATGTATATATATATATATATATATATATATATATATATATATATATATATATATATATATATATATATATATATATATATATATATATATATATATATATATATATATATATATATATATATATATATATATATATATCGGATATAATTACCTTCTTTAATTATATCCGGCTCAGGAGAAGAAATTACTTCCGCAATAACAACAAGGCACTGTTGGACTACTTCGTCTGATTGATCTGACAGGGTACATTGTAATGCAGGAAACAGGACATCTATATGATTCACCATCTAGAGAAAATATTAATAGTATTTCACAGACTTTGAACTTATATTATATATATATATATATATATATATATATATATATATATATATACATAAATATATATATATATATATATATATATATATATATATATATATATATATATATATATATATATATATATATATATATATATATGTTCAGAAAGATTTCCGCGGTCGGAAGTATTTGAAAAACTTGGTTCTCGGGATGAACCGCGTAAAAGATTTGAAAAATCTCGACGTTTCGGCTCCTTTTGCGAAGCCATCTTCAGGAGAATTAGAAGGGAAAATTATTCAGATACGTGGCCTCAATCTGCCAACTCCACGAATCGAATTAGGAGGAATCGGAAATAATACGATTGCGTGGTCTCAACCTGCCTACTCCACCAACCGTACTGCTTCCAGTCAACTCTAAAGTCTCAACCTGCCTACTCTTCAGAGTCAACTGACAGGCCGATCGTCGCGTGGCCGTATTTATAGGGAAGGGGGGCGGGTACTCCATTGACGTAGTTATTGACGATATATATATATATATATATATATATATATAAAAATATAAAAAAATATAAAGCAGTGATTCACCTGATAGTAACAAAAATAGTTACTTATGTAAAATTTACTCATTAATATATTGCTCGGCATAATATTTATGTTACTAACCTGATTAGGCATTTTGATGTATAAATCATGTATCCATTTCAAAACTGCTACTTTTGTCTGTATGGAGTTATGCATTATGAATTGTGTAAGTACTTTCACCACTGATGTTAAATCTATATTTGCTTCAATTTTCCCTACAGAAAAAAAAAGAAATTTGTCAAGAAACTAAAAATAGGATATAATTTTACCAGTATCAGGCCGCAGTTCGATATCTTCTGGCTTGTCTCCTTGTAGGGATAGGAGCTTCATTAGTGTAAAATTGATAGCTGTTGCTGTTTCCTTAATGTCTGTCACTGTGTTAAGGAATAAAAAGGCATGCATTAAAACAAAGAAAACTAAATGCAACAAAATCAAAACAAAAGAAAGAAAAATAAATTTTTTTTGTAAGAAAATTGCGACATGCAAATTAACTAAATCAGAAGAAGTAGAAGAGTATAGAAAGAAAAAAAATTAATTTAATTAGAAGAAAACAAAGCAATTCAAATATTTATTGTAGATAGTGCATTATTTTTAATTTTGAAATTGGTAAAACAATTTTTAACTATTATGATCAATAGATTTATAATTTCTAGATGAAATAAACTATTTCAGTTTTATAGTTATACAGCCAAAAAGAAACAATAACAAATAGTTTATAAAATAAGAAAATATTTTGTTTATTGGATGAGCACTGAACCAGGTATACTCAAATACTACTATATATTTATTTTTCTCTTCTTGAAAAATTTAAATTGGAAAAGAGATCATAGTGGGATTATTATGCCTATATTCAAAACATTAATGCATTAAGTCTTAAATAAAATTGGTAATTATTTCTTCATTAGTAGTTCATTTATCGATAAATATTGTCTAAATAAGGTGAATATCTATAATAATACTATTTGGATATTTTGTTTGAAAATTTCAAATAATTGAAAAATTTTCCTTGTTCTCTTTATATGATATATAAAATAATTTACTATGGCAATCAAGTATATTATACCTAAATTGATTGTTGAATATTGCGAATAATCCAACTAGTATTTACAGAGCGTGCTCTCGTGACTATGACCAGAGTTTTTAAGATACTATTTTAGTGTCCTATGAAATCCCATATGCCACTGTTGTAAAGTAGACACCTTTATGTCAGGAAGTATTTGTTCTTGCGACAGAATTCTGCATTTTCGATCTAAACAGTGAATTGTTCGTTCCTAATATATTTGGCGGGAGGGAGGAGAGGAAGAGATAAGCCCCCCAACGCTTGACGAGATCAAACAAGCAATAAGAGCGCAAAAAAATAACAAGGCACCAGGAATCGACAAATTCCCGTCAGAACTATACAAACTAGGTGGCGAACACCTAACAGCACAGATGCATGAACTTTTCACCAAGATATGGGAGGAAGAAAGCATTCCTAGAGCATGGAAAACAGGAATTATCTGCCCAATTTACAAAAAAGGGGACAAACTAGCATGTGGAAACTACCGTGGTATAACACTTCTGTGCTCGGCGTACAAAATCTTCACATACATACTTAACAAACGCCTCCAACCCATTACCGAAGAGATTATCGGCCAATACCAAACAGGCTTCAGGCAAGGACAATCCACAATTGACCAGCTCTTTACGGTGAAACAAATCCTGAATAAATCGTGGGAATATGACATAAACGTACACAATATTTTCGTTGACTTTAAACAAGCATACGATTCAATCAATAGACACCAACTGTACCAGATACTGCGTAGCTTCAACATCCCCTCGAAATATATCCGATTAATAAAAGCAACAATGGACTCGACGATGGCAACAATACGTATACAAAACGAAATGACGGAGATTTTCCAAATAAATAAAGGATTAAAACAGGGCGATGGACTCGCCCCGACACTGTTTAACCTCGTTCTGGAATATGCCATACGACAAACAAATGCTGGGAGGTCAAACTTATTAACAAACAAATCGGTACAACTGGCCGCCTACGCAGATAACATTAATATCATGTCCCGCAGAGTGGAAGAAGCGGCAGAAACATACATACAACTAAAAAGAGAGGCAAGAAATATCGGACTAGAGATAAATGTACAAAAGACAAAAGTACTAACCCAGTTAAGAACGAGAGGAAACGAAAACCATCCTAGATTGGACGACAACTTGGAGGCGGTGCAGAGCTTCAGATACTTAGGGGTTGAACTCAACACCGAAGGGTCAGAAGAATCGGAGATACAAAACCGAACAATATTGGCAAACAAAGCCTACTTCGCTGTCTCATATATTCCGCTCCAAAACCATACACAGAAAATCTAAAACCAGAATATATAAAACCATCATCAGACCGATATTGTGCTATGGATGCGAGACATGGGTCATGACAGAGAACTCAAAGAATAAACTGGAGGTGTTCGAAAGAAGAATATTAAGACGAATCTTCGGGCCAATGAGGGAAAACGAGATATGGAGAAGAAGATATAATAATGAAATCTACCAACTTTTCAAGGAGGCTCCTATCTCAGATTTCGTTAGGCTACAGAGATTACGATGAGCGGGCCACGTAGTGAGAATGCCAGATAACAGACTACCAAAAAGAACTCTCAGCAGTAGGATGCAGGGCAAAAGGCCAAAAGGGAGACCACGTAAAAGATGGGAAGGAGTGGCAGAAGACGCGCAAAAATTGCTAGGCGTCAGAACTTGGAGGAGAGCAGCAATGGATCGACAGTGTTGGAGGCGGAAGATAAAGGAGGCCAAGGCTCAATTTGGGCTGTAGCGCCATTGGAGAGAGAGAATATATTTGGCGGAGGGCGCTATGGGTTGTTTGTTATCCATCTAATAGTTCGGCCGCGATTTGTATTGAGGAACAATTAGAAATATGTTTATTCACCCAAAGTCAAGTAAGCTGCACTGGAGAGATGTAATAAGAACGAAACAGCTGTATGCAGATCTGGAGTTGAGGTTACTTGACTTTTTCTATATTTCACTGTGGATATTTTAATTTTGCCAGGTGATTAACGGTAGGTTACTGATATTTACAGTTTTTCATATCTTATGTTAAATATTTTATTTTGTTGTTTGTTGTAAGTATTTTGATTTTTTAATTGTCTATTAATATTAGTGTTAAATGGTAAAAAATGCCAATTTTTTTTAAATTATGTAATTCTTAAAGGTAGATAGCTATTATAATTTGGTCAAAACGACTGATTAAAGAAAAACAAGTGCCAAGTAAACTTTTTGTTAACAATGAAGCCATTACCATCCCACTTTCATATTTGGCCAGGTGATTGACAATAGTGCTAATTATTTGTAGAATTATTTAGAAAATTTTAAATTATGTACTTTTTGAAACAATATTGAGTCAAAATATGAATTTGCATTTTGACAAAAACTTTTTTCTTATAACATATGGCATATTATATATCGCTAGAAAGAGCATAAAGTATGCTGCAAAATGACATCTCATCCAGCTCTCTAGCTCCACTAGGGCAGCTCCTACAGCAATTTCAAAAAAGTAACTTTTCGGTTTTTGGCCGAAATTTTGAAAGTTTACGCAGCCATATTTTGGAAACGGTCTCAGATAAAAATTTGAATTTTGGCATTTTTCTCAGTTCCAGCATCCACAATGAGTATTCCAAATTTCAGCAAAATCTAAGATGGTGAGGAAAATTGGGTGTGTTGATTTGACATGGAATGACCCACAGAAGACATTAAATTTTGAAGAATCCCTTTCATGTTGCACTGTCATTGTGGTTATTCCGCTCCCTATATCCGAATGTTGTGACGGTTCGGTTTACCTTGTCACTTAAATCAGATGTCGCTTCATCGCTGAACACCAGACAGTTAGTAAATCGGTCGTCCTCCATTGCTTCCTGCATTTTATTACAAAACTAGGTTCGCTTGACATAGTTGTCTGGTCGAAAACTTTGCAGTTTGTCTGTCATGTAATTCGAGGAGCCCATATTTAACATTTGTAATAATAAGAGAAAAAACTTGACTGGGAGCTTTCCAACAAGGAAGCACCGTGCCACTCTGTATCACACTACAGAACACGGTGTACGGGTGCTTGTTGGAAAGCCTTTTTGATTTTAATGTAAAACGCCAGAGAGCGCAGCCATCGTTATTTCAAAAGGCAATGGACAAGTGATTTCTGTTTCGGTTTATTACGAATTACGTACACCGTCATTAGCCATTTTTGTATCACGTTAAATAATGAAAACTGTAAGTGAAATATTAATATGATAGAATACAATGATAATCATCAAAACTATTGCCAAATGCAATAAATGACTATAAACGTTGGTAGCACTGAAACACTACACGCAGCACGCTCCAACTCAACTTTTTTTTTGTATTCAGCCGTGTGTCACTGTGTCGTAATTGGAAAGAACAAGAAGCGATGAACACTGTGTCACACAGTGTCGCTCTGTGTCGTAGTTGGAAAGCACCCACTGTTTTTTCACTGTATATATATGTAATTTACAATCCTGTCTCTTTCTGTAATACTTTGTGTAATCTAAACTTAGTTCGCGGAAAGGATCCAGACCCGATTCCGAATTAATTCGGGGTTGACATAGTACACGTGCTCGTTGGGAATTATTTTGATCCGCGAACGATTTTAGAACTAGTTTAGGGAAATGTCAAGTTACGGTAGGTATTTATCAAATGTGACTTGCGCACTCAGGCCCCGGATTGTTTGTTTATGAGCAGTCACAGTCACATACTTTCAAATGATATACATTTCATATTAATTGACAACAAGCATTATGATTCTTTTACATAATTATGTAATAATTGTGAAAGTCCCAAATAAATGTCCAAAAGATGTAAAGAAATAAAACAAAACTATGATCTCTTCACAATTCAAACAACAATCACAAAGAAAGCCTTATATTTATGACTTCTCTTTGTGATGCGTCAGAAGTAAATAAAATAAGGATACTTCTCCGGGCGTCCGAATCATATGACAAACAAGGCAACACTGCAGTGAAAATTCCAGACATATAAGGCAACATTTGAGGTCCTGATAATTGAACAAATTCTTTCATCCATGTGATTGCAGTGAACTGGAATCAAATGGAAAATGTTGGAAGAATTTACATGCTCAAAGTTCATCAAGATCATATTGAAAAATATTCCCAGAAAATTTTAATTCATTTATCAATGTTAATTAACAACAAATAACGAAATTCTTTCTGTTGGAACATCCTGATGTTGAATTAACATTTTCGAAACAAGACAAAAAAATTGAATAATCAAAATTGAACATCACACTTGGCACACTTTCAATTTGAAACTGAAATTCGGGTTTATTGAAGTTTACCAAGTAGTTTTTATCAAAATAACGATTAGAAGTTTTGTTTGTGGCAATAGATTTCGAATATGCAGTTCACATTTACTATGAAGTATTTTATAAACCTCACTTTCGTCAATGAAGTCAAAAATGATAATGGAGGAAAATTGGAAAACCTACAATATGTGAATATATAGGTATGTATGTGTATATATGTATATATATATATATATATATATATATATATATACATATATAGTCTACCTCGAATATATTTAAAGGTCGGGGTTTTTGAAAAACTCAGAGAGGTAAATTTTTCTTAGGAGGGGACATCTTTTGAACGTAAATTCATAGATGTAGAGTCATCTTCTGAACAGAATGGCAACTACTTTGAAAAAGTTAAATGGCACAGAGTGTCAATTGGCAAATCATTTTAAAGGTATTTCAATTCTCTTTGCGAAAAAGCTGAAAATATTTTTCTGAGTAGTCACCTGATAAAAAAAAGTGTATAATACCTGTACTAAGTCATCATTCTTCTCTTGTGCATGCACTATCAATATATTTATCATTTCTGAAAAGTTTACTCTTGAAGAATCACTTTTGATACTCCTTAAAAATTCTCCCAATGTGGTTTCACACATTTTTTTCACTTCAATTACAGGGTCGTCCAGAATCTTAAACAGTCCATCCAAAATTTCTGGCAAATAAGATATCAAGTCCATATTTGGCACCATATTTAATACAGAAATCCAAGTTATCACAAACTGTCTTGCGAACGAATTTCTACTTGCTATTCTTTCCCTCAATAATGGTAAAAAGCTATCAAGATCAAAGTTATTACTTTCTATAACAATATCCTGAAAAAAAAACATAAGAGCAAATATAAAAATGACAGCAAATATAAAAATGCTTGAACCTTCAGCAATCTATCCAGTAGTTCTGAAGCACTTTTCACATTTTGATCTGGGTCAGTGGCAATTTTACTCAAGGCATTGAATATTGGACAAAAGTGAGAAAGAATTGCATTTCGAGCAATTTTAACCACATTGTATAGAGATTCACAGGCATAATATCTAACACGTAGATCTTGATCTGATAGACAGCCCAGAATGGGTGTTATTAATTCATCTATATATGTCTCAGAATCCTACAAATTTAATATTTACACTTCTAAATGAAAATAATTTAACATTCGAGATTTTTTCACCTTTCCTAAAGCTACTGCAATTGATGCTAGTCCTATAAGTCCACCTTTTTTAGCATGAGGATTTTGGGATACAGCAAAGTCTTGTCCTAATACTTTTAACAATCTTCGAATTTGAGCTGTATTATTCACACTTGCAAATTCTCTTACCATCCTGTAACATATCGAATAAAATGTGACAGTCTCTACTCATTGCTAATATATTTACTTTTCGATTTCAAGAGCAGCAGTTTTCCTCTTTTCATACAGTTTGTCATGTAGAGCTCTAACACAAGCAGTACTAAGAGGCGCATAATCTCTCTCAGACATTTGTTGTTTTTAAAATAAAACACGGAAACAGATTTTTTTGTCGACAAAAGTAACTGCTCAGTTCTCCATAAGCCAAATAGGTGTATATTAGTGTTTCAGGATTATATTACATGACCACAAAGAGGTTATTCAATGAAAAATATAGGAAAAACTCAAGATTCATTTATGTTGCTTATATTCACTTGTTTTTCCCAACTCCTGAATAGTAGTTTATTTACGTTTAGTTCATATTAATGAATTGGAAAAGATTTTCCTTATAGTTATTTTGAAGAATGGAATTAGGTTAGGAAAAATAAATCCATTCTTATTAAAATAAGAAAATAAGATTGATAATAACATAGAAATAATTATTCTCTATGGTTCTACTTAACACTCTTAACAGTGACAGTAGTGACCATAGAAATCTTAATATATATCTGTAAGTATATATCTGTGGTAGTGACACTGACAATAAAAAAACCTTTTGATAGTCTCCGCGAAGTACAGCACGTTCTGCAAACAGGTGAGGATGCAATTCGAACCGAAAATAGGGAAATAGTCTCTGAGAAGTGTAGCTCGTATTGATGCGATGCAGGTCGAGATGCGATTCGCACGGAATGTAGTTGTCGGATAGAGGAGATTAGTATTACAGCGAAGTGAATGGAATGTACAAAAAAAAATGAAATTTCTACATTAAAATGGTGGCGGTCGAGGAAAACCGCTGAACCCACAAAATTTCAGACCTCAACAAATTCACTTACCAAAGTTCATTCGTCTAAGAGTCTAAGTCAATATGCAGTAGCTGTGAACGTGGTCAAATTTTCAGCAGTTGGAAAATAAATAGTTCCAAAGCGCTCTTCTCTTACATGAATTCAATTCAAGTACAAATTTTCAACCCTCTAACTCAATTTGGGGGGATTGGCGATGCAAAAATCCTTTATAAACCGTATAAAAAGACCCAGCAGCGTTAATTACAGCTATGTTGTTTATAATTATTTTTCACATCATTTGTCATCGATTTGAACCGATGCACATATCCACTACTTCCTACATATATATATATATATATATATATATATATATATATATATATATATATATATATATATATATATATATATATATATATATATATATATATATATATATATATATATTTATATATATATATATATATATAAATTTATATATATATATATATATACATACATATATATATATATATATATATATATATATATATATATATATATATATATATATATATATATATATATATATACCTAAATACCTATATACAGTGAACTCTGGCTATAAAATACCATCTAGGGACAAAAAAAATTGTATACGTACATGAGTACAAGAATATAAAATAAAAACATATAACTTACAAATTAATTTGAAGAAGGGCTTGATCTACATCTTGATGTACAGGTATTCTAAGTTTTTAAATCTTATTTAATTTATTTTCACTTGCTTTCTTGATTTTTTTCGGGATAACTCCAAATTGTAGATACTGTTGTTTGTGCTAGATTTTTTCGTCTAGCAATTTCCGACCCCGACAGCTAAGCAATAAAAAGGGTACGTTATACCGGAAGAACGTTATATGCTTAATGCTGTGTACGTGATTGCCGGAGTATACTCCGGCAATATACTATATTGGATTACGGGGTTAATAATTTGAATGTAAACAGAACCGAATTGAGGAGAAAATATGACCTTAGTAACTCAGCTCTTCTGCTCACCCATTTTTCAAAAAGTTTATTAGAAATTAATAATATTAAATACCTAGTAGTATAAAATAAAATAGTATTCAAATATTATGTGGATTGAATCCATCATGACCAATAATCTGCGTATACTTGTATCCTACATATTTGTGAAAAGAAAAAAATAATAAATGTACCTATATATATATATATATATATATATATATATTCCTTTAATGAGCTTTTATTAATCCATTCTTTGACATGTGCTGACCAGTTAGGACAAAAAACCTGAATGTTCATCAGTGACAGATTATTGTATATCACTAGCAAGTGGGACAGTGGAAGCTTTTCAAGTACGACACAGAGCGACACTGTGTTCATAGCTTCTTGTTCCAATATTACGACACACAGTGACACACGATCGAATACAAGAAAAAGTTGAGTTGGAGCCATAGATGTATACTATATATACTTACTCGATATATATATGGTTGGAGCATGTATTGTTGCAGTGCTACCAGCATTTATCATCGATTTATTGCATTAACGTTGGCAATAATAATATTAATAATAATAATAATAAACTTTATTAGTACATTAGGCTATACAGCGTATACACGTCAATTGTAATAATATTTTACACTTCAATACAAACAATTCATACGTGTATACACATATATAAGTAAATATAATAATCAAAAAGTCATACGCGCATATACACGCATAATAAACATTCATAAGTCTGAGTAGGTAAATAGTCTAAAGACAAAACGAGATAATTAAAATAAATAACAAAAAAAGGTATAAATACAACAACACAATTTAAAATTTTTCAAATAAGTCACATTGGCATTTTCCTGATAAATTGAGGTAGAATACTATTCTGACAACTCCCTCAGTTCCTCCAGACTATATAGCGCTTTTTTGAGAAGCAGGTGTTTCAGAGTACTATGAAATTTTTTATTTGTTCTGATATTCCTAATGTATTTTGGGAGTTTATTAAATACAGTCACAGCCATATACGATGGAGACTTCTCAAACATTGAAGTTGTATGTTTCGGCACTGAGAATAGGCTAGCATGACGAGTTCCGTAGTTATGTCCATCTCCCAGCCTTTGAAGTTGTACACAATTAACTTTTGCATGGAGAGCAGATTTCAGGACAAATACTGGGGGCAATGTGAGCAACCTACATCGGATGAAATGTTCTCTACACGATTGACGAGGCCTCAATCCAAATATGAGCCTGATGATTCTTTTCTGCAATACAAAAGCTCGCTTCCACTCAACCGAGGCACCCCAAATTAGTATATTGTAGGTAAGATGGCTATAGATTAAAGAAAAGTACACACTGAGTAGTTGGGACTCACTCAAAGAACTTCGCAGTTGAAGGATGGCAAAATAACCTCTATTTAACTTCATACACACCTCATCAACCTGTGTTGTCCACCTCAAGCTAGCATCCGCACTCATACCCAAGTACCTAACATTTTCACTAGTATGGATATCTTCTAGTGGGAACAGCCGTTTAGCATTATGAAAATTGATGAACTGAGTTTTATTCACATTAAGAACCAGTTTATTTCGCTGACACCAAAGTTTCATTCTTTCACATACATCCAGAATTTTCTGGTGAAGCTCCTCACCACTCCTTCCCGATACCACCACTGCGGTATCGTCCGCATACATTACAGTTTTATCACATGGGAGAAAACTGGGTAGGTCATTTATGAAGAGACTGAAGAGAAGAGGTCCCAGAACAGAGTCCTGAGGAACACCAAGATCCCTATCATGATTTTTGGAGAAATCGCTCCCAACCCTCACCATAAACCTTCTGTTGCTGATATAGGATTCCAACCATTGCATGCAGACTCCCCTCAATCCTAACTTCTCATATTTTCTGAGTGCGAAATTCTTATCCATAATGTCAAATGCCATTGACAAATCAAAAAAGACACACACAACGTACATGCCTTTGTCGACTTCTCTATAAACAAAATCGAACAAATCATTGGAAGCTGATTCCGTAGACCTTCCCTTACGAAAACCATGCTGCGGCTCCGTAATTGTTGAATACTTTTCAGTAAAAGCGATGATCTGTTCATACATTACCCTCTATAATATTTTAGAGAGGGCTCCTAAAATTGATATTTCCTATAGTTTTCAGCAAGTGTTTTGTCCCCTTTCTTGTGTATAGGAACGACAATAGCTGGCTTAAAGATATCTGGATAATTTTCCCTGCGCCAGAGATAGATTCACAAGATTGCATAGCGGTTCCAATAGTTCTTGGGACACTTTTTTTATGATATTAGTAGTCATGCCATCGCAGCCAATGGTCGGATTTGATCTCATGCTGTCAATTGATTTTTTTAATCTTTCAGCATTTACAGGCTGAATGTAAATGGAATCACGTTGACTTTCACTCGTCGTTGGCGGTAAATACATGTTAGACCCATATTGCTTGTCAATGAGTATCTTACCTGATACTGAAAAATGCTTGGCAAAGATTTCGGCCAGCTCTTTATCATTTTTTATCAGACTGCCATTTGAGTTCAAAATAATTGTTTCTTTACACTTCTTTCGGCCAAGTCGTGCATTAACTATTTCCCAAATTTTTTTAGGTTTGTCGATAGATTGTTCAATTTGGTTGCCAAAATAGTCCTGCTTCCACCTTTTCACATTCCTTTGTGAATATTCATTTCACGTTTGTACCTAGTCAATAAATTCGGATTACCTGTTTGGAGCACCAACCAGTGTAGGTTTTTGAGACATTTTCCCTCTTCTTTGATTTCTTTGGTTATCCATAATTTGGAAGTGAAATTGAATTTCCTAGTATTAAGTTGTAAGGGACAAGTATTGTCTAGACATAATTGCAAAGATCGAACAAACCTTTCAGATGCAACATCCACATCAAGTTCTGGTTGTACAAAATTCCAGTCACCCATGTTTGTTATATTACGTCCAAACTGTTGCAGATTGATTTCGGTTAATCGTCTCGACTGCTTAATCTCAACTGGAAATTGATTATTATCATCATTATTTGAAACAGCACTTATATTCAAGAAAATAGAAAAATGATCGGATAAACACGAATCAAATATTCTACTAGTACACATATCACTAGGTAAATTAGTTATCATATAATCAATAGTTCCAATTATTGAATTATACGATGATTATCATTAACATTGTATTTTATCATATTAATATTTCACTTGTGTTCATTATTTAACGTGATACACGTATTAAACCCAAACGGAAATCACTTGTCCATCGCTTTTTGAAATAACGATGGCTGCTTACATAAAAACCAGAAAGAGAAAGGCTTTCACAACAAGCACCCGTACACCGTGTTCTGTAATGTGACAGTGGAAAAGGAAACACAAGTGTTTCATTCCTCCCTGAAGTATGTATCAGAGAAGCGGGCAGCTTGAGTTTGGGATTAACTCCTTCAGCCAGATCAGAAGATACACTTGTATGTACAAGTGCATTAAGGATGGGTGAGACGGGATATTTATGGAACATAGGAAGTGTGGGTAGGGTTCAGAGGATCAATACTGGCCCAGAATTCGCCTTGTAAGTATGCAAGCAGTGACTTACATTACCATGAGGAAACCTCTGAAAAAAACTCATGGCAGACCAGTCGGTCCCGAGGTTTGAACCCGAGACCTCCCAAATACTAGCCAGTGTACCTAAGTACTCGACTAACTAGCTTGGTGAATGTGACAGTGTGTCATCAAGACAAGATAAAGATATATGCGTGGTCCTAGTCCTCAAGGCTTTTTCTTTACGTCAGCCAATCAACCAACCAACGTCAATGTCAAAGAGAAAGAACGTTAGGGGGATTAGGAACATGGCGAATTTTGTTTTTGGCGTCCGTGAATACATGAAGGATTAATAATCCTGTGAATAATTCAGTGCAGCTAACGTTAAATTATTGTATCATAAGAAAATCATTTGATTATCTTTTGAGGTAAATGCAACAGTTTCATAATGAATTGTGAAGTATGGTTAACAAGGATCTTTGCAACAAACCTTCTAGGTCAAGCAAACTACCTCTTCATTTCAATTCTACTTATTTTGTGTTGTGATTTTTTTCTGCATTTGCATCAGAATTCTTTGATTTGAATGAGATCTGATTTAGATTTTTCCTCTTTAATCTACTTGGAGAAATTTGTAGGTATTTTCACACCCTCTTTTTTCCACAGTTAGCAACTATATTTATTTCATTAATGGCTTGAAGTTCGTCGAATTAGGGTTTGGTAAGATGGATTGGCACGGGAAAAGGTTCCATGAAGGATTGTAAAGTGTCATGCAGCCAGAGCAAAGCCGATACATCAATTCGGTTTCAGATCTATTGCTCAGTACTGACGAAATTGAGTTCTTGCTTGAAGATATTAGAGACCTGGAGCCCACAAGCTGTAAACCTGAAGATATTCAGGTATTCTTTATGACATGCATAGATGTTCTTAGAGCACAGTTGTAAAGCATGCAGTATTTGATGTTGATTAGGAATATATTACCATAGATTTTCAGTTTCCTTTGTTTGATGGATATCAGAATTTCTACATTCATTGTAATTTCATAACAATTAAAGCAAAGTTATCAAGTTATTGTTTTCTTATCGTTATAGTTGTTATTTTCTCCTTTAGAAATTTTGAATGTAAGTCTTATAGTGAATTCTAATTTTCAAAATCTAAATTACTGTGTATTAAATTGAATTAAATACATATTAGAGTTTATTGCTGTTTATTTAAGCAAGCCATATCTAGTAGCATGATTCAATAGTTTTCTCGATCGATAAAGTGAGATATGTTGTGGTTCTATCCATTTATGAATGACTAGGTTTGACCCTCCTGGTGCATAATTTTCCTTTGAGTTGGAGTGTTTATTTGGTTTCAACATCTTGAATTTTCATGATTTCCTTTAAAACAGTACAAGATGCAATATCTGATATATTTCTCACAATGTTAGCTTTGGACCATAATTCAAGAATAATCCTGTTTGATATTTTTTCAAATTGAATCTTTCTATCATTGAACAAATAGACTGCATTTTTTTGTAACCAGTGCTTGTGTAAGGTACTTTGACGAATTAGAAGTTGTGCTAATAAAGTCTCCAAAATCTTGGCTCTTTTATTGCATTATAATTAAATATCTTTGCAAGATTGTGAGAAGTACATAATTGATAAAATGTGATTAACTATTAGATGTAAAATCAAAAACAGAGAATTGAGATATAAAACTCATCCACACAAAACATATTCTAAAAGTTAATTTGTTTTCAAATAGAGCAATAACTAAAATTTTGTCAAGTCTGAATTTAAAAAGTTTGAAGGGCAAGATCTCAATCTAATTTCTTAAAAACATAAACAGAACATTAACAAGTTTCAGTCTACCAGGAACAACTTAATTTGAAGTATTCTCAGGTAATGTGCACCTCTCATTTCATATGTTCAAATTTCAGACCAATATCAATAATTGAAAATAAAAAATTACCTCGCTATTCCTCATCGCTTATGCAACATTATGACCCTTTTATAAGAAAATTTCAGAGGTAGTAAATTATTTTCTTGCAGATTGTGTCATATAAAAATTATATTCCAAATCAGGTTTATCGTAGATATATATTTATATATAGATATCCTTGACCATTCTGATGGTATCTATCAAGAAATAATTTTAGCAAAATTTTATTTTGGAAAAAGCGTGATTCGGATATTAATCACTTCCGTTTAAAAGTTACAAACATTTTCTTTGGAACCAACTGTTAGGCATTGGAATCTTGTGAAATTCTAATCGAAAGTGAAATAGATTTCAACTCATGAATTCATACTGTTTAACATTCATGTCAGAGACAGGCTTGGGGGGACAAAAATTATATATATATATAAATATATCAGAAGATTTGCATGTAACAATGATGTCAATCTTGTAGATGAAATCATTTGAAAGAAAACGAAGCTAAAAAGTATAAATCATCTAATTTCAAAAATATTGATTTTGCTTTTAGAATAAAAATAGATGTGGAAATAGTATTAAAAAAATGGCAAGGGGTGTTGTGGGACACCTTGTTGAAACGAAGTTCCTTTCTCTATATATTAAGTATTAAATATCAGGCAAAATTGAATGAATGCACCGAGTTTAAGAGTAATTAAATAAAAAGTTTTTCAGTAGAGCAAAGTTTATTCAGAGTTTAGTATAAATAGCTAAAAAATTTCTCATTAGGGAGCTATGTTCAATGTAACATATTTTCTGAAGATTAATATGAAAATATAATGGGAGCAAGGATTAACTATGCTACTACAACTATCAGAAATAGATGTATTATTATGTATATATATATATATATATATATATATATATATATATATATATATATATATATATATATATATAAATTTGTTTATTTTAATTATTCATTCTGATCCCTCAATATCATAGTTATACTTAGTAGATTATCTGTAAAAATCATAATCAATTCTCCGCTTCAAAATTATTTATATGTTATCTCTAATAATTTGGCAATACTTTCATCCAAAAAAAATACCCTAGAATATTTATATACTTCAAAGAAATATATAGTTTTAAATTGATATATTGAATTTATGTATTCTGAAACTAAACTTGTCGCCAGCGTAGCAAGGATAGACTTTCAAATCACATATCAGAATAAAGCTAACCTTTGGACTGATACGCTCACGTTTTCTCATTCTTAGTTCCAGGTTCAATCCTTATAGTCTGGAGTGTAACGTGTGATAAGGAACCTTGTTCAGAAACCCATAAGTTTTTCATGACATGATGTTTCCTACATCTCTGTTCAAAATACCCCAAACTATTCATTCTCTCTTCTGTTTAGATATATAAGCAGATACAGTCTTCTGTAACCTTAATGTACTTGTAGATGTTCTGATGACTATATTTAAATAAAAAATTAGGAAATTTTTTTGTGATATGCAATGTAGTAGTTCTCAATTTCAAATAATTTAGAATGATATTTTATTTATTGATAGAAGAGATATTAAGCGATATGTACCTACACACACACACACACACATATATATATATATATATATATATATGTATATATATATATATATATATATATATATATTATATATATATTATATATATATATATATATATATATATATATATATATAATATATATATATATATATATATATATATATATATATATATATATATATATATATATATATATATATATATATATATAAAATACAAAATTATTTTGACATCTTCAAACTTTGGATAAGAGTGAAATTCTCGAAATAAGTCAATTACCCCTTGTAAACAAACAAATTGATTTTCAGGTATCACCTTTGCTTTTGTCTGTTTTATAAAATACGATGTAATACTCTCCTGTAGTCAGTCTTGATAATGAGTTCATAACTCGAAACATGTCGACTTTTCGTTACTGCTAAATACAGTATCTAAATATTTGTTATATTGTGAAACATAAGCCTAAGAAATTTTGGAGGGTCCAATTAAGGATTTTGGCAACCCATCAAACCTCTGCCAAATTAAGTTAGAGAGTTGATGCTAAGGAATTGCCTTTCGGAGGTATAAGCTTTATTCTCTAACGGTCGCCATTTCTATGTAGAGATTAATTATTTTCTCGTGATATTTTAATTAAGCGCACCTCCACAGATCATCCAGATTGAGTTAGGTGGTTAAATTTCTTACGGGTATTGAGCTGATGTTGGAGCACTGCTGCTGACGCGTTTTTTAAATGTCTTAACCGCTGCCATTTTAATGTAGATATTTCGTGGATTTGTGCACCTCCACAACATTTGGTGATTGGGTAAGAATGATGAAATTACGGGAATTGAGTTGATGTTGAAAGGTGCACATTGGGGTTTAAAATGGTTTCTGTTACCGCCGCAATTTTATATTGAAATTTCAAGGGTTTTTGGGGTTTTTCGAGCAAAATTATCTCTACAGCCATTTTAAATTCGGTTAGAAGGTTGAATATTTGTAGGTACGTGAATTCGGTTGATATTAGGGGGGTGCTATATTTGAAGGTTTTCAATGTTTTTTCTCGCCTCCGCAATTTCAAGCTTTTTGCTCCTTTTGAGCCCCTCCAAATTGACTTAGGGGCTCGAGAATTTGTATGTAAAAACAATGTGTGCGATTTAGTCTAAGCAATAGGTATTTTTTTTTGACATCGATTCCATCTGAAAACCAACTATGCCATCGCGAGCAGGGTAATTCATAGATTAATTGTGTTATGTTTTGGACACGCAAATACCATTATTTATTTTTTTATGAACAATTTTAACAAAAAAATCGTACTTTTATTACTTTTTCATTTATAACTAATAAACTGATGGAGTAATCTGGATAGTGTCAATAGCAAATTTGTAGATAATTAAATTACGAAGAGTATGAGACCTCGCCCGACTTAATCGGATGATTAGTAACGAAGATAACAATTGATAGGCAAAGAATTTTTTATTAATTATTAATTTAATAATTTCGTTAATTTACAACTTACAGGTCTCTGCTTTTGCAAAAAGGTTGCAATGTTTAATTACTTAAAGTTAGTAAAAAGAACGAACGCTGTACGATAATTGTTGTTAACGTAATTGCAATTTTATGTATTTAACAGGACTAATTGTAAAATAGCTACTATCGACTGAGGTACTCGGATTTCAATTTTGAAAAAAGATTAATTAACTAGACGTAAAGTGCAATAAAACGTTCATCTCGGATTTTTAAATAAATTTTGCAAAGTTAGTTAAAAAAGGGCGCAAAAATGGCTCCGAATGGCCGACCGGACGAATATGGTGCAGTAGTGGGGGAAGAAGGAGAAGAGGAGAACGCTTAATAGTAATACAATCTCGCATAGTAATACAATCACCATATTCGTAGGGTCGGCCGTTCGAGCCATTTTTGTGTCCTTTTTTAACTAACTTTGCAAAATTTATTTAAAAATCCGAGATGACCGTTTTATTGCACTTTACGTCTAGTTAATTAATCTTTTTTCAAAATTGAAATCCGAGTACCTCAGTCGATAGTAGCTATTTTACAATTAGTCCTGTTAAATACATAAAATTGCAATTACGTTAACAACAATTATCGTACAGGCTGTACGATAATTGTTGACGCTGTACGGTACAGCGTTCGTTCTTTTTACTAACTTTAAGTAATTAAACATTGCAACCTTTTTGCAAAAGCAGAGACCTGTAAGTTGTAAATTAACGAAATTATTAAATTAATAAATGAATAAAAAATTCTTTGCCTATCAATTGTTATCTTCGTTACTAATCATCCGATTAAGTCGGGCGGGGTCTCATACTCTTCGTAATTTAATTATCTACAAATTTGCTATTGACACTATCCAGATTACTCCATCAGTTTATTAGTTATAAATGAAAAAGTAATAAAAGTACGATTTTTTTGTTAAAATTGTTCATAAAAAAATAAATAATGGTATTTGCGTGTCCAAAACATAACACAATTAATCTATGAATTACCCTGCTCACGATGGCATAGTTGGTTTTCAGATGGAATCGATGTCAAAAAACGACTTATATTGTGCTCCGTTGCTTGGACTAATTGGGGGACCCCCGTATGTTTGTATTTCTTTCGCACCTTGTTTTTCAATTTTTTTTCTCTTTTTGACGCTGAGGATATGATTTCACTCTTGTCTTTCTGTAATATATGTTAATAGTAAACACTCAACATCTGTTTCAATTTTTCGCAAACCATCGCACACTGATAGCGTCATACATAGTACTTCCTTACATCCTTTCCAACACAAAATGGCAGCTTTCAATAGTATGGTACATCGTTTAGTTAATATTCCACTTTCAAATGCCAATTTTAACATCGAGAAAAATATAATTAAACAAATTGCCGTAAATAATAATTATGATCCCAATATTATAGACAATATGATAGATAAAAAGTTTTTCAAAAATGCGATTAACCAGGTGTACCCCCTTACTAAAAATAATATCAAATACAACAGCCTCACTTTCATCGGAAATTCAAGTACAAAACTTAAATCTCTCTTATCTAAGCACAACATTAACATTGCTTATCGTACCGGTAATAATTTAGGAAATCATATAAAAAATAATAAATCCAAAGTTCATAAAGATAATAAATCGGGAGATTATAAAATTAATTGTGGCGATTGTGATAAGTTTTACATTGGTAGAACTTTCAGAAGTTTTCAAACTAGAATTTCAGAACACAAACGTAGCTTTGTTAATCAGAAGTCGGATTCACATTATGCAAACCATTTAATCCAAGAAAATCACACATTCAATTTCGATTTTAAAATATTAAATACTGAAAGTAACGGAATTAAACTTAATTTTTTAGAATCATTACAGATAAATAAATACAAGCATTCCGGTCTCCTATTGAATAGCCAAATCGATCATACTTCAAGCCCCCTTCTTAATCTTTTCAAAATTACCGAACTACCTGACTAGCAGTTCAGAATTGGTTTTTCCTTTTCTAATAATTATTTGTAACCATCTTTGTATTTACCCCTTCTACATAATTTGTCATTTCTTGTTTTCGATATAACAGAAAATCATAGTTAGTTTGCCATTAGCATCTGAAGAAGGTGAAGTTCCACCGAAACGTGCGTCATGCGTTATTTCTTATAATAAAAGTGTAAATTGTTATTTTTAACCATTGTTTTAATATATTTTATCTTTTACGAAATAAAGTTTTCATCACAAAAATTTTTTTTCAATAACACTTAGTGAAAAAGTATAACTAGCGTCTAATCGAGTTGAACATTATTGTATTATAGAAACCCAAAAGTTTCATAAAATTGCTGTGGGACTATTTATGAGAAAATTAAATCATAAAACTATAAGAAATCTTTAATAATATAGACAAGAATTGCTGAAAATATCAAGAAATCTTTTACTTGGGGATTCCCAAATTGAGATCTGTTATTTCTTTATTACGTAATTTTTTCCCGACTCTCTCAGTTCTTTAACACGACCCATTAGTCCACGGATCCCCAACCTTTTCTTACCTAAGAGCACATTCTAGCTTTCCGGTTTGGGGGCGGGCACCATTTAAAATTTAAATATTCAAGGTAAATTTATAGTTGGAGATTTTTAATAAAACACAGAATGTATAAAAAATATTTAATTCCAAAAACACAACGTTGTTGTTTAGATCTCATGTATAATGCCTTAAAAAGGCGGTATTGCATGGGGGCTGCGAATAAATTAGACTTTTATGTAGCTAACTATTTTCATGACATGCCCAAAGTGTAGTATTCTACCACACAAAACTTTCTACGACACGAAGTTTGGAAATGATTTATCTTTCTTGCAGAGGGCAATAAATCCTTTGATATTAATTGATATCAATTGACTTCGCATATGTTCTATAAATATATTATTATCAATTGATATCAATTAACTTTGCTTATATTCTAAATATGTTATAGATATCCTTCGCTGTTGGTCGTCCTTTCATGGGTAATATTTTCAGTAGATCTTCTTTTACAGTAAAGCCACTCAATACTATTCTCATCATAACTGCTAACTGTGCTATGTTTGTTATGTCTGTAGTCTCCTCAAATTGTAATGGGAACCATTCACATACTTCCAAATCACTCTTCAACTGAGCTTGCACGCCTTTTGAAATGTCGTGTATTGTTCTTGTGACTGTGCTGGCTGACAAGTGGAGGTCTTGTATTGCTAACATAATCTCACGTTTGTTGCGAAAATCCTCAATAAGCAATCGGCGTCCGCCAAAAATGCTTATTTTAACAACTTACCATCCTGGAAAGAATTGTTCTTTTTTGCACCGGGTTGGAAGAGCGCTGTAGCCGAGAAGCAGGCAGTGACCGTCAGTTGAGACCACTGCTCTAATCGTTCTAAGTTTTCATACCATATACATATATAGACAGGCATCAGGTCTAGTCTACATAATAGACCAAGAGTGGCGGGCACACGTAAATCGGTAGACGGGCGCCATGGCGCCCGCGGGCACAGGGTTGGGGACCACTGCATTAGTCGAATCACATATTAGGTAATCCTACCTATATTATCCAATATTATCTACTTGACAAATTACCTAACTGGCTACTTGGGCTCAAATATATAGATATATTTATTTTCTTACAGACTGTTGTAATTTAGTAGCAAAAGGGTTTGCAAATATAAATCTTCTATCCTTTTTGGTTGCAAATATACCGAAAACTGTATGTGTTGTTGGTATGTTGATGTCATAAAGATAATCCAGACTTTGACAAAACGAGTTTCTGAAGAATGTTCTCAAAATCCTTTATGTTGAAAATTCTCCATGTTATTTATTCAGTGCTACAGGTTTTGCTTTTCATTCCAATGATGGCATAAAATATGTCCTTTAATAATCCAATCGTTTTGGTCGTGTTGTGGTTCCATGTCACAGTGACAAATTTTTCTTTGAATTATGTTATAATAATTATTCAAATCAAAATTTCGTAGAGGGTTTAATTCTATATTTATTGCCAATAAAGATAATATTGTATGAGTACTGCCAAGGTACTCTATACAAATATCGTCTATATACTCATATTCTATCGATTAAGTTTTATAGTAAAAATACGCGAGAGCATCACAACTCCGTCCACTGAGGTCTTATTTTCCCCTTATTTTTGTTCTCTTTTACATACAAATTCTTAACTCAGTATTTCAATTTACAGGGACTTGAGATAAGCACAAAGCTTTGAATACCTGCAAAAACACTTAAATGTCTACATACAAATTGCGGCGGTAGAGGAAAATATTTCAAACCCTCAAATAGCTTAACTCTCTAACAACCTGATTCACATAGCTATTTTGAGCCTTCTAACGGAATTTGGAGTGGCTGCAGACTGGGCCGGCCTAAGGCGAAAATTGCAAGTGTGCTAGACTCAAATTTTATGCCCCTCTTGGGGGGTATGGAATTTTTTAAAATTTAAGGTCCAAAAACGCAGTTTTTGTGCACTTTTGCGCCTTGTAGAACATTAAATTTATGTATGACAAATTGATTCATTATTGATTGACTTGATATGTTCAGTACTCTTCCTTGTACTATAACCACTATTATGTCAAATGAACTAATGAAAGCTTAACTCTAGGTAACGTTGCAATGATTTTCATGCTTATACTGCAATTACTCTAAGAATAAATACCTAGCTAATGCGGGAATCACCGTCCACCGGACCTAAGATAAATTTCCATATATCATGGATGTAAAAGAAAATAAAGCAACAGAACATAGTGAACCAATAATTACAGTGTTTATTAATGGCGCAAACACAAAAAAATATTATTAACTATTAGGATAGTACATAGTCTCTTTTAATATACATTTTATACAAGGGCTTTTCTTGCTTTCATTTCGGAGAATGAATTTACTATCTTAATTTCAGACGCCTATTGGCTAGAAAAGCAAAGTCGGTGTGGGGGAGGGAGGCAGGAAGATGAGTCACAACACTTTCCGCGTCCCGCCACGAGACGACTGTTCTACTTACCTTGGACCTTGGTCAAGGGCATCAGACTCACTGTATTTCAGAACTCATTGGGGTAGCCGGGTAGATCTTCGGTTTTACCTTGAATTTTAACTATAATAGTTTTAAGACAAAATTCCTTCTATAGTCGGCGGCAAATCATTGGAAGCTTGGGATTTTTAGCTGTGTGAATTAATTTTTCAATCCACAAACTGGCAACGACGCTGGGCGAGGGGTGTAGAGGGGAGTGTACAGCTGTTTAGTGTCCAAGCTTCCAATGATATGCCGGCGAGTATAGTTTAAATATTTCTGCCCAATATTCAAATCAGTTTCTAAAAATTTTCCAAATTTATTATTTTTTTTTACAAAAATTGGTCAATTTAATGCCCCTCCAAAAGGCTGCATACTTCGCACACCCCTTAGGCCGGCCCTGGCTGCAGACATGCCACTCCAAAAACCTAAAATCTATAAAATAGGGCGGAGGTTCCAGCATTTCCTTAGCATCAGCTCAATCCACGTACTAATTTTCAACCCTGTTTTTTTTACCTCCAATGCTCCCTCTAAGGAGCCCTAGAAGGATGAATTTCGGATATGTTTTTCATGATTAATTTCCACATTTACGTTAAAAGTACTCGTAATAAATGAAAAACTTTTGAGATGGACAGTACTTGTAAATTTGAGGTGCAGTATGACTAGGGTTGCCATCACCTTAATTGCCGACGCCGGAAAAAAATTTTGAAAACCCCGGACTTTTGGTTGAAATTTTTTTTTTCCCGGACACCCCGTAAAAAAAATCGTTTAATTTTATTTTTTTCATTTATTTAAACTTCAAACCGCTTGTTTGTCTTACGAATAAAACAACAAAAAACAAATAAAATTCTAATGTAATAGTATAGAAATTATTTATTTTTTATGATATCATCAAATAAAAAACAACTCATAACGATAGTTTTTGGTAGATCAAAAATCAAATAGAATACATTCTAGTTCGGTTAGATAGGTTAGGTACCCAAAAGCCTAAATTATTTATTAACTATATATAAAAAGTAAGTAACAAGTTTTAATTTTAACGGGATCAAGTTCTTTTTACTAATTAAACTTAAGTTGTAATTTTTCAGACTTGCCGATTTTTGCCAAAATGTCTTTATTTTCCATCCTTAATTTGTAAAAGTCGGAGCAACTAAAGTATTTAAAATTAGACTTTATTTTGATCAGAGAAGAAAGCGTCTGTGTATTTAGCAAGTTTCTCTCCTTCCTCCATTGCTGGGACACTAGTTAAAAAACTCACTCCGAATTCGTATTGTGAGCTGGTATATAAAAATATTCCTGTGCAATTTTGAGCAGTTCAGAATATAGGTGTTTCAAGAAAATTCGGCCACAACTGGTTTGCATTTACCTAATAGCTTATCTCTTTCACTGAGACTCAAGCTTCACACACAAAATTTGTCCGGGTTTTACCCGGACATATTTTGAAAGCCCTGTCCGGACGATCCCCGGACGCCCCTAAACTAGGAAAAATCCGGAGAATCCCGGACGGATGGCAACCCTAAGTATGACGAAACGAGAAGTTGGATCTTGAAGTATATTTGTAGGAATTATATCTATTTTAATATTCTATATCAATATTCTAGAAAACATTTTGCAGCATGTACTTTCTGCAAG
Organism: Cynegetis impunctata; assembly: GCA_030704885.1. NCBI lineage: Eukaryota > Metazoa > Arthropoda > Insecta > Coleoptera > Coccinellidae > Cynegetis > Cynegetis impunctata. Next base: position 554,642 of record JARQZK010004376.1, read on the forward strand.
TTATAAGAATGGCTTTAATTTGTCATCGTGAAATTAGTAGCCACAACCACAACATTCCTTAGTTTCGTAGGTTTTTGAGTAAACAGTGAGTACCATAAGCTCGATTCAGTGCACATGCGTGTTCCTATGATGTTAGTTGTGTTGCAGGTTGCCGATGGTATGAGTTCTGTGTTGCAGGACTTCGAGATCGCAGGGAGCAGGACTGGCGCGCTCAGTAGCGCCGACTGCGCAGGGGGATGCGATTGTGATTCGCCTCTGGACACGGTGAATTCGTGGGATTCCCACTCCCATTATAGAAGAAGAGCCGCATCTCCAGATATTTCGCTCTACTCGGGGGTTATAATCTACTGCGATCACACACACCTTAAAACACCTACAGGATTCATGCGCATTATTTTGCTGGTGAGTATATATAATTTTTGAAAATTATCTTAATAAATAAAATAAATATTTAATTTCCACTAATTTAAGTGAATATTTTTGAAACGTTTCGGTACATTGAACCATCATCAAATACAAAGAGTAAATAAGCTTAATGTAGAATACAGTGCAATATTATATAAAAACCGAGAATCACGTGTTGTATAGATCAAATACTGGATAAATGAGGGGGAATATCATCTTGAATTCTATTCCGGAAGTACTTTGAAGGTAGCAGATTAAGTAGCAGGGGCGGCTATTCAAAGGCAGCTAAGGAGGCTAAGCCTCCTCCTCAGTAATATTCCGTGTATCACTAATATATTATATTGAATAGTCAGCATTATTCAGCATATTCATATTAATCAAAATCATATTATTTTATGCACCTACCTTCCTTTCAACCTACATTATATAATGGTATTTACATTTACTGCATTTCATTCATTTCAAGATTTGTGGCAACGCTGCGGAGGCTTAAAAAGGTATATTCTCAACGTTCATTATGCCTGCCACAGAAGAGCAAACAACGGTGCTAATACTGCCAATGAATACTTCATTGCAATAGAAAAGCAAAACACATGTAAATGGCAACACCGATGGAGCCTGAGTCTCATACAATGTCGACCAATCACAACTATAGAATTTCGGGTAAAATCGAGTGAATTCGTTGGAAAGCATTAATTTAATCGTAGTGTGATCGTAGTGACTAATGGCCGAAAACAGCTTGTTTACTTATATTGCTCGCGTATTGTTTTAAAATGAGTTTGGTTACTGAAGTTAATTTCAAAAATTTCAATGGTGACTTAGTGGAATATTTGTTATCCCATACCTTTAGTGCACTAAGTTATGAGGATAAAGTTTTGATGAAAACATTGCGACCTACCCCTGAATTAAACAATTTGGTGCAGCGTAACAGACAACAAAACCGCGGTTTTAATACAAGAAATTATGCCTTGCCTAACCGGATCACAGGTAAAAAATAAATTATTTTGTTGGCAGTGTTTACTTTTTGCTAGGGAAAATGTCTCTGTTTGGGGCCGCTTAGGATTTGAGGATTTAATTCTTTAGTTGAAAGTGAGGAATTTTTCACCGATAAAGTAACTTTAAATGCCGCACGCGGATTAATATCTTACTTACAAGATAAGGAATTTATATATTTTTTAAACATCTTTAAATTAATTTTTCAACAAACAGAAATAGTTTTTCAAATCTCACAGCACAAGTTTTCAGATGTAATTTACTCACGAAATCGGCTCAAGTTTCTTTTGGAAAAAATTTCAGAATTTCGTGCAGAAGTTTATTTTAAAAAACTATTTTATGTATTTCAAACTACTGATGATACGACTCAATTTAGCCCAAAACGAAAGAAATTCAGTTACGCAGATATGGAGCTTCACTATAAGCAAATATTTTATAAAATTACTCAATAAAAATTTGTTTACCAGATTTTCGGCTAATTTTCCAGATAACCTTTTGGAAAATTTATGTCAAAAATACACTTTTTTTGATAAGGTGGCCATAAAAAGTGAACTGTGTGTTGTTTATAATGACAATGAAATTTTGGGGCAAAATGAAAATCATGTGAGGACTATTGAATACCTTTTTGATTATGATTTGAATCAAGATTTACCCCAAGTTTATAAACTCTTATGTCTAATTGTTTCTATCCCGGTGACATCGGCTTCCGTAGAGCGCTCGTTTTCCACTCTTAAGAGAATTAAAACTTATTTACGAAATTCAATGAGCCAGGATCGTTTGAAAAATATTAGTTTGTTGTCTATTGAAAAGGAATTGGTAAAACTTTTGGCGAAAGACAAAAAATTTTATGAGGATATTATAGATCATTTTGCTAACGTTAAAGTTGGCAGAATCCCGCTAATCTTCAAAAATATATAATAACTTTTTATTTGCTCTCACCAGCTGTTAACAAATTCGTTAAGTAGGTAGGTAGGTACCTATTTTGTGAAAGAAAAAAAATTTGATGAATAGATGAATTGATTAATTGGCTGAGAAGAGTTTTTGTGAATATTGTAAATAGGAGTTGTAGGTCTCAAGGTAGACACTCGAAAGTGAAAACAAATTAATAGCTTAGGGTGCTTGTTTTACTTTGATTTTCTTTAAATTATAAGGCGGTTGACCTTGAAATCCTAAAAATTTTCGCCTATGGTGTATTTTTTAACACCTCTTGTAGCCTCCTTAAACCAAAACCTCACGAGCCGCCACTGTTAAGTAGTAAATTAATTCAAGACAGGAAAATTATTTACTATTATCTGATTATTTGTTAAATTCTCACAAATTTATTAGTTAATATTCACTTCTCACTTGTAAAATTTCTAATTTTGAATGATCATATCATTTATTAAATCAGAATTCAGTAAAAATTTGGAATCCTCACACTTTGGGCAAGGGAATGGCTGGGAGGTGCATAAGCGGAAAATTTTTAAACCTGTGGTAAAATACTTGGAAATTAGTTATGAATGACAAACCCGAAATTCCGCCCTCACTCGCTCTTTGGATGAAACTTGGAGCTAAAAGAAACCGTTTTTTGGAGGGTTTTTATACCACCAACTTCCCTTCAAATTAAGTTAAGGGGTTGAAAATTTGAACTTGCAAGTTATAATTTAGAGAAAAGTTTGAAGGTTAAAATGAAGAATAAGATGTTACGGAACAAAACACATGTATATTGGGGATAAAAACAATTAATGAAAAATAAAGGATTAAAAAAAATAATTTATACAACATAACTGTTTTTTGAAATAAGCATCCTCAAACACGTTCTTATTTTTCCGGAAATTTCTGATGTCAATATCGGTTATCAAAAAGTATGAATTAAAATTAAATTCATAAAATAAAATAGTTGTTAACAATACTCGCCAGCAGCTTCGAATTCAGTGATATTATTTCAAATAAAATTGTTTACAGGTTACAACAATATCATGTCTTATTTGTCTTTGCACCTCTGGTACTGTGAAGGTGGGACTTTTCATGCTTCCACTAATTGGACGAATCCGATTCTTGATGTTTGTTACTCTACTGAGTCTATTTGCCACCTGCCTATTATTGTTCCTAGACATTTCACATGTAGTATATTTATTTCCATTTAATTGGGGGAAAGTGGTGAGTATTTTTGCGATGATAATTTTGGTGTGACTTGGAACTTTTTATTATATTCAAGTGGTTTTGGTACTATAACGTAATATTTCGTTATAAAAGTATTTGATGTATATGTATATGTGTACCAAATTCGACAGTACGCTAAGAATTTGAACAAAGAAAGTCATTTGGTGATTGAATATACTCATAGCTCTTCCTTGGGAGAAGGAACATGCCATTTTCTCCCACATGATGTAGTTTACTGTCCTACTCGAACGAGGTGTAGCCAGCATTTTTTTGGTTGATGGGGCTAGGATGCCCGGCTTCACAAAAAACTAGATCACAACCATGTTTTTTTAAAATAAAATTTACATAATCAGTAATAACGTAATACACATGAAACTTCCTTTGGTTTATTCACACATAATAATGTCGACATGAATAGAAAACTTTGGAAATAATTTATAAAATATTTATTTAATTTTTCATCCTTATTTAATCTAGTTACCAATTTTTAAATTTTACTTTCAGTAGGTACTCAACTGAAAAAGTTTGCAAATCGCCTCGACATTTGTTCAGGTGCAATTTTTTTTAACAATTTCATTTTCTATGTCGAGCAGTGAAATATATGATAATCGTTCTTGAAAAATTGTACTTCGAAGCTTTGTTTTTATCCGCCTCATGACAGAAAACAACCGATGTAGTAGGCAGTAACCTTTTTTAATATGCTTTATTTCAATTTATTCAAATTTTCAGCATACATTTCGTAATTTTTATATTAAAGTATCATCGCTCAACGTCTTCTAAGGCTGACGTATGAATTATTAACATTTTTTCATAATTTTTGATGAAATTATCTCCGTTCTGCATATTTGATGTCATAGATTATTTTAATTTAGTTATATTGGGTCGTTTTTTTTGCGTGCCCACCTCTGCCCCTCGTAGCTACGTCAACGGTGTCGAGCAGTAAAAATACAAGGGAAAAAAGGGACTTTACTCCCATATGAAACATATATAGGCTCTTGCACCGTATATTTTAAACTAAGTTTAATGATAAACCTAGTTTGATTTGACATTTTCGCTTGTCAAATGTCAAATTAAACTTGGTTTATCATCAAACTTAGTTTAGTAATATACGGTTATAATAGTCCAAGAGCTGGTGACACATTCAGACCACGGATTTGACCCAACTAGCTATGTAGCTCAAAAGAACCGTTAATGTTAGTTAAGTATGGAATGTTTAGTTTGTTTAAGATTTACAGGTGGGACAGGTACTGCGCAGCCTAAAAGTCAGGTAAAATATTTATGTTGAAAAATATAATTGACCCAGCATGAAATAACTCGAATTGTAGTTTATTGTCAATAATGAACGTAATATACCAACTGCAGATCATTTGAATGGGGTGATACGGAACCATGACCACCCCAAATATATTTTTTGAAAGTATCAAAAAAATATTTTTGACACACGCCATAAAAATGATCTGGCTTTTTGGTATAATTATCGAAAAAATGTGATTGACACTATTAAATTTTCAGCGTTTGTGGTCTGGTTCCGTGTCATCCCATTCAAATGATTTGCAGTTGGTATATTACGTTCATTATTGACAATAACCTACAATTCGAGTTATTTCATGCTGGGTCATTTATATTTTTCAAAATAAATATTTTACCTGACTTTTACGCTGCGCAGTACCTGTCCCACCTGTAAATGTTAAACAGACTAACCATTGCATATTTAACTCATGGCAGACAAGTAGGCCCCTGCTAGCCAGTATTTGGGAGGTCTCGGGTTCAAACCCCGGGGCCGACTGGTCTTCAATGAGTTTTTTTCAGAGGTTTCCTCATGGTAATGTGAGTCACTGCTTGCATACTTACAAGGCGAATGCTGGGATAGTATTAATCCTCTGAACCCTACCCACACGTCACATGTTCCATAAATATCCCGTCTCATCTATCCTTAATGCACTTGTATATACAAGTGTATCCTCTGATCTGGCTAAAGGAGTTAATCCCAAACTCAAGCTGCCCGCCTCCCTGACACATACTTCAGGGAGGAATGAAACACATGTTTTCTTTTCTTCTTTCTTTTGAGCTACATAGCTAGTTGGGTCAAATCCGTGGTCTAAATGTGTCACCAGTTCTCCGACTTTAATGTTTTCTGCTCCCACGTAATAAACCTTTTTTATCTACTCCTATTGAATAATATATTTATTATTCAACTGCGTTCTAGAAATTAATAGTATCTATTACCAAACAGCGTGAATAATAATAACTCACTGCTAAAACTCACTATATAGTCTACTAAGATCCCAAGTAAGATCGACTGTCACTCATCTGCTAATGTCACTTGAATAATTCTGACGTTTTCAAATTAAGTTAATACTACCTAATTATTGTGAATTTGTATTTGTATCTTAGTATTTATTGTTATAGTCGTAGATAAAGTATAGTATTCAACTTGCGGTAATGGTCATAACTCACTTGACGAATTACAGCACTCGCTTGCAGCTCGTGCTGCAAACTTCATCTGCGTGAGTTATGACCTACATTACCGCTCGTTGAATAATATACTATTAAAAAGTAACACATTATATTGTTTATATTTTAGTATTAGTGGTTATATTAATATTGAATGTGCAGTTTTGAGCAGCACTTAAATAAACATCATTCTAAGAAGATGGAGATTGAATTGGAGCTTCAGTATTTGAAATATTTTTGCTATAAGCACATTCTTGCAATGATGGTTTCTTCTAGAAGTAATATCGCGATCAAGCTCCAATTCTAGATTATTTTCCATCAGAATTTTTGTATTGATTCACGCCATAGCGTTGAATCATAGGAATATGGCTTACCATTTCACTCATGGATAATATACAGTTGTTTAGATATCATCAGATCTGACTAAAATGGAGTATAAAACTAAGTAATTGAATATTCCAGGTCATACCCAAATTAACCATCGGTTATCAGTCTTGTTCAATGTCACATCTAATGTTTTGTAAATGAATCTAAGAAAAATGTTTTTTTTAATCTTTTTAGAATGCGTATTTGTACGTGTGTCTTAGTGTATTATTCCTGATAGCTTCTTCACTGATTTTCCATGCCATTTTTTTATCAGAGGATTTCTCTTGGGTCCCCAAATGGACAAATGAACAATTATTAGTAACAGGTGTAAGTATATTTTTACTTTTTGGATTGATTGGGCCGATATATGATGTAAATTAATAAACACATTGAAACAATGGTTTATAACAACATATATATATATATATATATATATATATATATATATATATATATATATATATATATATATATATATATATATATATGTATAACATATATAACAACAATTAACACATTTATTAAATAATATACGCATGGCGCACGTTTTGGTGAAACTTCGCCTTCTTCAGATGCTTGATGAAAACTGGTTTGAAGTGAAGAAAGTGGGTCATGCGTATATTATTTAATGAATGAGTAAATTGTTTTTATAAACCCATGTTTTAATATATTTTTACTTGTTTAAAGGGATTTAGTTCTCATCATTTATGATGATTATATTAAATTACTAGGGTAGTAATGTAAAAAAAATACGATAATCAGATCGATGTCGCTTTCGTCTGAAAAAAACTCCTTGCATCTGCATTGTAAATAATTTTGGTGTGTTCTCTTTAGATGGATGACGACGTTGAAAAACAGAGAATTTATGAGTAAAATTGTCTAACCCGTCGCGTCGTTTATAATTGGAATATTCTCCATTCTTACGATTTAGCGTATTCCACTAAATAAATGTATGTAATGATAACACTAACAAAAAAAACGATATATTTGCAAGCGTCGTTAGAACAAAAAAAAAAGCTATGTAAATCCGGGAACTTTTTTGAAGTGAGGCGTTCAACATAGTTGGATTAGGATGATATTTCACATATTATTCTGAATTTTTAACAGTTTTCTTATCCCCAGTGCTTAGGATACATTTGCTGTATAGAATCCGCCCTGTTGGCCTTAATACAAAAGTGCACCAAGGGCCCTTACGAGCCAGTTGCGGAGGACCCCAGTATGAATCTTCAAGAGCGACAAACTTCCCTGCAGTATTCGCCGATTCACCTCAGGTCAAACCAGACAACGCACAACTACAAACCTATCATGCATCACCCCATGACTGTTCCCTCCACATCTCGACAAGAAACATATAATTATCTTGAAGATATTCAGCCTTGTTCTTCGAAAGGTGGCGCACTGTACAGGACTGCGTCATAGTTAATATTTTTTATTTATTTTCTTAAGTGTGAAGTATTTGTAGTGGGAATTTCTTAATTCAGAAGATGTTTGGGAAATGGCGATATAAGTAGTACTCAGTTATCTTCGAAGTTACCTTGTAGAAAGATAATTTCTTCAGTATTAGTATTATAACAATTTTCTTCAAAACGATACAGATTCTCTAAACAGATAGAAATTATTACAATTTATATACTAATACATAATTTTTTTCTAGAATTTGAGCTGGTAACTGTGCTGGAACAGAATATTGACGAATAGTTGTAACTTAATTACAATTTTATTTCGCCACTTACTACTAATTTAATTTCTTAAAATTTTTAATATAATAAACTATGACTTTTCGTACTGTAACTAAGAGGCTTTCCATTTCTCTTTCTTGAGTACTCCCTGCAATTTATGCAGGAATTACAATTTTAAAATAAAACATTTCTTAAAGATCACTAGTGTGCTCCAAATTTTTAGAAACTTTTTATTCTGTTGTTACAACTATATATTGGTGTTTTCAAAATAAATCTACGAAGCTCAAATAGATTATCTAAGTAAGATGAAAATCTTCTTGTTCTTTAAGAGGTCTGCCATTTGAAATGGAATTCCATATAGACATAAGAAGGGTTAAACATATCGTTAATATTCTTACTTATTCAAATATAATCCTTAATTTTTGCATAACTTCATAATGCTTTCAAGAGTCATTTATGGCTTTATAACTATATATAACAAAAACTTTTCTTGTTTTTTACATCTTCTCGTTAAACGACACCTATTTTAGTTCCAACTAGTATCAGGTCTAATTTTTCTTTGAATGTTTAAAAAATTTACTATAATTTTAACTTATCAAAATTATATATAGGGTCTGATAGAGAAGAAATATATTCAAACCTATTATGAATATATATAATGTGATATTTTTAGAAGTGTATCTATATAAAGTTAATTTTTTCTTCATAAATCGAATAATTGTTTCCCATTTGCGGGAATTTTTTTTTTCTAAAAGTTAAATTTGGGTAGACCTCCCAGAAATATTTTTTTCGAGATATGTGCGTTTAAGTTTATTGTATTAACTTTAACTTTTCCGGAGAATAATCTCTTTTATTTGTTTTGTGAATATTTTAATTGTGTCACAATTTGCAATAAACTTGTTTACTAGTATATATAAGTATAACATTTTCAAAATGAAATTTCGACCTTAAATATTTTCTTAAAGTAATGGTCTTAATAGAAGTTGCATAGATACGTATTAAAGTGTCTGATATCTAGTTTGGTATAGAAATAGAGCGTTCATATAATAAGGTAAGAAATGAAAATCTACAGTAAATGGACGTATATATTTGACAATATTCGAATATCAAAGGAAACTCGTATTCAATAGTATTTTATATTTTATAACATATGAACTAGAAAAACTCATTCTCAAAAGTAAGACTACTTCAACAAAATGTTAAAATTGTTGCTAGAAGCAATATTTTAAATCTTCGAAACAGTTATTACATTATTTTAAATTTTCTGAGTCGAAAGAGATTCCTTATTTTGCCAATTTCTTCTCAAATTGCACATTGCAGTAAGTTGATAACGCCCAAGTTTTGCTTATAAATTTAAGACAACTAATATTTGATTTTGAACAAAATTATTCATGAAAACAATTTAATATCAAGTAGTATATTTTTGTCTAGATATTATTTCTTTCTCTTCAATAATTTAGAATTATTGCCTCGTCAATTGAAAGAAATGAATATTCTTCGACCAATCTTTTTTCTGAAATTAGAATTCATGAGTGTTCAGTGCCTTGTGTAGAATTTTTATTTTTAGATTGTAGTAGTTTCTACTGACACATTCTAAGTTTATGTTGGTTTATCTTTGGTGGATCAGAAAGAAGTATATTCAATTTGAAAAATTTAGTGTGTTTTATAGATTGATAATAAATTGACGAAATTAAGCAGTCGAATGAACATATGCTCTTTCGATATCAAGCCTTCTTTTATCTCTTGTGCATGTTTTTTATCCTAATAAACTAGGTCTATGCGCCTATATTTAGAACATACGTTGGCTTGGTATAAAAAATTAGAAAAGGTCACAAAATTAACACTGGAATATTTGATTATGTCATTCCTTCAATTCCTTTATCAAATGAAACTATTTGTAAATTAAAAGTTCTTTAATCAATGAGTTATGGTTGCTTCAGAACATAATTTCACGGAATGTTGAAGCATTTATAGTTCTCACTGTTGCAGATAATGGACAATAAATTATTTCTGAAATCGCATCTTTACGATTTTTAATTACCATTACAATAAATTTCGATTTAAAAAATTATTTACTTATAATGTACATATTTTATATGTACACATATATATATATATATATATATATATATATATATATATATATATATATATATATATATATATATATACAGGGTGTCCCACCAGGAACTGCATCGATGGATATATGGAAAACTAAACATAGGAAATATCTGAAAATTTGGCTGTGTACTAATGTCGATGGGGGACATCCGGCTAAAATATTTTCAAGGTGATGGCACTTCCGGTTATACCGGAAGTAGGTATCAGCTTGCTTATTTCAAATGGGACACCCTGTATATTATTACATTTTTGGATTCTTCACAAAATTCTAGATAGATTTTATACATAATGTCCTATACCTATCTTCAACTGTTTCGGAAATATTTGAATTTATTTGTCAAAAATTACGTATGCAGATCGAGTAATAATCATATTTTTCTTCAAAAAAAAACGGTATTACTGCCCAATAAAGATAAATTTCCTAATAGAGGTGGTTCTGTTTTAGCGTAAGATGAATAGTATTTTGACATTTAATATACAGGGTGCTCAGGAAAGTATTACAAAAATGGATGTTGAAAAACTACAAAAAGTCCATTTTTTCAAATGAATACCTACAATTTTCATTATTTTATTCAATTCTGTATCAAAAATAAGGGCTACTTTGTATAAGGTCGCCTATTCCTAAATCTTATAGTTTTCGAAATATTTGCAAATTAATGGTTTTTGGTTAAAAAAAATGATTTCCTGAAATTTTGTAATAGTAGGCGTGTGATGCCATATTTGTTCTCGGCCAGGTTACCATGGAAACAAATTCCAAAGAGATGTCATTATTCGAAAAATTATTATATATAGTAACACAATCATGCCAAGTCGTTTGAATTATACAAACGAAGATTACCTGAATTTGTTTATTATTTATGGAGAGTGTAATAAAGTGATAACAAGAACATGTGATATTTTTGCTGCTCGGTATCCGCAAAAAACCAAGCCATCACCAAATAGGTACCGTTAAAAATATAATACAAAATTTTATAAATGTTGGATCTGTCAAAAGCAATACGCAGAAAATTAAACCATACCTATTTGGTGATGGCTTGGTTTTTTGCGGATACCGAGCAGCAAAAATATCACATGTTCTTGTTATCACTTTATTACACTCTCCATAAATAATAAACAAATTCAGGTAATCTTCGTTTGTATAATTCAAACGACTTGGCATGATTGTGTTACTATATATAATAATTTTTCGAATAATGACATCTCTTTGGAATTTGTTTCCATGGTAACCTGGCCGAGAACAAATATGGCATCACACGCCTACTATTACAAAATTTCAGGAAATCATTTTTTTTAACCAAAAACCATTAATTTGCAAATATTTCGAAAACTATAAGATTTAGGAATAGGCGACCTTATTTTTTGATACTGAATCGAATAAAATAATAAAAAATGTAGGTATTCGTTTGAAAAAATGGAGTTTTTGTAGTTTTTCAACATCCATTTTTGTAATACTTTCCTGAGCACCCTGTATATTAAATGTCAAAATACTATTCATCTTACGCTAAAACAGAACCACCTCTATTAGGAAATTTATCTTTATTGGGCAGTAATACCGTTTTTTTTGAAGGAAAATATGATTATTACTCGATCTGCATACGTAATTTTTGACAAATAAATTCAAATATTTCCGAAACAGTTGAAGATAGGTATAGGACATTATGTATAAAATCTATCTAGAATTTTGTGAAGAATCCAAAAATGTAATAATATACAGGTGTCCCATTTGAAATAAGCAAGCTGATACTTACTTCCGGTATAACCGGAATATATAAAATATTTTAGCCGGATGTCCCCCATCGACATTAGTACACAGCCAAATTTTCAGATATTTCCTATGTTTAGTTTTCCATATATCCATCGATGCAGTTCCTGGTGGGACACCCTGTATATATATATATATATATATATATATATATATATATATATATATATATATATATATATATATATATATATATATATATATATATATGGCAGTGGTGGCTGCATAATCAGCAGGACAAGGATAATTCGCATTGGGTAAAAAAAGCGATATTCTGTGAATTTATCGTATTGTCATTTCCATTTGTTCTGTTGATATTTCAAGTCATTTTTGAATAAAAATTTATTTAATTTACACTGTTTAACATGGAACTGAACCATATTTTGACTTTATTTACACTTAATAATACTTATCAGTTGGTTAAATACACCTAAATATATTGATCTGAAATTTATATCAGGTACTTTTTAATATCAAATACATTACTTCAGAAGAACTAGTTCATCAGATTTGTAATAAAATAATGGAAATATGCAAACTTTGGAATATTGACGTACATTTAAATGAAATTTAAATCACATTTAAGTTTACTTTAAAAACCATTCTACTATGTATTGATGTTATGATTAACAAAATGATGGAAAATAAGTAAATGTTTAACTGTACTACTTCCATATGAAAAGATTCATGAATTCAAATTTTCTTATGCTAATATTACAAACGATAATGTTGCGAATTTTTATAGCCGATAAGACTTCTTCAAGTCAACTTCAGACTAAATCCAATTTATTTTGATCAGTCGATAACGATAAATTTCTTTTTGATCCATATATTAGATTTTCTTCCATTTCAGTTTTTTTTTTGCATAATTTGTTTTAACATAGAGATTAGGATTCACTCCTGTAAAGTGGTGCTGATAACTCAATGTTGTTTTTAAAGGTGTTTTATATTAACACCCCTCTTTATACTTAATTTTTTCTATGTAGTACATCATTTTTAAATATTTTGAAGTTAATGTAAAACACTGGTGGAAATTTATATCGTAATACTGCCAAATATCAGTGAATACTAGCCAAAGATAGTTTTTATAACATTTGAATTTTGTTTGATCTTGTAAATATCTTATTAATAGGATTTTTAGTTTGCAGACAATCAGCAATGTGTAAAAAAGATTATTTTTTCTGTGACGGGAAAAAAGTTTGACATTTTGTCTCTGATGACAGGTAAAGAAATATCACTTTTTGAAATTACTTTTTTCCCCGGGAAAAAGTGAGTACTTTTTTCCCGGATATATATATACACATAAGTAAAGGTAGATATTTAATTTAAGAATATTTTACTATACAAAAGTTACATTTCCTTTATATGTAATAATAGTTCCTTGAACTATTCGGTACAACAATGGAATTTTCTTGTGTCGAAATTATATTCTTCAGTAGGTAACTACAAATCTCCTGCTTACTTCATTCTTTGTTTGCTTGAGTTTCACAATTAATAACGTTTCCGAATCTTCAATATCATCTAATGTTACCTGGCTGATTTCATAAATTCGACAAGCTCCTGCAATTCCAAATACAACAACAACCTTGGCCATTAAATAAAATTCATCGGGAGCATTATTTAAAAAATCACTAATTTATGTACTCGTAAAAATCGCAGCTTTCTTGGTCGTGTAACCTTTCCCATTTTGTTTCAGAAATGTAGTTAGTTTGATGACGGTGCAGTCAGAGATAACTCGGAATCAGACATTTTTTTCACTTCATATTATTCAAAATAACTATTAAACAACTACTAAGTTCGCAATTTTTAAATCAAATCAATAGAATTAAATTGACAGATATTTGTTTACTTCAAAGGATTCCTTAGCAACGCAGTTCTAATTGTCGCTGAAAGTACAACAGCCTACCATTTTAAAAATTCAAATTTCGCATCTATAATTTTCTGACTTTAATATATTATAACAATATGTATTGTCAATATTTAATCGTCGTTTTCCTCGTCACAGAAAAAAATGATGTATTATACACGGGAAAAAATATTAGATTTTAGCTCTCGCTTTTTTGTCTCAACACAACCTCGAGCTAAAATCTAATACTTTTTTCCCTTGTATAATAAATAACTATTATTAGCCGTAGGGTCCTGTGTTTGTGGTTTTATATAAATATACTAAGAATAATAAATATAAATCTTTATTGAATTTTTTTTTATTTCTACAATACATTTAAAAGCTTAGCGTAGAAAATGTAGTATTATGCATAGTTAATCTTTAGTTTTCAGTTTTCATCCATTTTTTCTTCTTTATTTTCTGTTATTTCAAGCAATCTTGGACCATACAGTAGTACGTAAGCACAGTGCCAATCCCCTTTAGAAAAAAAAATCAATCAAATAATAGCAGACAAAAAGCGTTATGAAATACAAGTTTCTGAATTCCTGTGTATTTATTTGAGAAGAAGCATACATTTTAGAACAAGATACGAGTGAAAAACATTTCAGAACACAAACATGTTAATACATTATAACTTTGACTGCGATGAATTGTAATAAAGTTCTTGTTCATTCCACTTATTCGCCTATTATTTCTCACAATGTATATGAATTATTTTACACAGAAAACTTGGTTTTCAGCTAGGTTTTGAAAGGAGTACAACTGTAAAGCAGATCTTCAGAAAATATTTTGAACATTAAAATTTTCGTTTGTAACCTCACAATTAACAGAGAAATGTTATGTAACTAGGTAGCAAATTAAATCGACGAAAAATCTGTGCTATCTGAAATATATATATATATATATATATATATATATATATATATATATATATATATATATATATATATATATATATATATATATATATGTTACAGTCAATATATGAAATGGGGCATTATATAAACTGTCTAGCCGGTATATATATTGCCTGAACTGCTCCGCTATATATGAAATAAAGCACAAATTATAAACTGACTAGACATTATATAAAACGCGCGTAAAGAGTTAGTCAGTTCATTTTGTTTATTGTTTTCAACCGCCAGGTGATTTTATAGTTGTAGTTATTATCATTAAACGTTTACTAACAATGGAAGAAGACAAAATTAAAAGGTAAAAGTACATTATTAATCAATACATAAGTGATTTTTTTAACACATTCATATGAAAATTCGTATTATTTAGGTATTCTTTCAAACATAAGCTCTTAATTAAAATTCAAAACTGAGCTATACAGGGCAGCATTTATTATATTTAAATATTAAAATATAACAATGATAATGGTTTCTCAGATTTTATGAAGAATTTTATGAAAGGAAAAGTAATCTTGGTAAAAATTGTCGAAGCTTAAATCTTGAAAAGTACAGTAAATTAATAGAAGTGAAATTTTCAAAAAATGTTACCAAAAGGGATCCTCACGTGCATTGACTATTACGACATTATGATATAATATCAGTGCAGGGGGTAAAAAAATTAATATTTCCTATAAACGGTAATTCTACTGACATAATTTATTATGTTCATGAAAATGAAATTTTCAACATACTGAAAGATGTACATTCGGAAACGGGTCATGGTGAAAGGGATGGCGGCGATGTCAAACTGTGCAAATCTTGCGAAAATTACATACACTTAACATGTACTGTAAACCAAGCATCGGATTACCCACTCTGCAATCTATCTATGAAGGGTGAGGATGTCAATAAAATTAGAAAAAACGCCAAAGAGGCGGTGAAACAACAAGCAAAATGCATGAAGCATATAAGTGATTCTTCACATCCACATGTGGACGTAGGTGATACAGTAAGAATCCCGGTTCCAGAGGTGGATAGAGGGCGAGGGGATCCTAGATCTATCTTAGGAATAGTCAAAGAAGTAACCAAAGAGGGCTTTTTCAGATTAGCCACGAAAAACGGCATTCTTTCAAAATTATATTCCAGGGCAGAATTTAGTACCTGCCCAATTAATCTTATGGAATTAAATACTTGCCCCGACAACATACTGACCTTTCGAACTGCGGCAAAATTGGAGTCAATAGCCTAAGTTGCCATAACAAATAATTTTTAATGTTTTTGAAATGTTTTGATGTTTTTTGTTTTTTTAAGGTTTTAATGTTTTTTAATAGAGTTTTTAATGAACATCGAAATAATTATTTTATTTGCCATAAATTAAGAATATTTGGGTATAGTTCAAAATAATTCTATTATGGTCCTGTTTGTAGATGTAAATATTGAATTGTTTCACGAACTGCCTAAAATTAAGTACGCAATATAATACGGCCGACGCTGTTTATATAATGACTAGTCGATTTATGAAAGAAATATATTTTATATAAACGGTCTGATATGGGCAGTCTGTATATAAACGGTCTGCGCGGTATATATACGGCGTCTTTTCACAAATTGACTGTAACATATATAAACAATAAAATTTCAATCAGTAAGAAATGTTTACTAGGTAAATACACTATTCCGTATGGGAATCTAATATCAATTTTAGGCAAAAAAACTAAATTTTATTCATTTTATTATGAGCAGTAACTGTTATTAATTGAAATTACAGTTCAATGTATATTATCTGTAAAGGGAGCTCTAATTTCATATTCATTTTTGCTTGATCAAAATTAATAATAATTTTTCAGTCTGTACCCTTTTATTGATATATTAAATTGACAAATTGTATATTTACCTCACCAATTCTCATTTAGGGGGTTGTAAATATAATAATAGTTTTTTTAATATTGTTTAAGTGTGTTTTATAAGACGATCCAAATTGAAAATTTGGTCACATAAATATCAAACTCAATGATACTGATTATTCAGTTTTTTTGATAATTCTCGTATTGATACTTTTCAATGTAGGTTAATTCTTATAGAAAATGATAAATACCTCCTCCTGAAAGTTTTAAGATATCTTCTGTTGTCACTGGAGATACTAAATCATCATCACATTTGACCCAATTGTCGCCAGATTGTCTGACCCAACCAACATAATGCCCACTAGATGAGGATCTTCCTTGATGCGTTAAAACTGCTTGAAGTGTATAATATCCACTATTATTGCTTCCTAAATCTAAAAGATTTTTGTTTAATTATTTATGGATATGTGAAGCAGTGACTAATTTACTAGAAATCTAATTGAATTTTGGAAATTGCTATTTGATGTAAATTTATTTCTATTATAAACAAAAATAGAAATACTTGTTTTCTAAGCAAATGAATACAAAATTTCACTTTATAATACCTTGTGTTTTGCCTCGAACACAGGTTCTTTGGACACTGTATAGATGAGTGTACCAGGAGGTCTTTGTAGAAATGCATTTGTATGTATATGTATATGTATATATATATATATATATATATATATATATATATATATATATATATATATATATATATATATATATATATATCAATCAGGGGCAGCTAGTCGAAGGAGGCTAAGCCTCCTCAATAATATTCCGTGTATCACTAATATATTATATTGAATAGTCAGCATTCAGCATATTCATATTAATCAAAATCATATTATTTTATGCACCTACCTTCCTTTCAACCTACATTATATAATATAATTTATTAATTACGATAGAAGGTATTTACATTTACTGCATTTCATTCATTTCAAGATTTGTGGCAACGCTGCGGAGGCATGGAAACGTTCATTATGCCTGCCACAGAAAAGCAAACAACGGTGCAAATACTCCGAATGAATACTTCATTCCAATAGAAAAGCAAAACACATGTAAATGGCAACATGGATAGGAACCCAGTCTCATACAATGTCGACCAATCACAACTATAGAATTTCGCGTGACATCGAGTGAATTCGTTGGAAAGCATTAATTGAATCGTAGTGTGATCGTAGTTACTAATGGCAGCGTGTTTACTTATATTGCTCGCGTATTGTTTTAAAATGAGTTTGGTTACTGAAGTTAATTTCAAAAATTTCAATGGTGACTTAGTGGAATATTTGTTATCCCATAACTTTAGTGCACTAAGTTATGAGGATAAAGTTTTGATAAAAACATTGCGACCTACCCCTGAATTAAACAATTTGGTGCAGCGTAACAGACAACAAAACCGCGGTTTTAATACAAGGAATTATGAGAGACATCCTTGCCTAACCGGATCACAGGTAAAAAATAAATTATTTTGTTGGCAGTGTTTACTTTTTACTAGTGAAAATGTCTCTGTTTGGGGCCGCTTAGGATTTGAGGATTTAATTCTATACCTAGTTGAAAGTGAGGAATTTTTCACCGATAAAGTAACTTTAAATACAGCACGCGGATTAATATCTTACTTACAAGATAAGGAATTTATATATTTTTTAAACATCTTTAAATTAATTTTTCAAATCTTACAGCACAAGTTTTCAGATGTAATTTACTCACGAAATCGGCTCAAGTTTCTTTTGGAAAAAATTTCAGAATTTCGTGCAGAAGTTTATTTTAAAAAACTATTTTCTGTATTTCAAACTACTGATGATACGACTCAATTTAGCCCAAAACGAAAGAAATTCAGTAACACAGATATGGAGCTTCACTATAAGCAAATATTTTATGAAATTTTGGATACTATTAGGGGTCAAATAGAAATAAGGTTCTCTGATTTGAAAGAACTGCATTTCTTCGACTTACTCAATAAAAATTTGTTAACCGGATTTTCGGCTAATTTTCCAGATAACCTTTTGGAAAATTTATGTCAAAAATACACTTTTTTTAATAAGGTGGCCATAAAAAGTGAACTGTGTGTTGTTTATAATGACAATGAAATTTTGGGGCAAAATGAAAATCATGTGGGGACTATTATATACCTTTTTGATAATGATTTGAATCAAGATTTACCCCAAGTTTATAAACTCTTATGTCTAATTGTTTATACCCCGGTGACATCGGCTTCCGTAGAGCGCTCGTTTTCCACTCTTAAGAGAATTAAAACTTATTCACGAAATTCAATGAGCCAGGATCGTTTGAAAAAAATTAGTTTGTTGTCTATTGAAAAGGAATTGGTAAAACTTTTGGCGAAAGACAAAAAATTTTATGAGGATATTATAGATCATTTTGCTAACGTTAAAGATCGCAGAATCCCGCTAATCTTCAAAAATATATAATAACTTTTTATTTGCTCTCACCAGCTGTTAACAAATTCGTTAAGTAGGTAGGTAGGTACCTATTTTGTGAAAGAAAAAAATTTGATGAATAGATGAATTGGCTGAGAAGAGTTTTTGTGAATATTGTAAATAGGAGTTGTAGGTCTCAAGGTAGACACTCGAAAGTGAAAACAAATTAATAGCTTAGGGTGCTTGTTTTACTTTGATTTTCTTTAAATTATAAGGCGGTTGACCTTGAAATCCTAAAAATTTTCGCCTATGGTGTATTTTTTAACACCTCTTGTAGCCTCCTCAAACCAAAACCTCACGAGCCGCCACTGATATATATTATATATATATATATATATATATATATATATATATATATATATATATATATATATATATATATATATACACAATAAAGTGATATTAAGACATTTATTATAAAATTTGAAAATACTGCATGAACATTCTGATCCATCCTTAAAGCGGAGAATATTAGAAATATCGAAATGGAAAAGAATACACAGCTCTTTATTTACGGCTTATCAGTATCATCCATCTACCGAATGTGCGAACCATCACACTATTTCACACCGTTCCTTTATTTTCCATTGTGATACGCGATAGCATACAAAATGCCACCAGACTAAACCAAGGAACCAACATCCACCAGGTGTAGACTTTCGGCGCCAGATAATTCATATGCTCTGATACCAGTCGGTGGCTATTTTGCGTGCAAGTGTAAAGTAGCTCAAAATTAGAATTGATTTTTCTAAGATTCACTGCTTTAAGAATGGAACGAATGCATTGGGACTTATGGTTCCAGTTTCGCTAAGGGAGTTTGGTAATTATTTTCGAATTTTCCAATAAACGTCTTAGTGTCACTTTATAATATTCTTACGTGTGTATATGGTTGTAACGAATAAATATATATTTATTTATATATATGTATATATATTCAATTTCTGTTGATTCAAATATTTTCAATTCTATCTTAAAAAATAACAGCTTACCATTTTCGAAATAATAAGGTTCATATTTTTTCAAAACCTCCTTTGATTTTGAATCTCCTTTATTTTTCACTTTATTGTCTTTTGATTTAGATGCTAATTCTACTTGAAGGTCCTCATAATCCTGCAAAAATTTTTAATATAGGGTAGGAAAACTGAACAATGTGCAAAATAATTATTCAAGTTGAAGAAGCATCATGATTCAGTAAAATTTTAAAGATTCTGCAAAAAATATCTAAAAAGAAAGTTCAATTATATCTATAATAGATTGCGGTAGATACGATTATATTCGATTATTTGCTTCCAAATAATTCATTTCGATATAATGCCTAGGACTCACCTTGAATTTAGCTCTCATGGGTGCTAGTTTTTCCTGTAACTCCTCCGAACAAAGATCAAAAGCATCAAAATCAAGAGGAAATTTCACATCCTTCAGGATCTTTGCGTTGATTGATTCTTTTTCCTTATAATAAAATCTTACGAACTGCACAGTGAGATAAGCAGGCAATCTACAGATTTTACTCTGAAAAAATAGTTAGAATTTTTCATACAGTTTCAATTGAACCACTTACTGTTTTAGTGTACACTGCATCTTTTTCCAAAGTTGGTGAAAGTTTTGTGATCTGTTCTTGCAATTTCTGAAAACAATCATTTAGCAAAGATATTCTTCTCTATTATTTAATTCAAACACACATTTCTCAAACCTGAATGCATGTACCTCACATCTTGAGAAATGAAACAGCTCAACTGTAGAAACTGTTCTTTACTTTTAGTCACTGGTTCATCTTCTGCCTCTATGCATTTCAGTTCTACATCAAAAGTACCTCCGAAAAATTGATCAATCAAAGATCTAAAAAAAAATGTCTTATCAGTGCATCAAATAATATGTAGAAATTTTTTCATGTTTCTTCATAGGGCTATAATAGCTCTTAGGTATAATGAACAACAGTTGCTAAGAAAATAAATACCAACACAAAAATTTGGACATAGTTTTGCAAAGTAACCAATTCGCTGTTTACCAACTTTACATATTCAACATATTTTGAATCGATTATTTAGAAATTCGACAAAATTTTTTTTTACAATTTTGAAATTTATGTTCTATCATCCAAAGTTTTCAAGGTGAACACTTTAATTTTGTATCAATTTATCAATAAACACTTTTGTTGGAAACAGTACTGTTTTTCTAAATATTTTGAAAGCACGGGTGCAACAGAATGGCTCATTCCATTATGATTTAACAAGATAAGGTGATAAAAAATCTGAACTAAATAAAATATGAATAATAACAAATTTATTGGTTAATCATCGGTGGGAAAAAAATTAAGTTAAATATTTGAGTACCCAAGTAAAACAAATACACTTGTTAAAAGTTATCGAAAATAGTATATCATATGAAATGCTGAAAATAATTTTTCACGAAGAGAACACAAAAAATATAGAAAACAGCCATCAAAGAAATGTAAGAGCCATATTCTGTAACAGTTAACCATACTAAATAATGAGATATAATATAAATTTAATAATATTGAAAATTTATATCTATTAACTTAAAACTGATATATATTCTGAAAGCTTAACTTTCAAAGTTACCAACATATTTTCAAAATTCCATTATATATTCCGTTTCTCTTTTTTATTGAAAGCATTGGCAATTTTTCCTTATTTCATAAAACTTTTGCAAAAAATTTTAAAATTCTTCGATTCACCTAACACTCGATAAATGGAAATTTCATATCATTTAACAAAGGTATGAAGTTATTGAAAATTTTAGAATATGTAAGTTTTGATTACTAAAAAAAAAATTAAGTGAATTATTTTCAGAATCATAAATAATGTCTTGGAGTGATTTCTCAAATAAAAAAAGAAGAAACATTTGTGTAGCATTGATACATATTACATAGCATGAATACTTACTTGAAATACAAAATTAATAGAGAAAAAAAATATTTCAAGAACTCTATTTTCATCTTTTTAAATTGATTTCACAAAAGGTTTACCAAATCTTGTTCTTGAAGTTTTATTTAAAATTCAGCAAGTATAAAAGAGCGAACTGTATGAGCAGCGCAAATTGCCATAATTTTATCATATTATAGGAAGAACATTTTAATCATTATAAACAATTATTATTTTGAAGGAAAGGAACATAGGAGCATTGAAATGAGAGGTATTAATTTGAGATAAGTTAAAACCATAAAATGTTTCAAAACAAATGGATTATTACTTGAATTGCTCTGGATTTTCTCCATTATTTTGTTTTGCAGGTAACTTCTGTTGCAGCATTCTCACCAACTCTGACCAACACTCATTAGCATCCTGAAATATGTTTGACAATTGAACTTATTCTTTTAGAACTGTTTATGTAATTTTACTTGTTGAATATATCCATGATCATTTTTCTCCGCAAATCTTGGAAACGCCAAATGCAGTACTTGTAATAATAAAATTGGTGGAATTGTTTGACCTTTATCCATATTAGCGAAGAGATCTCTCATAGCTGCTGTAATAGATTGAGCTGGCACTATGCCACTAGATAAAGACACGCCTTCAAAAAAATAAAATGAAGTACAATATGAACCTATACGAAAAGAAGTAATTCACCTCCTTCAAATTTTTGCAACGCTTCTCTCAGTTCAGGAACTGCCTTTAAGCACTGAACAGTAGCATTCATATAACAAGTATTTCCTAAATTCATCAATCCTGCTGGTAAATCTAACTGAAAATTGGAATTGAGATTTAAAATAAAATTACAATATTGTATGACATTAAAAAACTTACAGCACTTGCCAATTCACTTTCATTCATATCTTCGACAAAAACTGTTTTCTCTACTGGCTCCTTAGGTACATCCTCCTCTTTACTTCCCATTAATAATATTGTAGCACCCTGTAAAATTCAATCCCTCAATCATTTTATAAAATATCAAAATAGGGATTTTTCTTACATCTTTGAGTTTGAAATTTGCCCAGTCATTATCTTTCAAAGTGACCCCCTTTAACATAACTTTTTGTCTTTCTGGCTGAACTCCAGTGAGAGCAAATAATTGAGCTTTAAAAAGTAAAGGGGATTCATCAGTATTGAGCTCAATATCTGGATAAGTTTCCTTTCCCCATTTCACTTTCACTAAAAAACAATAAAGAATATTTTTCTAACCTATATTGAAAATACCGGAAAAATTATTCAAAATTGCTATAGATATAATGCTTTACCTTTATAGGAAGGCATTTTTCTGTATAAAGAAGTAAAAAATTTATTCTATATCACAATATCCTATTCAAATATTTTCAGTATATTATTATTTCCGAACTCCGAACACACCGCAAATTTATGCTAAATATTGCTAAGTTTTAGGAATCAGTGAATCAGTCCCACACGTCACAGTGACAGTGGCTGAGTGGCACAGCACCTTCAATAAATTAACCACCGAAAACGAAACTGTGTGCAGACTGCAGTGTGCACTGTGCAGTGCAGTGAGCACGTTTTTCTTTTGAGAAATTCTATTCCCAGGAACCTTTAATACAGTTTTTTTCGAAATATCTCATATTTCCAAGCAGTCAAATAAATGAGGAAATATTAAATGGTATAAAACCAATATCCTCAATCTTTTTCTATTCACACTTTCAATTTCGAAGCAGTCAAACAAATAAGGAAATATTACGTGGGACCAAACTAATATATTCAATCTTTTCCCATTCTACGAAACAATCCAAATAATTTGGAAAAAACTGCACTTATAAGTTTTCTACCCTTTGCGTATAAGGCTCTCTCTTATTTTGCCTGTTGTCACGGTTATGTGCCACCTGGTACCAGTTCAGTCCTGCCGCTCGTTTCAAATGGACGCTCCATCTCATTTGCGGTATTCCTGTGCTCCTTCTGTTGCTCCATGGTCTCCATCGAATCAGTTTACCACTCCACTTATCTCGCAACGTGTCCCGCCCAGCCCCATTTCTGAGCGGCGGCGCGTTGCACGACATCATGCACACATCCAGTGTGGGGTTGCTAGTCCTCCATTGGGCGCCTCCCCAGGTGGCGGGGTAAGCCTCCTAGATATAGGTGTTACCAGGGAAATGCAATACCCGGGGCGAAAAAAAAACCAGCCCAATAGCGTCTGACCCAGAATGGGTGGCTATTAACAGCGTCTGTTTCCCAGAGGGGCGGCTGAAACACTAAATCACCAACCCGCTCAACAAGCGTGGTGTTTTAAACGCCAAACCCACCCTTAAATTAAATGAATAGGAACAAACACCAAAGGCCCTCAGTCCCCAGCAGCCGGAAAGTTCCCTACAACGGCAGCTGTAGCCAAAATGGAACGGCGGAGGCGGAGGGTGCGAAGAATCACTGGAAGAGATCAGGCTGCCACACAAAGATGAACATTGCTACGTACAATAGTAGATCAATGGCTACGGAAGACAGAACTGAAGAACTGGAATATATATATATATATATATATATATATATATATATATATATATATATATATATATATATATATATATATATATATATATATATATATATATATATATATATATATATAATAGAGAGGAATATAGAGGCGAGATTAATGAAAGGAAGTAAACAAGCAGGAACAGTAAATAAAATAATAAGATCAAATAATATATCAAGAAAAACAAAGTTACAACTTTATAAAACAGTCATGAGATCGACGGCTCTCTACGGAAGTGAAACATGGATATTGAATAAGAAA
The DNA here is from genome assembly GCA_030704885.1 of Cynegetis impunctata. NCBI lineage: Eukaryota > Metazoa > Arthropoda > Insecta > Coleoptera > Coccinellidae > Cynegetis > Cynegetis impunctata. The sequence goes on from JARQZK010004376.1 coordinate 579,363, forward strand.
GAAGAAACTAAAATAGACATATGGGAGAGAAAAATTCTTAGGAGGATATTAGGAGGGAAAAAGGAGGAAGGAGTGTTGATCAGATGAACGAACCAGGAAATAAAGAATCTGTTTGGAGAAGAAGAAATGAGCAAGAACATAAGATCAAGAAGACTAGGATGGCTAGGCCACATACAAAGGAGGCCCGAGTCCAGAATGACAAGGAAAATGATAGATATAGATCTGGCAGGATCACGGAAAAGGGGAAGACCGAAGAAAAATTGGTATACTGAGGCGCAAGGAGATCTAGGGAAGAGAGGAATTCAGGACTGGAAGACAAACGCAAAGGACAGGAAGGCGTGGAAAAACATCATCACCAAGCTATGGGCCTAAAGGGCCTGTGTGTGACACATTATATATATATATATATATATATATATATATGTATATATATATATATATATATATATATATATATATATATATATATATATATATATATATATATATATATATATATATATATATATATATATATATATATATATATATATATATATATATATATATATGTATATATAATTTTGATTAGTGAAATATCATATGCAAAAGGAGAAAAAACCCAGAACCGGTAAGCACAGTCTATAATAAAGAAATTTATCGATCTCAAATGATGAATCTAGAACCTCAGTCGCAAAAGGTAAATGGAAAATCTGAAACAGAACATACTACAAAATGGATATCTGGTACAGATATTGATAAAAACGAAATTCAAGGATTTTTTTTTGAGGAATTTTAAACATATTGCATTATGTCGACTTTGGCATCATAATATATCCTATGCAATCGAATATTTCAGCTACTCCGCATTTCAATCTATCTATTAAAAAATATTTAAATGAAGAAACTTATAAAGTTATCTAAATCTCATTCTTTGGAATTTTGTGAATATCAATAACTGTCTTTGTTTATAAAAGGTATAGATTCAAAGAAATAAATACACCATATGAATGTATTTGTTGATCGATCTAGCGAAACCAGGGTAGATTTGCAATATTCTATTTCACAAATTAGTCATCTTTTGTTTGAAGTATATTATACTGTGGTGCTACCAACATAACATCTGGTATCTTGCTTACCAAAATAATTAATTCCCTGTTCACAGTGGTTTAAAACAACTTTCCTTTCCCCTTCCACTCAGAAAGGAATGTAAAATCGAGGTTGGGTTGACGGATTCAATGGTGGCTTGTTATTAATTGTTATTGTTTTACCATAATAATGTATTTTAATTGAAAAAGTATAAACAAAAGTCGGTTACTATGTTTTCGTGTTAAATGTGAAGTGCGGACAATCAGCATGGGTAACTGTTTCAGTAGTCCTTCAACAAGTGATAGGAATGATAAATCTAGAGACAGGATTGGTACAAACAATATTGAAGACAATAGTTTACAGCCAAATCCAATACCACAGGCACCTTCTGAAATCATAAGGCCTGTAGTTCAAAATCCGGAACCAGACCCACCAAGTCCCAAAATATTCGTAGCCCTCTACGATTACGATGCTAGAACAGATGAAGACCTCGGTTTTCGTAAGGGTGAACATTTAGAAATATTGAATGATACACAAGGTGATTGGTGGCTCGCAAGGAGCAAGAAGACGAGACAGGAAGGATATATTCCCTCGAACTATGTCGCTAAATTGAAGAGTATTGAAGCTGAACCGTAAGTAATGTTTACGAATTGTGGTAATCATGAAAAGTTAGTCTATGAAGGGTTTTGACAACTTCATTTTCAAAATATTTATGTATATACATTTGTTTATGTATATGTCTAGGTATATATCCAGTAAACCATTGTTACTCTACAAGTCATAAAAATATTTTATTTATATCATGATATGGTAATATTTGATCTGCGATTATTATGAGCTTGGACTACAAATGAACTATTGTTCGTATCATTTGTGAAATGTTGAAAAATCTTAAATATGTCAAACTCAAAAACAAAAGCTATCTTTTTAAACAAAGGTTAAATTATTAAAAGCACAATTTCATCTATAATCAAACAGAATCTTAGAAATAGAAAAATATATAGGTACATTTTTTAAATAATGCATAGGTATTCAAACAAATGTTTTTAATACTAAGTAAATACATACTGTAAGCTCAATGTATACAGATCTACTTCCTCTAGGACATACAATCAAATCACATGAAAGCAAACAACTACACATACAATACAGGAATAAAAGAAAACTCAGTTTTTTTGACATATCCAATAATTAAAAATAGTATAGATCAAGTATATATAATCACAAATCAGTTATTTAAAACAAGACCGTATAATATGAAAGAAATATATTTTTCTCTTACATATTTACAAATTTTTTATGTAGGTATAAGGCTTTGGATAATATATTAAGCTGGGATATCTATTTTTTAACCTTTTAGAAATTTGATGTTGTTGTCAAAACTTTTGACAGTAAATTAACTATTGAGTATTATTTATGATCATTTCTTTTGTTTCTGCTGGATAAATTATAATTATTTTTCGAAAAAAGATTTGAACAAAATCAAACTTTTATAGCCAGGTTATTTCGCAGAAAAATTTTATATTGTGGAGGTAATTAAAATTAACAAGGCATATAAAAATAATTTGGCTATTTCGCCATCTATCACCTATCTGTTACAAGCAGGAAGACTTCAATATATCCTTTGGATTGGTCACTGCAGAAGTCGGGTATTAGTTGTGGAAATGGGCTAACAACCTAAGATATACACAAGTTAGATAGGTATTAGATATATATATATATATATATATATATATATATATATATATATATATATATATATATATATATATATATATATACATATATTCGTTCATTCGAAATTGGAATCGATTTATCTGAGATGATAATCAGAAACATAGAAATTGAGTATTGATAAATTAGTTATCAGAATCTATCATAGAAATTCGAATACAATTCATTCCTACTTTTTAATAAACCCCTGGAATTATAAAGTTTTCTATATATATATATATATATATATATATATATATATATATATATATATATATATACATTATGTTTATTTTGACATCCAGAGGCCCCCATCTGACCGAATGAGCTAAAATCTGGTATCTGGGTTGTTTTTTGAGGCAGAACAAAACTTTCAAAATTTGGTTACATTCATTTATTCCAAACTTTGTGACTTTTCCAACCTTTAGAGAAGGGAGTGACTGTGGAACTTAGTCAAGAATAAGATATCCGAAATTCAGCCATCCAGGACTTTTTGTATGGTGTATGGAATTGAAAACTTTTGAGAAAGTCACGGTCACGATTTTCGTGATGATACGTTAACTTTTCCATAATATCGATTTTCACACTCAAATATATATATATTTTTTTGGTTCAAGTTAGTATACGTCCTTATATATCAATTTTTGTCGAAAATTGTGAATGTAGTCATTCAAACCATATTTTTTTCTTTTAACTTCTGGTCTGCTAAATAAAATCTCATACGTGAAAAAAACCTCTTATCCCGGGGGAATCCCTACAACATCGGATGAAGCGTCAATTTTTATCGAGATTCATCGGTTATAACGAACGTCAAACTTTTTTCAATAGAAACAAAACATTACAACTACTACTTACATCCGTGACGAAATTTCGTACACTACATTACTGAGATAGTACTGAGGTGTCTTATCTCCAATTTTAGTGAACAAATTTACGAAATTATATTTGGCAATCTTTATATGCGAAATTTTTTTTCTGTTTCAAAGCTGTGGTGGAACATCACCTGGTCACTGCTTTGATTTTTCAGGAGTCAATGTGTTCGAGTATGGATGTCAGTAAAAAAATATTATTTCCCGAAATGTAACACATCAATAGCAAAGACAATATTAAATTTTAATTCTGACACGGGAAAATTGAGCAATATTTGTTGTAATGTGCTTCATTTAATTCGTGGCAGGAAATATCATCGCATTGCTTCGATAATTTTTTTTCCTCTTATCTTGCCTTGTCTCTCATTCTCATATGTGGTCGACACATTTGATTATTTCTTTGATTCTAATATAATATATAATATACTAGCTGACCCGGCAAACGTTGTTCTGCCATATAAATTATTTTTATCTATCTATCTTTCAATCTATTCATCTATCTGTCGATGTATCTCTATCTGTCTATCTAACTATCTATCTATCTAGATAGTTATCTATCTTTTTATCTATCTATCCATAATTCTATCTATCAATCTATCTGACCCGGCAAACGTTGTTCGGTCATATAAATTATTTTTATCTATCTATTCATCTATCTGCCGATCTATCTATCTATCTATCTAACTATCTATCTATCATTATATCTATCTATCAATCTATCTGACCCGGCAAACGTTGTTTAAATTATTAAAAATATGGGTTATTGATAGAAGGGTGAAAATTTAGAGTTGTATGTAGGTATCATAAAAAAATTGAACAGCAAATTTTGCCTGAAAAAAAAAAATTAAGGGGTTACAACCCTCAACATTGAGGGAAATGAAAAATAGATGTTGTCCGATTCTCAGACCTAACCGATATGCAAACAAAATTTCATGAGAATCGGTCGAGCCATTTCGGAGCAATTTAACAAATAAAAAATAGGGGTTGATCGTAGAGGGGTGAAAATTTAGGGTTGTATGTATTTTTGAATGCTGTATCTCAAAAAGAATAGAACAGAAAATTTTGTCTGAAAAATAAAAAAATTAAAGTAAGGGATGAATTACCCTTAACATTTAGGGGGATGAAAAATAGATGTTGTCCGATTCTCAGACCTAACCGATATGCAAACAAAATTTCATGAGAATCGGTCGAGCCATTTCGGAGCAATTTAACAAATAAAAAATAGGGGTTGATCGTAGAGGGGTGAAAATTTAGGGTTGTATGTATTTTTGAATGCCGTATCTCAAAAAGAATAGAACAGAAAATTTTGTCTGAAAAATAAAAAAATTAAAGTAAGGGATGAATTACCCTTAACATTTAGGGGGATGAAAAATAGATGTTGGCCGATTCTTAGACCTACCCGATATGCACACAAAATTTCATAAAAATCGGTCAAGCCGTTTCGGAGGAGTATGGTAACTAACATTGTGACACGAGAATTTTATATAAATAAGATAAGGCAGACGCTGTTGCAGGAACTTCCCGCATATAAATCAGATGACTCTCGACATTCTCGACGAAGTGACTAACCCCTATACGGATTAAATTTGACCAAACGAACTTATTTTCAACGACATTTTTGACCAAGACCACTTTAGGTGCCAATAACACACAGCGGTATTATTGTAGGGCAACATATAAGGGACCGATATGACCAAGTTCTAAGTTGTTTACTGCAAAGCACCCGTTAAAGTAGGTTTTTGGAGCCTAAGACTTGGCGAGTGCCGGCCGAGTGCACACATTTTTTTTTATCTGGATGGCATGCTCGATCTAACAATACCAAAAACTCATGGATCATTTAGTTAGACGGCACTGCTGCTCCCTTATAAAGTTCTTGCAAATACATTTCCGATAGTACGAATACCATTAGGATTGGCAGTTCCTAAGAGCCACATGGTATACCTTAGTGATTTTTGTGGTTTTTCCAAAAGAAAGACCTCACTAAAGCTGCGAGATAGTTTCGTCTTTGACTGCGGTCAGAGGGGCACCGTTTTCGACCGAATAATTTTTCGGCCATGTACGTCCGATTCCTCCGATCGTTTTAATTTCTTGGTAATCTATTTTCTTGGTCACAGTATAATAACATTAAAAACGACGGAAATTGACTGTTTTTGAATTTTTTCTCGAATTCCTTCTAATTTGTGATAAAAGGTCTCTCTGTCCATTCTCATATACGCAAAATTTTTTTCTGGTTGTTTCAGTTGTTGCGGAAAAAGGATATATTCTCCAAATCTTGTCCTGGAGCGAAAAATATAGTTTGTGTGATATTTCTTCTTTTTCATTAATAATATCTCTAAGGCGGTACTCGCTTTTGCAGATAAAAACGTCTGTAAGTTCATTTTGCTACAAAAGCAAAATAAAAGCTTATTATCGTAAGTAATTGCATAAGTGCATCAAAATTACCGATAATTTTGCATGACAGCGTGTTGTCAAAAAACTGCATTAGTTCATTTTCATTTTTGGAGAAAGAGCCCGACACCGAAGGTAGAAGGCTCTTTCTCCAAAATATGAAAATGGCCGAATGCAGTTATTCAAAGACAACACGCTCGAATGCGAAATTATTCGGTTATTTTGATTCACGAGTGTAATTTGGAATATTTTCCGAATAAACTTTCAACTCGTCAAACTGACGTTAGTAATTCATAAATTCTTAGCTTGTCATCAATAACCATAATATGAACTATGCTACTATATAATTCTCGGTTTACAGTGCAATTATCGCAGGGCTCTTTCGCTTTCTACAATGCAATTATCGTAGGTAATTGCACAAGTGCATCAAAATTACCGATAATTTTGCATGACAGCGTGTTGTCAAAAAACTGCATGAGTTCATTTTCATTTTTGGAGAAAGAGCCCGACACCGTAGGTGGATGACAGTTTTTTAAAGACAACACGCTGGAATGCGAAATTATCCGGTTATTTTGATGCACGAGTGTAATTTTGGGGAATATTTCCCAAATAAACTTTCAACTTGTCAAACTGACGTTAGTAATTCATAAATTCTTAGCTTGTCATCAATAACCGTAATGAACTATGCTACCATGCAATTATCGGTCTACAATGCAATTATCGCAGGGCTCTTTCGCTTTCTACAATGCAATTATTCGTAAGTAATTGCACAAGTGCATCAAAATAACCGATAATTTTGCATGACAGCGTGTTGTCAAAAAACTGCATGAGTTCATTTTCATTTTGAAGAAAGAGCCCGACACCGAAGGTGGAGGGCACTTTCTCCAAAAAATGAAAATGACCGAATGCAGTTTTTTAAAGACAACACGCTGGAATGCGAAATTATCCGGTTATTTTGATGCACGAGTGTAATTTTGGGGAATATTTCCCGAATAAACTTTCAACTTGTCAAGCTGACATTAGTAATTCATAAATTCTCGTCTTGTCATCAATAACCGTAATATGAACTATGCTACTATGCAATTATCGGTCTACAATGCAATTATCGCAGGGCTCTTTCGCTTTCTACAATGCAATTATCGCTGTAATTTTCGATAATTGCATTCCATTTACAAGGGATTTTTGACAGGAGGGAAATATTCGCTGTAATTTTCGATAATTGCATTCCATTCACAAGGCATTTTTGACAGGAGGGAAATATTCGCTGTAATTTTCGATAATTGCATTCCATTTACAAGGGATTTTTGACAGGAGGGAAATATTCGAGTATAGAAAAGTATGGCAGAACCTTTCAAATGTTTCCCTCGAAATCGTTCGAAACATTCGACCGTTAACGACAAACAAATCATTCGGCTGAAAATGGTACCACTCTGACCGCAGCCTAAGACTCGAGCAAAACCGTACTTTTACACCAAGGTAACAAAACTAGATATAGGTATGTGGTAGAAATATATGTAAATATGAAAGTATGTATATATAATCAATTTGTCCAATCTGCATAACATTCTGAAGGATTCTGTAGATTCCCCATATTATCACATAAAATTAACCGTCAGTGCTACATCCACTCAATCTCCACTGGCTGCCGGCAAATACTGATAAGCAATTGGTTGACGTCAATTTGTATTATGCATCAGATTTGCAGAAATGTACTAGCCTGTCTTCCCCATTATATTGATTTATGGTGACTTTATTCTCTTGATATGAGTCATATTTGAGACATATCCAATTTAAGTCCAAATTCGTCTAGACCATTTTCATGTTTCAAAAGTTAGCCCGAAACTCTAGATAGAATCAATATATTTGATGAAGTATTCTTGAATTAGATTCATAATTGTTTTTTGCCTGCTTTGTACTGCTTTGAACTAGGATTTGAAGTGGAAGACGAATTATGAATTTTCTGTACTTCTCGTTGACAAGAAGAGCACGAATACATAAACTAAACATGCAGTAACATTATGAGTATTATATTGTTTTGAATTTTATGCTACAAGCCACTTTTTCCATCAAATCATAGTTTTGTGCCACAACATTATTCAAGTACTTATATATACCATCTGCCTAAGAACACGGAAAATATCGCAGCAGTGGAACAGCGCAAACATAATACTGATTCACAAGAAGGGCAGTAAGGAAGATATAAGGAACTACAGACCAATAAGCCTACTGCCGGTAATCTATGAAATCTTCACAAAGATCATCACTAATAGAACACAGAAAATATTAGATGATGAACAACCACGGGAACAAGCTGGCTTTAGAAGTGGCTTCAGTACAATTGACCACATCCACACGCTTAGGGAAGTAATCAGTTGAACAAAAGAATACGAGCTACCATTAGCACTAGCCTTCATAGACTTCGAGAAGGCATTCGACTCGATATACCCCAAAGCAGTAATTGAAGCCCTCACCCATCAAGGTGTCGACAGTCAGTATATAGAAACTCTGGCCAACATAATACAAAGAGGCTAGAGCTAGAGTAAGTATATACGACGGAACCCCAGAATTCCCTACAAGCAAAGGAGTCCGACAGGGAGATCCAATATCTCCGAAGCTCTTCACGGCCACCTTGGAGAACATCTTCCAAAAATTGGACTGGAACGGAAGAGGTATGAAGAAAGATGGAGAATATCTGAACCATCTAAGATTCGCTGACGACATTGTCCTAATCGCGAACAGCCCTGAAGAACTACAACAACAAATCAACGAGCTTAACATAGTGAGCAATGAAGTAGGCCTAAAGATGAACTTGAACAAAACGAAAGTCATGTACAATGAAATGGTAGAAAATCACGATATCACGGTCAGCGATACCACACTTGAAGTAGTGGACGAATACATATACCTGGGACAATTAATACATAAGTCTGGTTCACTACTTCCGGAAATCAACAGAAGAATAAAATTGGCATGGAAAGTATTCGGACAAAATTCCATCATCTTTAAGTCAAGAATGCCACTCCGCCTAAAGAAGCGAGCCTTCGATCAGCTGATAATACCAGTCATGACGTACGGCTGTGAAACCTGGGCACTAAAGCAAGAGTTCATAAGGAAACTCCAGGTTGCACAAAGGTCTATGGAGCGGTGTATGCTCGGCATAACAAAGAGGACCGTAAGACAATAGAGTGGATTAGAGGAAAGACCCAGGTAATAGACGTCATCCACAGAATAAAATCCCTCAAATGGCAATGGGCAGGGCACCTAGCGGGAAGGACCGACAATAGATGGACCATAAGGACAACACAGTGGTACCCAAGAGGCGTCAAAAGGCCAAAGAGGCGCCCCAATATAAGATGGGATTATGATATCAGGAAAGAAGCAGGAACAAACTGGTATCAAGCTGCTCAACAACGTAATACATGGGCAGGAATGAAGGAAGGATATGCGAGGAGGCTGCACCGTACTTAACGGTAGACCATAGCTGCATATGATGATGATGATGATATATATATATATATATATATATATATATATATATATATATATATATATATATATATATATATATATATATCTAATATATAAAATTCTCGTGTCACGGCGTTAGAAGTTAAACTCCTCCGAAATGGCTCGACCGATTCTCATGAAATTGTGTTTGCATATCAGGTTAGGTCTGAGAATCGGACATCTATTTTTCATCCCCCTGAATGTTGAGGGTTGTAAGCCCGAAATTTTTTTTTTCAGGCAAAATTTTCTGTTCTATTTTTTTATGATGTTGCTTTGAAAAATACATACAACTCTAAATTTTCACCCTTCTATCAGCAACCCATATTTTTTGAAACTTGGCCATTTTAATGATTTAAACAACGTTTGCCGGGTCAGATAGATTGATAGATAGATATAATGATAGATAGATAGTTAGATAGATATATAGAAACATAGATAACTATCTAGATAGATAGATAGTTAAATAGATAGAGATACATCGGCAGATAGATGAATAGATAGAAAGATAGATAGATAGATAAAAATAATTTATATGGCAGAACAACGTTTGCCGGAACAGCTAGTATGTATATATATATATATATATATATATATATATATATGTGTATATATATATATATATATATATATAAATATATATATATATATATATATATATATTTATATATATTAATATATATATATATATATATATATATATATATATATATATATATATATATATATATATATATATATATATATATATATATATATATTCAAATTGTTGAAATATTTTATATTCGAAATTTATTTGAACCTATGATAACAAGTGGTTTTTACGCTTTCACTCTTGACTTGCTAGGAAAAGTTGTTTATTGTTTATTTTCTTGTTGAGCTTATATTCTCATCCATCATGCAATACTTCACAATTTTCATTTTATTTTTGTATTTGTGGTCTACTTTTATTGTTTCCTTCTCTGTTGATTACCAACATATTTAATATTGAAGCTCGTAAATTCTATAGCAATCCCGGTGTAAACCTTCATATGTTTCCAATTTTTTCTTAGTAGTCGTATTTTCCCCGAAAACAATTGACTATTTCAACGTATCGAATCATAAGGCAGATTCTGCCCGGTCGTGTGACCGAAATTGCAATAGCACAAAATAATATTTTGAACTATATTGTTGTATACATACGTGGTCTGGCAATTAAATTCCGGGAATTTGGTCGTAACTCAGAAACTGGCAACACTGCAGTATTCGCAAGCATGTAATTGCAGAAAGGGGACCTTCCTTTGGTACTGGTATAGATTTCCATTCGGTGGTGTGTGCCATTCGATTTTTATAGCAGTTTTTCGAAAACAACTCTTTGTGCGACGTCATGATGTGGATGACTCGAATTTGAAGCAACGTCTTATGATTCAACAGCAAACTGAAGAAAAACCTGCGGAAATTCTCCTTAAATTGAGAGGAGTGTATGGAGACGAGTGTCTATCGAAAACACGCGTGTTCGAATGGGCCAAACGGTTCAAGGAAGGCCATACGTAAATCAGTGGAAGCCGATCCGCGTGAAGGTACTCCTCTTTCTTCGTACCGACACGAATGCCAAACGTTTGCGCTCTCTGATCGCCTTCTGGAAGGTTGTACATAGGAATGGACAATTTTGTGTTGGCGCCCTGAAGCAGCTGAGGGCGCGTATTTCCCGATTACGCCCCGAACTCGTCAAAAACGAGTGGACCCTCCACCATGAGAATGCGCCGGCCAATTCTTCCTTTAGTTTTTGGCCCGAAAAAATATTCCCACGACGTCGTACCCACCCTACAGCCCAGATTTGGCATCATGCAACTTTTTCGTTTCCCAATATTAAGAGCCACCTCAAGGGGCCCATCACGGCATCATAGAGGAGGAGAAGAGGCCGCGACGGCGGTTGTCAACACTCTTACTTCGGATGACTTCCTGGGGTGCTTCGAGGGGTGGGAGAAGCGGTGGAAACGGTGTGTAGAGTTGGAAGGGGACTATTGTGATGGCAGATAATAAAATTTTTCATCAACTCAATTTGTTTGTGATTTATTAAGAAATTCCCGGAATTTAATTGCCAAACCTCGTAATTATATATATATATATATATATATATATATATATATATATATATATATATATATATATATATATATATATATATATATATATATATATATATATATATATACAGTGAAAGCTCTCCTTGCGGACAGCTCCAATAAGCGGACATCTCTCATAACCGGACAAATTTCCTGGAACGAAATTTCGGCGTATCATTTTCAATGTCAGGTGCTCTCCGATAAGTGGACGCTCTCATAAACGGACACGGACACTTCCCGCATGTGACTGAAAATCTCCCATAAGCGGACGCGAAGCTCACATACGCGGACGAATCTTTGTGTACGCTCATTAGCTACACTGCACTGGATTAAATTCGGTAATTCGTCGTTTTGTTTTGGGTGTTTTCCCTTTATACACGTTTTGTTCGCTAGCATTCAGACTTTATCATTAAATTTGTCTTCAGTTAAGCTATCGTGCTAATTAATAGTATTAGTAGAGTTATTTGGTGAATGCCAACGTAAAATGGCACCAAAGAAAAGAATGCTTTCTTTAAAAGAAAAGATGGAGGTTGTTAATATTTTAGAAAAAGAAAGACTTTCAGTTCGCACTTTGGCAAAGAGGTTTAACATTGGGAAAACGCAAGCAGCTGAAATAGCGAAAAATAAGGAAGATATCAGAAGAGAATGGCAATCTGGAAATATTAACTTAAACCAAAAGAAGAATTTCTTGAAAAAGGAAGGTTTTAATATAGACAAAAGATGTTTTGAGTGGTTTGTGAGAGCTCGAAGTCAGAACATTCCTATATCTGGGCCGTTAGAGAAAGAGAAGGCTAAAGAAATAGCGACAAACTTGGGTTACAACAATTTCAGTGCGTCCGACGGGTGGCTTCAAAAGTGGCGCAAGAGACATAATATCAGTTTTAAATGTATATCTGGAGAGGCTGCTGCAGTAAATCAAGTTGATGTGTTACAATTTTTAGAGAAACTTCCGTCTATGTTGCTTGGCTACAAACCGGAGGATGTGTACAACGCAGATGAAAGCGGACTTTTTTTCCGCGCATTACCGGATAAAACTCTGTCGCTCAAAGGAGAAAAATGTGTGGGTGGACAGACTAACCATTTTATTCTGTGCAAGTATGGCCGGGGATAAACAAGATTTGTTAGTGATCGGAAAATTGGCTCGCCCTCGTGCTTTAAAAAACGTTGCTATTAAGGATCTACTGGCGACATGGAAATCAAACAAAAAAGCATGGATGACTCGAGAAATTATGTCTGAATGGTTGCTCCAATTTGACCGGAAAATGGGGATCCAAAAAAGGCAAGTGCTTTTATTTTTAGACAATGCAGGCTCTCACCCTCGTGATCTAAACCTAATAAATGTTAAAATTATATTTTTACCGCCAAACACAACTTCAGTTTGTCAGCCTTTGGATCAAGGTATCATACAAAATTTCAAATTCTATTATCGAGATTTGATTTTGAAACATGTTTTAACAAAAATAGAAGACGTTAAAATATTTATCTGAGCTTTCAAAGTGTATCAATGTCTTAGAGGCTTTGTACTTCATAAAAACAGCATGGAGTAAGGTAAATTCCTCGACTATTAAGAACTGTTTCGGCAAAGCTGGATTCAAGAAAAGTGAAAGTAATTTACAAATTGATTGCGATCCGGAAGAAGATCTGCCATTATCGACAGTTGCTGAGTTATTGCGACATGCCAAGCATTTAGGAGCAACAGATCCCCAAAATGCAGAAGATTTCATTACCGTAGACAATAATATAACAACAGAAGAAATAAGTGCGGATGACTTTTCGAATATGGATTTCGAAGACGGAGATCTGCTTGAAGAAGGTAGTCCAAACCAGTCAGAAAAAGAAGTAGAAATCTCAACGGCATCATTCGGTTCAAAATCGATAAATTCATATGGTGAAGCTCTAAATCATATTTCTATGTTGAAAACATTTGCTAGAGATTATTTCATTGCATTTCAACACATAAAAAATCTAGAAAGCTATTTTGAAAATTGTCTTGTTCAGCAAAATATGGCGAGATTCCGCCAAACAAGCATTTTAGATTTTTTTCAAAAACCCAAGGAATTGTAATGTTTATTTTAGAAATGTGCATGCTACGTGTGTGTATTTTTATTCATGAGCATGTTTAACTTCTTAACGATCTTTGGGTATTTTTATTTATATTTAAAAATGCGTTAATATGTATGTATGTATTAACTTTCAGGTACAATAAATACATTAAGACATAGCAAAATACATATATGTTTCTTTTCCTCCATATCATTATAATATATGTAAATCATATTGTACATATGTTTATGGATGGTACCATCTATATTTGCTATAAAGGCCGCCATATCCTTTAAACGGACACTTCCCATAAGCGGACAAAAATCGCGGAACCGTGAGTGTCCGTTTATGGGAGCTTACACTGTATATATATATATATATATATAATATATATATATATAGTATATATATATATATATATATACTATACTATATATATATACATACTATCATATGATATATATATATATATATACTATATACTATATATATATATATATATATATATATGTTATATATATATAAATATATATATAATATATATATATATATATATATATATATATATATATATATATATATATATATACAAATATATATGTTCAGAAAGATTTCCGCGGTCGGAAGTATTTGAAAAACGCGTAAAAGATTTGAAAAAAGATTTTTCAAATCTTTTACGCGGTTCATTCCGTGAACCAAGTTTTTCACAAATATATATATATATATATATATATATATATATATATATAAATAATTTAAATTTGTGTGGGGCATAGTCGCACAACCAACAATAGGAAACACTAGATGACGTGTAGCATGCTGCATGTTGCCTAACGTTCCCCCAGTGGAATAGCGCCTTTAGTGGCTATCTAACTATGTATAAATTTCACATCACTGAGTTGTAAGTCTTCATGGACGAAATCGAAGAATCTCCATTTCCAATAATTGAATGTGTGTACACCAACTTGTAATATAAATCAATAATTTATTATAAATTGTTCGAAATCAAGTTTGCCTTGAATCATTATTGTTATGCTGAAATGTATTCCTGCCGCCCATGATTACTGTAATTGCGTAATTGTTGTAACAGAAAGCGAAAAATCAAGAAGTATTAGAACCATTTCTTTGTGGTATGCTTTCAAGCGTTAAATGATATATGCATGAATTCTAGTGCGAGGTTTTGTAACTGACCAGCAAATGCAATCCGATGATACTTACAGGAAGATCATATCGCGATGATCATGATTATGTAATATTAAATTCGTGCCTATCAACTCAGGGTAATAACACACGTCTTGTGGAGCCGAGGTACAGTGAGCATCTACGAAACAGGCGTGCTGGGTTCGAATCCTGAGTTAGGTACGAATATTTGTGCATGTCTATGAGTTTCATTGGTTTAATTAAAAATTAGTAGTTTGGTAATGTACATTGTTAACAAACCCATAAGCCTTCAGGAACCGGTGTTAAACTGTAGCTCCATAGAGTTACAGAATAAATAAAACTTATATATATATATATATATATATATATATATATATATAAATATATATATATATATATATATAATTTTTTTTTACAGAGCCTCAGACAATATTCCGTCTAATTGTCAAAACTTTTTGAAGTGTAATACAATCCTTCCCATGTCTAAATATATATATATATATATATATAAATATATATATATATATATATATATATATATATATATATATATATATATAACAATATTTATGAAATTTTGCAGGTAAGTGCAATGGCGCAAAATGCATCTGAAGTTTATTACTTACTATATATGCATACACACAACATCAATTTGTTTATATGAACGTTTTTTTACGGTAATGTAAAAAACTGAAAAGAAGTTGAAACGTGCGATAATTTCTCGTTATACCGTTTTTTCACACTATACCCAGTATGTACAAATTCGAAATCCCAAGCTCTTTCAACA
>JARQZK010004376.1:597500-614962 GCA_030704885.1 Cynegetis impunctata
TATTTGAAGCAAGAAAAAGTCATTTCAAAATATAGGAAACATATTATCATTGGCGATATAAATATTAATATAAATGCAGATTCAAACTTGGTCTCTGGATATCTTGACGTGTTGTCAGAGTTTAATTTTTCTTCCTTGATAAACGGAACTACCAGAATACAGGGAAACTCGCAGAGTTGTATTGATCATATATTTTATAACGATGATAATATTACGAATGACAACTGTACAAGTGTGATTTTTGATACCAAAATTACTGATCATATGGCAACAATGGCTTATCTGTCTTTGCCTTTGAAAGAAAAGCTGATCTCGTTAAATTCAATCAAATTTATCAAATATAAAGAGTTATGTATTACTCTGCAGAATTATGATTGGTCAACTTTCTATACTCCCGAAAATATCGATGAAAAGACAACCTTTTTGATTAATACAATCGTCGAATATATTGATGATCACACTACCTCACTAGCAATAAATACCTGTATTCAGGGTAGGAAAAAATGGATAACAAGAGCTATTGTTAGTTCTATAAACAGAAGAAATACATTATACAAAACTCATAAAAATGATCAAAATAATCAAGTAAAAAAAGTCGAATATGAAAATTACCGGAAAGTATTAGATAAAACCATAAAATCTGCTAAAAGACAATATTACGAAAGGAAAATAAATGAAAACAAACATAGTTCAAAGACTCTATGGAGACTTGTCAAAACAACAGATTCTTCAGATGTTGACAATAGTATCAAAGAATTACTTACTGAACAGGGGCAGATTACCAAAGACCCTAAATTGATTGCAAATGAATTAAATCTTTACTTTTCGCAAATAGGAGAGAAACTGGCATCGAACTTAAGACCACTTGAAAAATCCTCAATTAATAAAAAAATTCCAGAAAAAAATTCCTTCTTTTTGACGCCAGTAACAGAAAATGAAGTAGAAATGACAATACACAACCTCAAAAACAAAAAGTCAAGTGGAAAAGATGGCATTCATGTGTTAACAATTAAGAAAATTAAGGTTACTATCATCCCCCTACTAACCCATTTGATAAATTATATATTCACGCTAGGTCAAGTTCCAAGATTGTTCAAGGAGTCGGTTGTTGTTCCCGTATATAAAAAAGGGGAAAAAAACTTATGTGGTAACTATCGACCTATTTCCCTGATCTCCACATTCGCAAAATAGTTTTGAGAAAGTTTTAAATTTTAGATTAGTAACCTACATGGAGAACATCAAATTAATATCGTCGCGACAATTTGGATTTCAGAAGGGTCTATCTACAAGAGATGACATCATGGAGATTACTTCAAAAATTAACAATGCAATGGATAATGGTATCCCTGTACTATGTGTATTGATGGATTTGGCTAAAGCTTTTGATACTGTGGACCACAATCTGTTACTTGAAACTTTGGAGGATGCAGGTATCCGTGGATAACCATTGAAGTTGTTTCAAAATTATCTTCAGGAACGAGTACAGAGTGTGAAAATAGGTTCAGAATTCAGTCAGGTCCAAAATATTACAGTAGGAATACCTCAGGGAACCGTACTGGGACCCACATTGTTTTGTATTTTCATCAACCAACTACTCAATTTCAATTCCGCTGGGACGATTATCAGTTTCGCTGATGACATTTTGATCTATTATGAAGGAACGTCTTGGAATAGCCTTAAGGAAGAAGTACAGGTGGATTTGTTGAGTGTCATAGATTGGTTCAACTCGAAACGTCTAACGGTGAATTACGATAAAACTTTCTTCATACCATTCTCTATCTATGGTAACAAATTGCCGAGTTTTGAACATCTATCGATCGAGCAAAGAAACAACACAATCAAAATACACAGGAAAAACAAACTGAAGTACTTGGGTGTGACATTGGATTGTCATTTGCGATGGGATGAGCACATTGGTGAAGTTACACGAACATTACGATTGTTGATATATAAATTCAAATATTGGAGAAAAATCTTGGGCATATCTCATCTACGTGTTGTCTACTATGCACTTGTACAAAGTAGATTGCAGTACTGTATTCTTGCATGGGGTGCCGCAGCTAGTAACCACCTAAATAAGCTCGAAGTTGTCCAGAAAAGAATTTTGAAAATTATTTATAATAAGACACTGCAATACTCTTCAAATTTGTTGTTTAGGGAGAGTGGAATGCTCGATATTAGACAACTCTACATGTACAACTCTTTAATATATACTTACCATCATAAGGAACTACTTCAATATTGCGAGCACAATTATCTTACACGTAGCAGGGTCGCGTCATCTTCACTTACTCCATTTTTCAGGAAAACAACTACTCAGAGACATTTCAGTTACCTTAGTGTGAAATTTTACAATTCATTACCGGAAAGCTATAGATTGTATCTGCGGAATATAAATTCAATAATCCTAATTAGAAAAAAATTTTATTTATGTACTATAGATAGATCTGTGGTTCATGATTTCTTTTCTCTATAAAATTTGTTAAATTCGTAAGGATCGAATTTTATTTGTGTTTCTCAAAATTAGATTTAGGATTTCAAATGTTTTTGTAATTGTTTTTGGATTGTGTCTTAATTGATCTCATCTGAGGGGACTAGCTCACACGCATCCATCTTGGACATACTGAGCTTATCTCTCAATAATGATGAGTAATTGTAATAATGAAAACTTCACATTGTAGACCTGTTTGCTGAATAAATTATATATATATATATATATATATTTTTATATATCTTTATATATATATATATATATATATATATATATATATATATATATATATATATATATATAGTCAATAGCAGAATATTTAGAAAATCTTCATGCAGATGAGTTCTATGATTTGTAAGAAATGTCAGCGTGCAAAGTAGAATTGTGTTTGAAACATGACAAAAACAGTTTCATGTTATATTACGCAAAATAGGTTATATTGTTTGGTTATATGTTCCTACTGGTTATGTGGAGTGACCACATCCTGCAGGATAATCCTTGTGTTTTTTTATCTTGAAATTTGTTTCATTTTCTTCGAGTATCTCTAATAAACCATTATCAAACCATACATAATATTTTTTCCACAAGAAAATAATTAGGGCCGGAAAGGGTTAAGGGGGCATAGTCAATGGTACGGAACCCTTCGTGCGCTAGTCCGACTCGCACTTGGCCGGATTATTTGGATTCAACTCTACAATTGTGATTTTTCAAAATATAATCCAAAACGCTAGAATCGCATCTCGACGCGATGCATTTCGCTCGAAAAATACGACTTCGTGATGGAGCTCTGCTGCTCACGAGTTTTTCTATTTCGGTTGTGTGTTTCAATGATCTAGGGCAAGGCTGCCCAACCTCAGGCCCGCGGGCCACGATGTGGCCCGCGAACGAATTTTGAATGGTCCGCCGCCCGCGTGAGCAAGTTTAAAAATTGCCTGTCTAGAGAGAGAGAGAGAGAAACAGCTTTATTGTCCTATAAAATTACAAAATTTTGTCGACAAAGCACATACCTATAAAAAATTAAAAATAAAATTTAACAATGATAACTAATCAAACAAAACACACTTTCAATCGTTAAACAAAACAAGAATCTATTGAATAGAAGAACAAAATAGAAAAACATTTATCAGTCAATTATGTATAAACATATGTTAAGAATCAACATATTTGTCAACTAAACTTATCATACAGATATAAAATTTTGTATATTACATATTGAATTATAAAAAAAAAAAAAACAAAACATTAAAAAACAAAACATTAATATATGTTGCTACTAAATGTGGATCTCAAGGGTCTATGTTACATTGTGAAATTCAGTTACAGAATAAAATTCTGCTACTGAGTAAAATGGTCTCTCCAAAAGAAAAGCCTTAGTCGAACTTCGGAACTTTTTGTACGTACTCAAGGATTTTAGCTCCAATGGTAGATGATTGTATAACTTTCCGGCATTGTAGGTAAAGGAGTTTTTTGCTAAGACGGAGGTGGGCGTTATTAAATAAATATCTGTATCTGAATTTCTTGTGGGATATCTATGATTTGGTCTTTCTGAAAAGTTATGAATGTGTTTGCGAGTACATGCAGTTGGATGATATTATGGACTATTCACATACGTCAATTCAGGGTTTTATTTGAAGAATATATCAGCGAATATGTAGAGTTATACAACTGTACTGCGTTGTGAGATGGTTTTCAAAGAGAATCATGTAAAAAAAATTCTTCACCTTGAGAGAGCAGGTGTTGGAATTTTAGAAGAAGAAAGGGTGTTTCATTTGGAAACTGAGTTACTGAAAAAAGAATCCTGGTTGAGTGATTTTGCATCTACTGTTGACATTATCAATTACCTCAAATTATAAGGAAAAAGTTGTTCACTTCCGACCGCGCTTCTGACTATGCTTACTTTGATAAGAGGATTCAAAGCTGAATTAAATCTGTTTTCAATGAATTAAGCCAATGAAAATATTGCCCACTTTCCTACACTCAAAGAAATGAAAGAGAAGCTCAATATCGACACTATCCATTGTACTAAGTAGGAATCTAAAATTAGATGCTTATTAATGTTGTTTCAGAGCAGATTCCAGGAGTTCGAAGTATAAAAACAAATTGACAATTTTTTGTGAATCCTTTTACCAACAGTTTGACTGAAATAATAAGTCATCCTGCTAATATTCAGTTGGAACTCACAAATCGTCAAAATAATTCTGCAATAAAAAACTCTTTTTAGAAAAAATATTGTCAAAGTCAGAAACTTCTTCAGAAGAATTTGTAGATTTCTGGAAACTGGTACCAAAAGAAAATTTTCCTGCAATAACCAACCTGGCCTTCCAATTTCTGAGTAGTTTCGGTTCAACATATGTTTGCATTCCGAATTACTTATATAAAAAATAAATTTTTTTGTTGTTTCTGTCAACATCTGATTTGACGCCTAAGGGAGCGTTCAAGTATTACGTAACGCAATTTGGGGGGTGGGGGGGTCTTGCAAAACGTTACGATGCGTTACATGGGCGGGAGGGGGCTTCGAACAACGCGTTACGTAACATTGTTTTCTTATTGAAATAAAAAAAGGGAACTTAAATCACCCAAGTTGGGAACCCTTTTCATTCATGTTTTACGGGGAATCCCTCGATTGTATTGTACGTCAGTTTTATTCTGTTCTCCCAAGTTGGCAACCCTATCCGTTAATGTTTTATGGGATACCTCGACTGTATTCGTCGTAATTTTTTTTGTTCCCGTTGTCAGTTTTGGTTTAGTGTTTTAAACACGTAATACACAGAAGCACATTGCTGTAGCCAGTGTTGTAGAAGTGAGTTCATACTGTAATGTTCTCAAAAGAGGGAGATTTGCATCATCAGCTATTTTTGCCCTAGAAAAGCTCTCATGCTGACTTGTGTGCCAAGTGTGCCATAAACTGCCAACGAAATTTAAAAAATGGCTAAAGAAAAACTAAAACTGGTATAGCGCTCACGTCCGTGACTCGAAATATTTTTTGCAAGTAATTAAATGCGCTTACAAATCCTGCTGTTCCATCTTAAGGAGTGCATTGAAATCATTCTTTCCGAATAATACTTTCTTGCCGCCAACCTACCGATGCCAAATCCTTTATACCTCAAGCAAGCTCTCGGTACCTAGTCAGCTAAACAAATAATCATGCAAGTTTTCACTACTTCTTGTGAGGTTGCCCGTTGATCTGTCGTCTCCTCAAGCAGATGCCGTGCGATTTCTTTTGACCATCAGTACAATTACTATATATATATATATATATATATATATATATATATATATATATATATATATATATATATATATATATATATAGAGAGAGATTTGGTTTGAGTTTTGGTTGTTCCAGGTTCGTAAAAATACTTCAAATTACTATATTAATTCGTTTAATAGACGTTTCAGGAGTAGTACTCCCTTCCTCAGTATCTAAAAATGTAAATATAAAAATCTTAATAGACAACATTGACTACACAAATATTACACGTTTAACAGCTTACCTCAGTATAGACAATGAAATAAACATAAAAATAAAAACATCTAGAGTATAAAACAATATCGTCAAACAATTATTATAATATATATTTAGAAAATGATTTTCTTTATTTGTCTGGCGTGTCAATGTCAAACTTGGTGATGTATTAGTTCTTTTCTTATTCTTTTCAGTTTGACAATCACGAAACTGAATGACAAGGTTCTCACGAAATGGTATAGAAAAAAACAAAACACAGATCGGATTCTTGATTACCAATCAGACCACACTATTAAACAAAAAAAAGGTACAATTATAGGTTACATAGATCGAACCCTGAAACTGACATCACCACAATTACGTCCAGAAATGATACAGAAAGTAAAAAAACTATTGAATAAGAACCACTATCCAAAAGGACTAATAACAGGAATTATAAAAGAAAGAACCCACAAGCTTTACAATGCAGAAACAACAAATAGAAAAATAGAAGAAAACAAAACAAGAATCACAATACCTTTCATGGGGAACTTCTCATATAAAATAAAAAATATTTTAAAAGATCACAATCTCGAAGTCATCCACAAACCACAGACTCAAGTAAAACAAATTTTCAGCAAACTAAAAACTGCAACACCCACTACAAAAAAATCTAATGTAGTCTACTCAATTCCATATAAGGATTGCGGAAAACAATACATAGGACAAACATCACAAAGATTGAATGACCGGATAAATGCCCACAAATACACAAAAGCAGCAACTACGGCACTGAACAAACACAAATTAACAGAAAATCATGATTTTAACTACGAAGAAACGAAAATACTAACAACACAAAGGAACAAGAAACATAGAGAAATACACGAAATGTTCCATATACAGACAAATTTAGAGAACACAGTAAACGACAGACAGGACATCAAACAACTTAGTCATTTCTACCTACCATTTCTTAAAAACAAGTCAAACTGAAAAGAATAAGAAAAGAACTAATACATCACCAAGTTTGACATTGACACGCCAGACAAATAAAGAAAATCATTTTCTAAATATATATTATAATAATTGTTTGACGATATTGTTTTATACTCTAGATGTTTTTATTTTTATGTTTATTTCATTGTCTATACTGAGGTAAGCTGTTAAACGTGTAATATTTGTGTAGTCAATGTTGTCTATTAAGATTTTTATATTTACATTTTTAGATACTGAGGAAGGGAGTACTACTCCTGAAACATCTATTAAACGAATTAATATAGTAATTTGAAGTATTTTTACGAACCTGGAACAACCAAAAATCAAACCAAATCTCTATAATATAAATGACCAGGTAATAAGGTGAAGTGAGAAATTTTTAATATATATATATAATATATATATATATAATATATATATATATATATATATATATATATATAGTATATATATTATATAGTATATATATATATATATATATATATAGTAATTGTACTGATGGTCAAAAGAAATCGCATATATATCATAAAAAGTCATGAAACGAAAAAATATCTTGGTCCTAGGTCCAACTTTGCTAATCGCACCGATTTTAATAAGCAGGTTCCCAAAGTGAAAATCTGCTAATAAGCTGAAATCTAATAATGCTTGAGAAAAATAATGGTGGCTGAAGCTAAAAGTCAGGAAAACGGCATAATTAAATGAAGATTAGCAATAGAAGTTTATTAGGACGAATTTGAGCCCATTTCAACATTTTTTAATATGTATGATTATTTATTAAAAAACAATAAAATAAAAAATACAAGCATGTATTGCGAGTGAGAATACTCTTTGTTTTGTTTATTATTAACGAAAACGCCATTTGAACAATAACATAGGTAGGTATTTTAGGGACTTTCAGGTACATATTTGTGACTTTAAGTTAAAAATGTCCATTTGGGTGTTACGTAACGTTTAGGGAGGGGGAGGGAGGGTTCATGAAAACGTTACGGCGCGTTACATAGGGGGGAGGGAGGGTCAAAAATCTTCAAAAATCGCGTTACGTAATACTTGAACGCCCCCTAATATAGGAAAATTATTGAAACAAAAAAAATTCAGAAATCACATTGATTGTGCCAATTTCAAAGTTTGGTTTTAAATTTTGTTAATTGTATTTCTTTAAATAGCAGAATATGCTGTTTATGTTATTATTTCAATTGAACTGTCAGTGGCGGCCCGCCTGTGATTTTTGAATCGTCCTTTTTGCCCGACTGTTAAAAAGTTTGGGCAGCCTTGATCTAGGGCTACATTAGGGAATTTCCCATACTAATCTGTGATCGAAAATTTGTTATTTAACGAATTATACAATCACCGTCGTATAATCAATTGATAAAGATAACGTAACAATGCAAGATCTACGAGTCAAACTTGAATATGCAGAATGGCATCAAGGCGAACCGTGGGCATTCTCAATAACGGAAATGTCACTTGCATGAGGAATTTTTCAATGAGCTCGTAGAACTTGAAGTTGCCTTAAACCATGACATCTGTGTCTGATAATTATTTTCATTCGCGAATATTATCCACGCTTTTTACCACTTTGTTATTCCTAAGATACGGATACATAATATACCATTGTGTTTTATAGAGGTAATGAATAGAAAATTGCGAATAA
Organism: Cynegetis impunctata; assembly: GCA_030704885.1. Taxonomy (NCBI): domain Eukaryota; kingdom Metazoa; phylum Arthropoda; class Insecta; order Coleoptera; family Coccinellidae; genus Cynegetis; species Cynegetis impunctata. The sequence continues at coordinate 606,087 of JARQZK010004376.1, forward strand.
TAGAGGTAGAAACGTGATTCGTATTTGGACATGGCAGGAATGTACCTACAGGGTTATCTTTTTGAAATCCTTCACAATTGCCGAAATGATGTGCTGCGAAATTCGGTTTCTCGATTTATTTTTCGACGCCGTACTTGAAGTGTTTTATCAAATACATACTATTGGAGTGTATCGTAGGAAAGGAAGTATTTCATGGCATATTTTGACGCAGAATTAGATTCCCTTTAAAACTATATCAGGTTTCTCTATACCTAGGGTCGCCATCACCTAAATTGCCGATGCCGGACAGAAATTTTAAAAAACCCGGACATATCTGTGAAATTTTGTTTTTCCCCGGACACCCCGTAAAATTTTTTTTTTTTTGAATGAAATAAAACATCGTTTATATTTTAATTTTCCCATTTATTTAAACTTCAAACCGCTTGTTTGCCATATAAACAGAACAACAAAAAACAAATAAAATTCTATTATACACAGTTTTCTCTTTTTTTTTTTGTGGTATCTTCAAATGAAAAACAACTCATGACGATAATTTTTGGTAGATCACAAATCAAATATACTAGATTTCACATTGTAATAGCAAATTATAGGATAGGTCATCTAGTTCGGTTATATAGGTTAGGTACCCAAAAGTAAGCAACAAGTTTTAATTTTAACGAGACCAAATTCTTTTTACTAATTCAACTAAACTTGGAATTTTCAGAGTTTTGTCTGAGCTACTCAAGTCTTTAAAATTAGACTTTGTTTTGATCAGAGAAGAAAGCGTATTTGTATTTAGCAAGTTTCTCTTCTTCCTCCATTACTGCGACCCTAGCGAAAAAACTCACTCTACATTCGCATTGTGAGCTGGTATACAAAAATATTACCATGCAATTTTGAGCTGTTTAGAATATAGATGTTTCGAAAAAATTCGGCCACCACTGGTTTGCATTCAATAGCTCATCTCCGTCACTGTCACTCCGGACACAAAATTTGTCTGGGTTTTGCCCGGACATATTTTTAAAGCCCCGTCCGGACGACCCCCGGACGCCCCCTAAACTAGGACAAATCCGGGGAAACCCGGACGGATGGCAACCCTACCTATACCATCTCTTATGATTTTTACGCACAAGAGGTTTTCATATTCTACTTATGATTAATTTCTTTATCGTCAAAATATGCCATGAAATACGGGATGTTCCATTTAACTTTAAGAAGTTATTCCATAAAAAATGTGCCCAAATTTTGATGCAATCTTTGTCACCACTCTGTACAATATCGAAATAAAACTTTTGTGTGGTAGTTAACTTCAAACTTTCAGCTAAGGAGTAAGTTTAGTTACGAGCAGCTCGTTACATGTTACAGGGGGGAAACAATTTTTAAATTATGGTCAGTATTTTTTAATTTGTCAAAATTTCTCAGAAACGGTCAATTTTAGGTATAGGAAATATAACAGTAACTTACCTTTATTTGGTCTATAGTATCTAAGGATATAAAAAATATAGGGTGTTCCATAAGAAAAAATATAACTTTGATATGTACCTTCCTTTTTGGTCACTCTGTATATTTAAAAATAATTTGGGAATATGCTCCTCATAGACCCACATATGACTGTGCTTAATTTTTTTTCCCAACTCTTTTCATTTCTCGAAACACCGAGGCGAATGTGGTGGGCCACCCTATATATATATATATTTATATATATATATATATATATATATATATATATATATATATATATATATATATATATATTCAGGGATGTTACGGAGCTTCGACTCCGACTCCGTTAAGTCGGAACTTCCGATTATTTTTACACCTTCGGTTCCGACTTCGGCTCCGAAACTTTTGAATCGGAGGTTTTAATCGGAGGTCCAAGCATAACGAATAGCACAGCGGCCTGCGTCGACCGACCACTACGCACATTCAGGCCCGCTGCACACGTGCGGGTTTTCCCGCTGCGGCGCCGCTGCGGGATCGCACCGACGCCGCTGAAAACCAGTGCACATTTGCGTTTTTTCTCGCTTCGGAGAGGCTGCGGGGTTACGCCATTTAGTAACAAGAGTTTATCCAGCATGGACGTATACCGTCGCGCACGCATTGTTTTCGCCTATTTCGTTTACAAAACATATATTTCAAAGAAAAAGAGAAAATACTGGGTGCATCCCTTTACAGACCTTCGTTTATTAAGAGGCCAATTTGTTACGTCTTTTGCGGATTTGAGGGAAACCCCAGATAAGTTCTATAACTACTTTCGAATGAGCGTGCGGTCTTTTGATGAGCTTGCAGGGAGAATTTCCTCAATAAACAGTTCCACTTCTACCTCATCCATCTTGGCGGTTTTTGACACACGTGTGCACTGCTCGGTAGCAAACAATGTACTAGCAATCGCAGTTGCGGTGCGAGGACGCTGCGGTCTCGTAGGGAATTGCGGGACAAAATGCCCGCTGTGTGCAGCGGGCCTCATAGTTCATACATGTCGCGGGGAGGATCCCCCGCTACGTGCGCTCTATCGTTGATTGTTTTTCACTTGTTAGTTTGTTACGCACATGACATGTTTATACGTTACAGTCACTTGTTTTATATTTGGCGGCTTAATATCAATAAAAGTAATCTTTTTTTATTTAATATCTCCGTCCTGCCACCACTCTTGGCCCTGCCTCCGCCTCCGACTTCGACTCCGGTTCCGACTCCGATAAATCAAATTTAAAAACTCCGACTCCGACTTCGGTTCCGATAAAATTACCTCCGTTACATCCCTGATATATATATATATATATATATATATATATATATATATATATATATGTATATATATATATATATATATATATATATATATATTTATATGTATATATATATATATATATATATATATATAAATATATATATAAAATTCTTAAATCACAAATTCAATTTGATAGAAAACTGATAAATTTATTTTTTGAATGAAAAAGTACACAGAAATTATTAATAGTTTGTAAGAAGACTCCATCTTGCGGCCTTAGTTAAAATCACACCTAAAGTGGACATCTTTGGACATTATGAATGACAGAATTCGATAACAAGAACTACATATATTTACGGTAGATGGTACCACATTACAAAATATTAAATTGTCAATCTTGCTAGCTCCGTAAACCTTGAATGGCATATTTTGTTTCTCGTATGTGAGAGAAAAAATTTTTTAAATTTGTTTCGTCTTTTCGTCCTCATCAATGTTGACTGAATTACAATTTTTGGATTCTTTGTATTTTAGACTATCTCTCATTAGTGTAAAAATGTAAGTGTTGAAATTGAAGATGTATGTTTTTTCATGTTTTTTCTTGTTTGTAAGCTACTCTTTATTTATTATTTTTCAGTATATTGTACCTGAAGATGTTGTTCTGAAACAACGAAACCGGTTGTACGTTAATTAATATAATTTTGGGAATTTGAAGACGAAATAGTTTCATTATTAAATTCATCTTACTACCCAAATATGGACAATCTACAAACATTATATATATATATATATATATATATATATATATATATATATATATATATATATATTTTTTTTTTTAAATTTTTTTTGTTCCTGGTACATATTGACATCTTCAGCGGCTCCCATCGAGCTGAAATATGGTATCTGGGATTGTTTACGTTGCAGAACAAAAGTTTCAAATTTAGGGTAAATTTCAGCAACCGCCGCCATTTTTACGTAGATATTTCTAATTTTCATTTAAATATCCTTTCTGGTACATATTGACATTTCCAGCGGTTCGTATCACACCAAATGAGCTGAATCATTTTTATCTGGGATTGTTTTCGTTGCAGAACGAAACTATCAAAATATGGTTGAATTTTTCCAACCGCACTATTTACGTAGATATTTCTTGTTTTTTCATCGTTCTTTGCCGAACTCCACAGCTTTCGCAGATTGAGTTAGAGCAGGGCTTCTTAAACTTTTTTCATTCACGAACCCATTTTATGATTGCGAGTTTCCTGGCGACCCCATATAAATATTAAAGAAAAGCGAATAAATATTTTTTGATGATTTATTTATTAGGTAACAATATACATATACATATGAAAATATATAGTTTCAGAATTCGTTTAGAAACACACAAAAGTCTGAAATTAAAAAAAAAAAATTGCACAAAAAGTTGTAAAATTATTTTTATTATAGTTACAAAAATTATATGCTCTATTTTTCATGAAAATTGCCATTTTTGCAATAACAAATAAAAGGGAATTCTGACCGTCTTTTTTCGCACGAATATATTCGAACGCAGTCGTTGAGTGGTAAGTATTAAATTAAAATTAAAGGAAAGAATTTAATGAGATAGAGTGCCTGTACAGTTCGCAATCACTTTTTGATGTTGAACTGTTCCTAAGCTACCGTTAAGGGAGATTAGGTGATTAACGTTCGGATTAATGAATTGCCACAAATAAAACTAATTCACATATATTTGAAAGCAATTCGGTATACAATATTTATAAGGTGTACGTGGTTTAATTACAGAAGATAGACGTGTGTCGTATCTCCGGAGTTCTATTCTTAACTAACTTATTTTCTATCTGTGTTCTATCGCATAAACTGCCCTGATGCCCCGTTTACCCCTCAGTCTTTGGGTGGTATGAAGACGACTCGTGAACAATGCGAAATATCGTCCTAAGACCCTTAAGCAATAAATTTGGTTGTCAAGGCAGTTGACTAAAAGAAATATATCCACATATATAACAAATTACACAGACTTAAAGAGAACACCCAGATATGAGTTCTCAGTACAACATCTGAACATCTTGAAATAAATATTGGCTGATGCCTTTAACCCTCTCGGTCACGAATTAAAACTATTGGAGCGAAAAATCTGAAATTTACTGTAATGCAACTTATGATTTTCAGAAAATTTTTGATGTTAAATTCAGATTTTGAAAATGCCCTGTTTGGGCACTATGACACGTCCCCAATTGAGGACATCATGAGCTGATGGAGGGAAAAAAATTCAGAAATATTCTAAAAATGGTAAAATATCAATATGTTTCATTGTTTATTTTATTAAATATATTTATATAATTTTTGCGTCTATTTTCGAAGTACTCAAGTGTATAAAATTTAACTTTTGCAGAATTAAAATAAAAGTGCTGTTTTATTCACGCAGATGTTGCCTTTACCTCTAGTTCACAATGTCCTCAAACTAGTACGCCACACTTTCAAAAATCGCTGATTACAATATGCACAAAAATCACCTATCGCAATTGCTTTGGAACAAGTCTACACTTATTTTGAACGTGAACAAACAGTTTTCAAACACATGGTCTAACGAATATAGCCAACAAAAAAATAAACAGTAGAGCGCTACACTGCTGTCATAGCTACCCTACGGAAACCTATATTTCAAATGCATGAATATTTTTTTCATCAGCTTGTAGATGGCAGCATATATATTCATTTGGAAGAATATGATGTCCACAACTGAGGACAATATGACAGAGAAGTAAGAGCAAGCGGTACTTCATAGGAAAAAATCCAAAGTAGGTTGTCCTCAACTGAGGACAAGGTGAGCGAGAGGGTTAAAACGAAATACTAGGTATATGAAATATTATTCCAGGTACGCAACAGTGCCTGTTTTTTATTGCGTAACAAATTAAATCTTGGTGGAATGTTTGACACTGCTGGGCGTAAGACCTCTTCAACATTTTTTAGCAATGAACGATATTGGGATTTAATATGTGTTAAAACTGAGAAAGTAATTTCACATAAATATGTGGTGTTGAAGGGCAGAACAACATTTAACGCCATATCAGCGATTCAGTTCTAGTTCCGATCTTTGCAATAAGAGTTTTACAACTCTCACTGGACAGACTATATATGTTATAAAATCGTGTATTTAAATATTTGACATTAAAATATCTCGCGACCCCAGAATTTTGCTACGCGACCCCATTTGGGGTCGCCACCCATAGTTTAAGAAGGCCTGAGTTAGAGGGTTGAAGTTTGGTACGTACATTGAGTTTATGTTGACTCAATATCCTTTTTTGGATTCAACTCTTTTTCTCAACCGCGCTGCATTTCGTGGTAACTATTCCTTTCAAATTGCATCTCGATCTGTTTCGTTATCAGTACTCCATGCTAGACCTGTGTCGATCGTGATTGATCGAATCTTTTTGATTCGATCGCAACCTATACACGACCCGATCTTATTCAACCCGATCCCGATTTACTTGACAAGAATAACCAAATTGCACTTCATTTTCATATGTTTTTACACAACAGTAGATAACTAATTGCTCGCTGATACAATCGTTTACATGCTTTCATTCATCGCACTCTTTCTCGTGTTGTTTTGAATTTTGACACGTAATCCAAAAGGAACCGATATTTTCAGGAACGCTCGCGTAGAAGAGTCGCGACCTGTCGATCTCTCAGTCTTTTGGGTCGCGAACTCGATCGATCGCGTCTTGATCGAGATCGAATTCAGTTTGAGATCGAATCAGTGACATTTGCTGATATAGGTGTACCCTGCTACTGTCGATCTGTCTCTGTCTTTTGGGTCGCGCGGAACTCGATCGCAGTCGTGATCGAGATCGAATTCAAGTTTGAGATCGATTCAAGTGACATTATAATGTATGAACGCGATATGTGATTTTATATTCAGGTTTTGCTTGTGTGTTTTAGTGAACTTAGTTGATATTATCGTCGTCTCCTCTATCCACATTTTTATAGATTAATGAAGCGTCTATCTATAATAAAAGAAGCTCTTTAAAACCGAAAAGAGCCTCTCAAATTTTATTTCTTAATCACAATTTGGAATAAATTATCATTTTTGATATTAAAAACTATTAGTTATTTCTATTTTTAACATTTTTATGTTGTTTTCACTAATGTAGGTTATCTTAATAATATATATTCTACCGGTTCAACGGTTCAGCGTTCGTCATTTGTTACAAAGGAACTGCGACCTGTGACCCAAATGATCGAAATGATCGAATCTTTTTAACCCGATCACCATACGAATGGGTCATGATCGAACCGGGTCTCGACAAATGATCGATCGACACAGGTCTACTCCATGCATTTTCTTTTTTTCACGATAGAAGTTTGAAATTTGGTATGTGGATTGAGTTGATGTTAAGGTGTGTTTCTTCGTTGGTTTCAACTTTTTTCCTCAACCACGATGCACTTCGCGATTTTTTTTTTAGTAAAATATATTATTTTCTACTTTTCAATTCGGTTTGCTTTTCAAGCTCGATTTTTCAAAATATAATTCAATACGTTAGAATCGCGTCTCGACGCGATGCATTTCGCGCGAAAAATACGACTTTAGTGATAGCGCTCTGCTGCTCACGAGTTCTTTAAATTTCATTGGACTTACAGCTTGAGGAAAAGATCTTATGAAAGGCCATTACCCGACATTTATTTGCAAATTACACATATTGTACCATTCACATAACGCGTATCTTATCTGGTATTCGAAAACATAGGTTCCGCGAAAAAAGTCGCAGCGATACGCCTTGCTTCAATTGTGATTAAATTAATCTGAATGTACTATGAAATTGCGTTATTTTATGTTGAGTAAATAGTCAGACAGACTGAGATTGAGCTGTAGCTATTTGAGATGACTATGAATTTGCTACACTGTGATATAAAATTGTTACTTTTTTTTAAGAACGATTTCAGAGGAACATAATTAAGTCACTTTGAAAATGTCAAAGGGAACTGTCCATAAATTATTTGTATTAAAATGAAAATGTTAATTTTATTGTTAAAGTGCTACAATTTTGAGGTTGCAATGCGATGCAATGCAATGAAAATTTAGGTTATAATTACTCATGTAAAAAAAAAATTACTTTCATAAAAAGAGCTTAGTTTTTATCAGTATTTCAGTTGATTTTCCTGTTTTGAAATATTTCAACATTGTCAAAATTCGCCTTAATTTTCATTTTTTTAGCGTTAAATATTTTTCGTAATCCCATACTGTTATTTTGATTTAACGGTATTCAGATGACAATTGAAAAGTCAGTGTTAACGGCCGGCGGCCGTTAAGAAATCACGTGTTCAAATATTTATTTCAAAACATCATTCTGGTTACAATAACAATTATAATAAAACTAACTATTTATTTATTTGAAAAGTAATTTGATAATTGCTATTATTTGAAATGTCTATCTTATTGATTAGAGATTTACCATATATAGCAACAGTTTTTGACAAATACCCTATTCTTTTTGTTTTTAGTCATCCTCAATGTAACCAAAACTTTGGTACTGGTGCTTTCAAAATCATCCACAGTCAGCTTCACAAGTTCTTCACGTCTACAGGCACCAAAAATTCCACACATTAATACAACCTTTTCAAGCAACCATGTATGATCATTTGCCTCCAACAAAAACTTAATTACTTCTTCTTCAGACAAAATTTTTGATTTCTTTGGGTTGTATCCATCAGACTTTCGTCTCAAGAATAAAAATAATTTTCCAAATCTGAAAATACATTTCTGTTGGTAAAATATTGGATTTAAAATGTTGGATTTAAAATAACTAACCTTGAAATGTCAATGTTGTCATAAACTCTCAAAGCAAGTTTCAACATTGAAATCTTCGTCCACAGCGGGTTGGGAGAATAAACCTTCGATTTTCCTTTCGCATAGGCTAATAAAACATCCTCATTAACCACCTTTACATTCTTGCTATTACGCCAATTTTCAAAGTTTTCATATTCTTTTTTATACCGCTGTTGAGTTATTGCCGGCAGTAAATCAACACTCACTGCACATGATTCTTCCAATATTTCAAAAGGAATTTCATTTTGTTCCTCAATTTCATCCATAATCGTCGTTACAGCGAACTTGCGAACACAAACAACTGACGTTGTTTATAAAATTGCCAAATAGTTACATGACAACAGAGTG